>JAWZYV010019125.1:0-600000 GCA_038373885.1 Cheiracanthium punctorium | reverse complement strand
TTCTCAATCAAAATATTACGTCACTCTTTCAGATTGGTGGGTCCTATACTCTTTTGATAAAGACTCGTGTTAACTGTTTATAAAACCAGTCATCCAACGTATAGCTTATGCTTATTAATTTTTTCGTAATTTTCTTTTTCATTACATTCATCAGTATTTATCATTCATTGCCTAACTATAACAAGCGAAAACAAATAGATTCAGGATGATATTCTTGGCAATTCTTAATTCGGTAGATAAAGGGTTAATAAAAGGCAATTTATACATCTTCCCTCTATTCCATCACACAGTGATTACAATTCTCGGAAATTTACGGGCACTATGAGGACCAGGCATTTTAATCGCCAATAAATGCCAAAATTACTATTGACCATACGCCGCACAGTTTGGTAGAGGTGGAAAAAAGTCAATTTTTCAAAGTCGCTTTTTCATTGATCAGCTCCACTACTTTTACAGTAAATTACCTGCAGAATCGGCCTGTAGTAATAGTTTTGTGGTTACAGTATTTGTTTAGCATGAAATTAAAGTCGAAACGTGAGCAATTTAATTTTTTAGCTTTTACAAGGAAAATTTTTGAAAAATCTCTTTTTCATAGGTCTTTTCCGAATTTTTTTTTAATGATATATATTGTGAGTATAGGTCCTACAGTATCTGTAAAAAATACAAAAGTTAATTTGAAGATGAGTTTCGACATGCAAATCAGTCAAAATTCGGATTTTTGGTGGAATTTGGATTTAGTTACGCGTACAAATCGAGCTTCACCTTCCTTTGGTTTGTCATATTTTTTTTCTTGAAGTTCTGACCCTAATAAAGGATCTCTGAAAGTTTCAGACCCCTTCTCACCCCTATTCGGTCACAGTAAATTTTTGAACATAGTAATAGGCCCCGCCCGCGTCTCATTCTCTCTGGCAGGAACACAATCAGTTCCCCGCGTACCCGCGACTCTGTGTTTTTGTTTCACACTTGTTTTGAGGGGGGAAAAGGGCAGGTGATTAATTCAACATGCTTCTGTTTGAACTAGGAAAGTGTATAATGTCATCTGGGTAGACAATAGTAAAAAGTCTTCGTTCGTACTACGACGAATACGGACATTTTCAACATTTTGATGATATCTTCAGATCCAATAATCACTAGTTTAACACCGCTTCCGAAGAAGAAAATCCTTCCGCTAAGTGATGGGGCAAAGGAATTGTTATTTCTTGAAGGTACCTCAAACTGATGAGTGAAACAATCGAAAAAGAAAAGTGAAAACAACTTTTTAAAGAATTTTCAAAATTTTTTTTAGATTTATTCTGAAATTTATATAAACTGCTTATTTATTCTCAATTTATTTAAACTATTTATTTATTCTGATATTTTCCCTGAGTTTTTAAAATGCTTTATCTATTCTGAGTTTTTTTTTTTGGGGGGGGGGAGATTTATTTTGAAATTAATTTGAACTGATTACTTATTCTTAGATTTATTCCGAAAAGCTTGAGTCATTTATCTTAAATTTATTCTGGAATTTCTCTTTTTGTTTATTCATTCTGGTACGAGTGGAGGCAGGCCTTCTTCACTCCAAAAATTTATTTTTTATCTATACCTGTTTCTTTTAAAAAGTGATAGGTGCTAAAAAATGTTAAAGGACGATATTCACTAGGTAAATCTAGTATATTCAAATATGAAACTACTTATAGAACAAGAATTAATTTAATAAATTTGTCAAATTTTTATGGAAGTCGAATGTAGTTGACATTTCATCAAAAAATCCCCCCTGGGGATTAGGAATACATTTTTTTTAACCGCCCATATTGGTAGATCTGTAGATATCTCTGGAACTTCTACTGATCCGAAAATCTCTCAGACACAGCAAATTCTGTCTTCAAAAAAGTATGAGTTACTTTTTTAGGACAAGAACTGAAAAACACTTTTTAGCCAAAAAAAAAAAGGAGAAAAATGCATAAATGCAATAATTCACCGAGTTTTGGGACTAAGGTAGGTTTCTACAGTGAAACTATCTCAAACTTGTCATAATTTACGCGATTATGTTTTTTTTTTTCCCGAAATCGGGTGTTTCACCCCACTGTGCGCCGCCCAGGTGGTGTAGTGGCTTAAAAAATATTATATCATGCCTTGGGCCCGGATTCGATTTCCGGTTGGGCGTCAAACTGTCCGTTTCTTCAAACGGGTTAATTCTGGCCGCCCACTGGGTGTCCCTATGATAAAACGGCCAGCGGTTCGGGCTTTATAGTAGCAAACAAGCTTGTGGCCAGTGCCCGTCCGTTAGGAAAAGGAAATATTGACCCTATGACTGGACTGGCGCACCATCTGATCAGTGGTACATGAGTGTCAACACAGGTGAAGACAAATTTTTCGTAGCCCTTTTTTAGCCATATGAAAGCGTATGATATAGGCTGCTAAATTTTTAATGTAATAATTGCTAGCGGTCTCGCGGATTGTCGGTGAATGCCGGCTATGGCTGCCTCAACGTGAGCGGGCCCGGCCAGACTATTACAAGATGAAGCGGCCGGCCGGTGTGTGCTACACTCTTAAAAATTTGGCGCAGCATTTCACCAAAACATGATAAAACATGGTACTTGAAAAGTTGGCTCCATAAGATGGCGAAACCTTGTTTCAACATTTGGTGCTCAGTTTTACCATACTTTTCTGAAGCACCAAATAATGGAACAATGTTTCACCATTTTATGGTGCCAAGTTTTAGTACCATGTTTTGGTGAAATGTTGCGCCAAATTTTCAAGACTGTACGAAGGCATCCGGATAATGCGTGCTCAGGTTTCAGTCCGTGCCGATATATGTTTCTTTCATAAAAATTTTGCATAGAATGAGCAAATGACATTTTAGTGTCCTTTAGGAAGGACGTGGTTGTTTTTTGGGAGGGTTGAGACTACCATGTTTTTTTAATTGTACTGCTCCCAGAAAATTTAAAGACAGGTTCGAAACGAGCCATTATCGTGCTGCATCAATTGTCTGGTCGCTAGATCCATTATCCCTGCAAAATTACCTCCATTTTGGCTTGTTCTCGAGCTGCTAGTATGCTCGTCACATCGAGTGTATCTTCAAGCAGCTGAAGATCCAGCTTCAGCTCTGTGTCTATCGGACGGTGGAGGTGCTCTTTGTACATGGATTTGTACTTCCTGTACGTGTTCCTGCAAAAAAGAAGTGACAGAAGAAATGAAAGACATTGGTTATTTGACTTTTAACCCTTTAAGGCGCAGTGATCCCGCTCTGGAAACACCCAAATCTGACGTTTTGACTGTTGCCCGTCACGAAGAATAGATTCGATTTCTATAAAAATAGTTGCGGGTGACATAGCTCCACGAGAATCCATTAAATTTTAGCACGTCATTTACCGTAAAAAAATGGTCACGGTTATTTTTAACAGCACTGGCATCTGCTGAAAAATGGAAGAACGCGAGAACAGCTGGATAGATTCGATCGTCCGCCATCTTGCTGGTAGTTAAGTCGAGCGATGGCAACGGCTGTCCTTTTTTCAGCATTGGGAAAGGGTTGCGCCTCAAAGGGTTAATGAAATTGAAACATTGAGAAAGCTAAAGGTGAATCATATGGTTTTTATATGTTCCAGGTTTTACTGATACATCTATAATGGGATTGGATATTTAAGCGATATTTACTATAATAAATTAATGGAATATCGAGTATTTCCGAATTCAAGGGCCAAACTTTAAGGTTAGATAAAATACATCTAAAGAAGCCCTTTTACTTTCCGAACATGTACCATGTAAGGAAAGTATTGTAATCATGAAAAAATTCGACTTCAAGATTTTGGTGTATTAACACGTTTTGAGGTCTTTTGAATACATTTATGCTATTTTTACGAGCTGTAAGAATGTATGTGTGTATGTGAGTGAATACGCGATAGCTCTTAAACGGGGCATTCGATCGAGCTCAAATTGGGTATATATGTTATAAATCACCGTCGCAAGATATGTATTGATTTTGGTGTGTATAGGACTTATAGTTTTTCTACAGGGCTACGACAAAGATTTCTTTTACATTATGGCCTATGGGGGGAAATTCTTGTAAGTGCGCTAGCGTTTAAACGGTACATTCGATTGAGTTCAAATTGAAAAAATTTGGAGTGACTCCACTCGACTTTCCGAACACTTACAATTAAGATCATTACCAAGCATTTTAATAAATTTTAATCGATGAATAATTCAAACATATATACCAAACTGAAGCTCAATTGAATGCGCCGTTTAAACGCTAACGCACTTTCAATAATTCCCCCCCATAGGCCATAATGTAAAAGAAATCTTTGTCGTAGCCCTGTAGAAAAACTCCTATAAGTAGAAAAAGTCCTATACACACCAAAATCAATACCGGTCTTACGATAGTGGTTTATAACATGTATCCCAATTTGAGCTCAATCGGATCTACCGTTTAAACGCTAGCGCACTTTCAAGAATTTCCTCCCATAGGCCATAATGTAAAAGAAATCTTTGTCGTAGCCCTGTAGAAAAACTATAAGTCCTATACACACCAAAATCAATACCGGTCTTGCGACGGTGGTTTATAACATATATACCCAATTTGAGCTCAATCGGATCTACCGTTTAAATGCTAGCGCACTTTCAAGAATTTCCTCCCATAGGCCATAATGTAAAAGAAATCTTTGTCGTAGCCCTGTAGAAAAACTATAAGTCCTATACACACCAAAATCAATACCGGTCTTGCGACGGTGGTTTATAACATATATACCCAATTTGAGCTCAATCGAATGTCTCGTTTAGGAGCTATCGTGTTCACTCACATACACACAAACACACATACACACACACACATACACACATACATACATACATCTCGTAAAAATAGCATAAATGGATTCAGAAGCCCTTAAAACGTGTAAAAACACTAAAATCTCGAATTCGAATTTTTTCATGAGTACAATACTTTCCTTACATGGTACATGTTCGGAAAGTAAAAACAAAGAATTTTTCCTGAATTATTCATCGATTAAAATTTATTTAAACGCTTGGTAATGATCTTAAACGTAAGTGTTCGGAAAGTCGAGTGGAGTCACTCCAGATTTTTCTGGATAGCAATGTGGGGTAAGAAAGGAATACTATCATGTGGTTTCATCAGGATGGGGCTATTTCCATTTCTCCAATGATGTATATAATACCTCAGAATTCCCTGTTTTCCAGCTATTACTTTCCAGTGAAAGATCAGAAATGAAAAGTGAGGGTGGAACAACAGGGTATGCTGAAGTAATTACCCACATCAGTGGCGGCTCGTCATTAAGGGCAGAGGGGCCTGGCCCCACCGACTAACCACCGTCTAAATCAAAGTATCTTCCAATTATGTTAGACTGTATTAAAAAAATGCACGCATTTTAATACTATCCATTAAAAAAAGCACTTAAAAAAGCGATAGTTATATGATTTCGCCCTCTATCTAAGCCATGCACAGGCCATGGGCTGGCTTGCCCTAAATTTGGCGTAATTTCTGCGTTCACCCCGTTGACATATTTGGCATTAAGCCAAAAGCCATATTGACGCGGAATGAACTTGGCTTCCAGACGGCTTATTTGGCGCTGTCTTCGGGGCACAGATCTTCGGGCTCTCGCATTATGATCTACACGACTGCACGGGGAAATTTCGGCAATCAGTAGCTATTGGCAAAATTTTCCGCTTAGGAGGATATCATTTTTTATGTGCGCGATCGTATTTTTGCAGTGCAGTCAGATATTTTTCTGTTTTGTTTTCTTGATTTACGAAAAGCGATGTACAAATGCCTTTTTTATATATGTTGATATTGATTTTAAAATAAATAAATCATCTAAATATTATGAACAAGCAGCTATAAACATAAATATTAAATAATTAAATGTGGCTTTTTGTTTAGTAATAAAGTAAACTTTTCAATTTAACATAGTTAGGTAAAAAATAGCAGAAGTTGTATAATAATTTTGATAATCATTTGTCATTTGAGAAATTTAAAATACTTACGCTTTGTGCACGTGGGGATAGGTTGGTCTATTTGTATATATACTTTCGCGATTTTAATGGGCACAAATTTTTTTTCGGGCCCCACCACTGAAACAAGTCACGAGCCACCACTGACCCGCATTATTGCAGAAATGGGTGGAGCCCTGTGGAGTTGAAACCAAATGTTGCTATTCACTTCCGACCCCACATTGCAACACTAAACACGTTTCTTTATATGTATTTTACCTACCCTCTAAGTTTGGCCCATGAATTCGGAAACACCCTGTATACATGATATCTATCTTTGGATGTCTATCCATGGCTTTTTTCTTTTCTTTCGAGATAGAAAGCTTTTAGACTACAGTGCTACCATCTATTAGCAATAGAAAGAGTGACAGAACAGTAAAATTTTAAAAGTTTTTTTTTAATTTAAAAAGTAACATGATGCTGACCCAGCCCATGAAAATGTTATAGTTTAGATCAACAAGAAACTATATTCAATTCAACAATAACGGATCAGGCTGGCAAAGCATTATTCGACAATAAGGCAGCGCGGCCAGCAGATTTCACTTTAATGATGTTCAAAAGCCCTGTGACATCTTGTTTGCTTGTTTGTGCGAGTTTATCGAGATATATGACTACTATGTGATAGGACTTTCATCTACCTCTGTTGCTCCTTGCATGTAAGTGCATTTTTATTCCAAAGGCAGGCCTCGCAGTCGGTCCTATTTTATTTAAATTCCTACCTCTATAAATAATAGAGTAGAATGTTCTGCTGCTTCAACAGTTGTTAAATGTTCTTTTAGATGTTAAGGTTTAGCCTATCAAACCATTAAAATACCAGGCTATATAAATAAAACTTTGATGAAGGTAGGAATTTAAAAAAAATTGGACCGACTGCGAGGCCTGCAAAGACAGTCATTAACAATCACTGAATACCACAACAGAAGTACAAACAGAGGAGCAGAGGAAAGTGACAACCATGGGCTAAGACGGTTTCAAAACCCAAGGCATCACCGCTTGCCGGTGGGTGGCAGCCACAAGTGCGCAAATATTATCTGAAAGAAGGTCACCACTGTTAGTCCTATCGCTTTGTGAAACAAATAACCTTAATGGAGAACCAATTAACACTGAGTCTATAGTCAGAATAAACAGTCTTCACAAGAAGTGGCCTCTTAATATATGTGCAGAGCTGCCAAGTCTCCGGCTTTTTTCGGGAGATTTTCCACCACTAATTTTTACTTACAAATTTACACTTAAAATAAGTCCAAATATTTAATCCAAAATGAAACTGTCTAAAAATTGTGGTGGGAAATCTCCCAGAAAAAGCCGGAGACGTGGCAGTTCTGTATGTGGTATTTCAGAGGAGTTTCGTTGTATAAATATATACAGGATGCTTAAAATTAAACTTCCCCAATAAACAGCCTTCTGCAGCTGCAACCGCTGAACAGATTGCTAGCAAATTTGGCAGATGGATTGTAAACGAGATGAGCTCAAGGGAATTTTTCAGAACGCTTAGTTAAAAAAATGTCCACTTTGCATGGAGAAATATTACCCAAAATTAGTGAATAAATGCCCAAAAACTATTGAATACATGTTAAATTTGTTTGTATATTTCGAATTAGCCATTTCCATCATTAAATTTTCAGTCATTTTATGCAAAACGCCACCTAGTGGACATTTTTTGAACTCAATTTTTTTTCCGAAATTCCTTGGGCACATATCGTGTATAGCCAATATACCAATTTTGGTTACAATCCGTTCTCCCGTTTTAGCTATAGAGCACTGTTGATGGGGGAAATTTAATTATAACCACCTTGTGCATGCGATCAACATCACAGTTTCAGCCATTTTATGCAAAACGCCACCTAGTGGACATTTTTTGAACTCAAATTTTTTTTCCCGAAATTCCTTGGGCACATATCATGTATAGCCAATATACCAATTTTGGTTACAATCCGTTCGCCCGTTTTAGCTATAGAGCACTGTTGATAGGGGAAATTTAATTATAACCACCTTGTGCATGCGATCAACATCACAGTTTCAGCCGCCCTAGTGGCGTAGTGGCTAAAGAACCATTCTATAACGCCTTGGCAGGATTGACAATTTAGCCACTTTGTGGCTAGATTTTGGCCTTCTGGCAATACCGAAGTATTTGGTAAATCGGAAATGAAAGTCCAAAAGACTCAAAAAACACTGGGTGACAAATATATTTCAGCAGCACAAGCACTTAGAAGAAAACGCCAAGTAATAACTAATTTTTTCTGAGCTTGAAAACATTTTTAGTCATTTCTGGTCATTTTTAACTTTGATTCCAGGCACTTTTTCTCCGGCAGAGTTGGCAACACTGCGCCTTGAGTCCGTGCCGGTCGATTACTGGCTTGGGCTTGTCTGTTAATTCGATCGTTCCTTTATAGGGGGTAATATTGGCCACCCATTCGGCGCCCCCACAATGGCCAATACCCGTTATTACAAAAAGAAAAAAAGAAAAAAATCACAGTTCCCCACCTGTGCTCCTTGATGCGACTCCAGGTGTAAGGTCTGACGTATTCCTCGAGGACGGCTGTGTAGGCATCCCTCCAGAAGTCAGTGGCGTGGCCCTTGGCAGACAGGCCCCGGAAGTACTTCCGGAATCGCTGGTTCATGGACATCAGCTCGAAGGACCGCCCCAGCTCATACATGCTCATGAACTGAAAAAAGCATAGAAAAAGAAGAGAAATGTAAAAGCGTGTATACATCATCCTCTTAGAAAAATGAGTGAAAAGTCAAACTTCTTAAGTGTATTTCATACATAAAATGTTGCTCTTTATCATAGACATAAGAATCCCTATAGATCGAGCTTAACCCTTTAACGCGCAGTGTTCCCGCTCTGGGAACACAAGACTCTGACGTTCTGACTGTTGCCAGTCACGAAGAATAGATTTGATTTCTATAAAAATAGTTGCGGTGACATAGCTCCACGAGAATGCTTTACTTATTAGCACGTCATTTCCCGTAAAATAAATTGTCACGATTATTTTTAAACAGCACTAACATCTGTTGAAAAATGGAAGAATGCGATAACGGCTGGATAGATTGCCCAATGCTGAAAAAAATGGCAGCCGTTGCCATCGCTCGACTTCACTACCAGCAAGATGGCGGACGATCGAAACGTTCATCACGTGCCACAGATCTAGAGATCCTTTTTTGACGTAGCTGGCTGTCGTCAAAAAAGGGTCTCTAGATCTGTGGCACGCGATGTACGTTTCGATCGTCCGCCATCTTGATGGTAGATAAGTCGAGCGATGGCAACGGCTGCCCTTTTTTTCCGCATTGGGAAAGGGCTGCGCCTCAAAGGGTTAACCGTCTTGGCTCCCTAGAGCATGCTTACGTATTTTCTTCCCCCCAAGACTTACGAATAACCCTGTATAATAAGAACGTCTCACACTTCTTTTGAGTTGCATGCTTTTTTGAAAAATTAATAATTCGCACAATTAGCGCAACAAATTTCGTCCGCACTTGAACAGTTTTTTTGAGTGAGTGTAGAGGAAATTTTTAAATACTTTACGACTAAGCTGAAAAATGTTTGATTTTGATTTGCCTGTTCGTCCGTGTTCCAACTGCCGTAAACAAGCATCGATTATCTCAAAATTTGCATATAATAACTGTACCACGTGCTTATCGAAAATGGCGTACATAGTACTGATAACTGTTTTACAGGAGCATCCAAAAGATTTTCAATACACGACGCTCTATGAAGACTATTTTAGAGATACTCATTTACTTCAAACAAAACAAAATTGACATAGGTTATTAAGGATCACAAAAGAATCGAAAATAGTACATTTAGCAATTATAATTCTGCTAAAGGAGCTCTCAAAAGAATTTCGATACATTACGTTCCATCGTAATGTAGAGACATTCATCCATTCCAAGCACAATACAGTAAATTTATGAAAGTTTTTGACAGCTTCCTCCTTATTTAAAGGATGGAAGTAACATTTAAAGTTCTTTTACAGAATCACGAAAATTGACATTGATAGTGATACACCGATTTTTGGAGATCTCCCAAGTTTGACGATGATAAGTCGCCAAATGTGACATACACATAGTTACCAACTACTCCGGATTATAATTAACCACTTTTTTTAAACAGAAATCTTTGACTTAAATTACAGCAATTTTTCAAATATAAGTCTGTGGATTTATTATCGTTTCAAAAAAAAAAAAAAAAAAAAAAAAAAAAATTTTTTTAAAGAATTCTTGTATACAAAAAGTGGTTGCGATATTCCGGAGTAGTTGGCAACTCTGCACACACACACAATAAATAAAAACAAACAAAAAAAATTAAATAACATTAAATTAAATTAAGCAAACAAAAAATTAAATTTAAAATAAAATTTAAAAAAACCTGTTGCGTTGGAAAGTGCATTAAAATCGACTCATTTAGAATGATTTATCTTATTAGTTGTCACTCCATATTTAGCCTGTTGGATTTCATCATTGAAAAGACGCAATGAAGAAGATTCTCCTTCTTTAGCCAGTTTTGTTAATGTTGACCAGTGTATTTGAATTCTTTAAAGAAAATGAGTAAACATAAATGTTTCCTTCTAGTAGTTAAACAATAATCGAAGACCTTAATTACGGACCGGCTCGTTAAGTATTTGATACCTAGTTTCACATCATACGAATTAGGGGTTGTGATGAGAATAATTATTTTTAATTTTATTGAAAAATTATCATATTCTGAAACTCAAAAACGGTTTCTAATGCACGAAACATACTGCTCTGAATATCAAACACTTCCTCCTATTTCGGTAATCATATTATAATAGTAATCTTATAATAGTAATATAATTCATCTTAAGTCGATTAAAAACAATTAATGAACAAATCCGTCATTTGGAATGGACGCGGCCTTAGCAAAACCTGCATTATCTAAACAATATCTTGATTATAAATGCTCATAGCAATTTGCAGGGCAAAGTTGAAGGATTAGATAACTACCCTCTTTATGTTTTAAAAAAAATTCCTCAAACATATTTCGTAAGCATTTTAAATTCGCGGATGGTATTAAGACGCTAGTGTGTTTGATTTCGTTTGAGGCTTCAGTTTTGCACAAATTCCGGTCGAATCATTGCTTTTACCTGTTAACCCTTTGAGGCGAAACCCTTTTCGAATGCTGAAAAAAGTGAAGACGTTGCCATCGCTCGACTTAACTACCAGCAAGATGGCGGAAGATCGAAACGTTCATCGCGTGCCACAGATCTAGAGACCCTTTTTTGACGACAGCTGGCTGTGCGGCACAGCCGGCTGCGTCGTTTTAGAATACAGCCAGCATGTATTATAAAACCGATCAATTACATGATGGTTTGAGTTTAAAATATGAATTTTTCAGAAAGTTTAATAATTTAACGTTTGTGGTTTGAGTTTAAAATATGAATTTTTGAGAAAGTTTAATAATTAATAATTTAACGTTTGTTACAGTTTATGAAGGAACAATCTAAAAATTCTTTCAATTCCCTGATCGATAGTTTATTTTAATATTTAGGCAGTGACCATCGTTGCGTTAGAACTCCCCTTGTAAGCTTGCCATAACGCTAAAAACACGAACAGAAACATAACGGCCGATACATTTTTTTAAATGTTTGTTTTCAAATTTTCCAATAGATGACGCCACAAAAAGCCTACTAACAAAATTAAAACTGTGATCCTGTTCACTCTGAAAAAGGTTGTCTGTTATATAAAATAGGTACACAATGTAAAGCATCATTTTATTCTTACCCATACGTCAATTAACATTTATTTGCATTTGCAGGGTTTTGAATTGCCTATTATTCAATTTTTATTGCTAAAAATTATAATTTCATGAAGGTTTAAACCGTGTTAAAAGCTATAAAGTTTGGCAAAAAACAAACACAAATAATAATAATTACATTATTATTTACCAAAGTAGGTTGCTACTTTTTATAAGAGGAACACAATCAGTGCAGCAATTAAAATTAGGTTTAGAATTTACGACATCCGGAGGGATGGGGAAACTGAAGTCTGAAGGTTAAAGAAATTTATCGATGCAGAGGTCTGGCGTTTTGTTGGGTTTTCTCGAGATGTAACTTGAATACGCGTTAGGTAGGATCTCTTCAAAAGGGGCTCCGAGCAAGGTATCTCCCCCCCCCCTCAGGCAAATGCCCATGTAGGCTTGCCATACCTACACAAAATAAACAAACGTCATCAGGCCAGTGGCGCACACAATATTTACAATAAAATTTCCAGGGCATTCAATAAAATTTTCAATTCAATAAAATTTCCAGGTATTTAATACTTAATACCTGGAAATTTTCATTTTTAGCAGCTTAGATAAATGTAAAAAATCTCAAAACCATGCAAGTATATTGAAGTACGGAGGGTCTTGTATAAAAGAACGTTGGGGGAATGATTTTAGTTTCGTATTTTTTCAGGTGGCTGTAGTTATCACACATTGGAGGGGTTCATGGATTCTGGGTCCCTCCCAAAAGAATAACTAAGGATGCTTTGTTAACCCTTTGAGGCGCATCCCTTTCCCAATGCTGAAAAAAGGGCAGCCGTTAAAGGGTTGAAAATGTAACTTCCAGAGCCGCCACGTCTCCGGCTTTTTCCGGGAGATTTTTCACCACAATTTTCAAACAGTTTTATTTAAGATTAAATATTTGGACTTATTTTAACCATAACTTTGTAAGTAAAAATTAGTGTTGGGAAATCTCCCGAAAAAAGCCGGAGACTTGGCAGCTCTGGTAACTTCCTATACTTTTAGTGGCGTCATCTATCGGAAACTTATGAAAAAATATTTTTTTAAATTGTCTTGGAAGTTTATCAGATAATAAGCTAGCCCCGGGTTGACGGTGTTCATTTGAGCAGAACATCAAGAAATTACGTAAAATTTATCTGAAATCGGCAGATTGTCACCAATATAAATTTTATAATACAATTAAAAAAGCTAAAACTCGATAATGAAAACAATTGATACCTTACCTACGAAACACAGCAATAATAATGCAGTTCCTTGAACATCTGCAATATCGCATAATTGAGAAATGTTTATGATACTTGAAAAAATTCCAGGATTTTTCGAAGGTATTCTGAGTTGGCCACAGTAAACGAATTGTGTTTCATGGTTCTTATTTATTTATTTTTAACGTGAATGGAAACATGCATTTTTCTCGCATTTTGTGTTAGTGGATTATACAATTTATTGAGAGAAAAAAGAAGTATCTCACACACATTACTCTGCATATATGTAAATAGTATACGTTGCCGAGTGAACCATGGCAGAGTGAATAAGACACTGAAAAATTGTACATGGCTGAAGTGTGAAGGCTCGGTGTTCGGGACTATCGCACGGCTGTCGATCTAGCAATCTGGAGTTTTGGGGCGGTTTTCTTCAGATGTAACGTGAATACGCGTTAGAACACCTTAAAAAGTACCCGGCAGATGCTCCTCGTGTAGGCTTGCCGTAACAAACAAGCAAACGAGAATACTGAAATGACATATGCATCTAAATGTGTTATACATAACACCAGAATACTATAACAGAATTTTCCGATTTATCAAACAATTGCGAACGCTTGGCGAACAGAATTCCATTATGTTGATACTCACGAAAGACAGCGATGCCAATGTTGTGGCGCTGTTAGTTGATCGAAAAGGTTAACTTGGTAGACAAACTTCCTATTCAAGTTTTTCTAAACAGTATCATTGACATATCAGCTGACTGCTAGAGTTGACAGTTACTCCGGAATATAATTATCCACATTTTGCGAACGGTAATTTTTTAAAAATATTTTTTCCATATGATAATCAGATCGCAAGCTTAACTTCGGAATTTTGCTAAAATCAAGCCAAAAATTACTTTTAAAAAATGGTTTGTTATATTCCGGAGAAGTTGGCAACTCGACTGACTGGTATGCTTTGGTTAGCTACTCATGAGTTTAACTCTTTGAGGCGCAACCCTTTCCCAATGCTGAAAAAAGGGCAGCCGTTGCCATCGCTCGACTTAACTACCAGCAAGATGGCACGCGATGAATGTTTCGATCGTCCGCCATCTTGCTGGTCGTTAAGTCGAGCGATGGCAACGGCTGACCTTTTTTTCAGCATTGGGCAATCTATGCAGCTGTTCTCGCATTCTTCCATTTTTCAGCAGATGTCAGCTGTTAAAAATAATCGTGACAATTTTTTTGACGGGAAATGAGTTGCTAAAAAGTAAAGGATTCTCGTGGAGCTATGTCACCCGCAACTATTTTTATAGAAATCCAATCTATTCTTCGTGACTGGGAACAGTCAAAACGCCAGAATTTGGTGTTCCCAGAGCGGGAACACTGCGCGTTAAAGGGTTAATAACCCTTTGAAGCGCACCCATTTCCCAATGTCCTTCAGCTGCTCGTGGCACGCGATGGGCGATTCGATCGACTGGCATATTGCTGGCAGTTGCGTCGAGCGATGGCAATGACTGCATTGCTTTATACCCGAAACATGTCTTTTACTCCCTTCTTAATTATTTACACTAGTTTGTAAAAAAAATAATGTAGTGAAAAATGATAAAAATAAAGAAAATATTAAGAAAATGAAATACAAATTGATTAACTAACCGAACGTAACAAATCAAGAGAAAATCCGGAAGCAATACCGCAAAAGAATGGCCCTGTGTACACAATGAAAATGTGCGAATGGAATGATTTCATCAATGCCGCACTTCTAATCTGTCTCGGATTCTGATCCCAGAGAGCGGGTTCAGAGGGAAAATTTTCCACTCGCACGTGCGATCGATTAAAGACTGTGCTGTAGTAACCTACACTACAGTGTGTTAGCTATAATAAGCATATTTAACCCTCTCTTCACCGAATTATGAAAAATCAGAGAAAACAAATCTGCCTAGCATTTAATGCATCTGAAATACTATTATAAATCATGCAAGAATATTTTTTTCTAATGTCGATTAATATTTGTCGATTCATGTCGATAATAATAATTTTTCTAATAATAATTTCTGCATTTTGTTATGCAAAAATTAATTTAAAAGGATGCACATATTAGGTAAAGGTTGAGGAATAAGAAAAAAAAAACTATACTTACCTTAAAAAGAAAAAAAGAACGGTAAAAAAGCAGCGTAAATATTTTCTTATTTTTTCTCCTGAAACAATGAAGCGAAAACTGTAAAAAATGATCTAAATGGACTAGTACTGCAATCTAGGCACGATTAGTGCATAGCACTAGGCATCTAGTTAAGAGCCTCATATACTTTCTACATGAATTAATGCTCACGCACAGCCAGCTGCGTCAAAAAAGGGGTCTCTAGATCTGTGGCATGCGATGAACGTTTCGATCGTCCGCCATCTTGCTGGTAGTTAGGTCGAGCGATGGCAACGGCTGCCCTTTTTTTCAGCATTGGGCAATCTATCCAGCCGTTCTCGCATTCTTCCATTTTTCAGCAGATGTCAGTGCTGTTAAAAAATTATCGTGGCAATTTTTTTTACGGGAAAGGACGTACTGAAAAGTAAAGGATTCTCGTGGAGCTATGTCACCCGCAACTATTTTTATGGAAATCAAACCTATTCTTCGTGGCTGGCAACAGTCAAACGTCAAAGTTGGGTGTTCCCAGAGCGGGAACACTGCGCATTAAAAGGTTAAATGGCATTATAACAGAAATGGCTCCATTGTACAGTAAAAAACGATTAACATGAAACTGAGGGGGACCAGAAATATTTTTTCGCGGTAAAAGTATTTCACGTTAAGAGATTCGCACGTAAAAAGAATGTAAATATTTTTAGGGATGGACGCGAGACGAAAAATTGGAGTCTCGCGTCTAGCAAAACATCCGAAAAGCTTGTCTCGTCTCGCAAAAATCCCTATATCATAATGTTAAAAATGTTTGTCTCGTCTCGCAAAAAAGTTGTAAATCTCTGTCTCGTCTCGCAAAAAGTCGTCTCGCGTCCATCCCTAAATATTTTCGGTATCGTCAAATTTTATTTGGATTTTTGTTAAATTATTAGCAGGCGTCACCCATTGTAATGGAAAGCAAGAATAAAAATGATTGTTCTTTTTATAGAAAAAATCAGGTACAGGCGTTTCCAAAACTCAACCTTTGGGGCTGAGTTGTAAAGACGAGATGCAGAGCGAGTTTTTGGACTGCTTTTCGTTGGACTTGTCTCCACCACCATCTGCCACTTTTGTACTCACTTTGAACGGTCTACCGGATCGCTTCCTGTCTGCAACCGTTCCTGTGTCACGGAACCGTTGCACTAAACTTGTTGCCGTTGATGAATTTGGGTGCTGTTTCACCCGGATATTTCTGCTGAAATGCATTTAAGACAGGGCAATGAGATTTTGTAGCTAGGAATGGACGCGAGGCGACTTTTTTGCGAGACGAGACAGAGATTTACAGCTTTTTTGCGAGACGAGACACACATTTTTAACATTACGATATAGGGATTTTTGCGAGACGAGACAAAGCTTTTAGGTTATTTTGCGAGACGCGAGACGCTTATTTTTCGTATCGCGTCCATTCCTATTTATAGCGTAATAAGATTCCACGATGGCTATGTTCTTGGGAAAACATCATGCATTCCCCGTTGTGCTTAACCCCGTTGTGCGACAGCCAGCTGTCGTCAAAAAAGGGTCTCTAGATCTGTGGCACGCGATGAACGTTTCGATCGTCCGCCATCTTGCTGGTAGTTAAGTCGAGCGATGGCAACGGGTAGCACAGCCAGCTGTCGTCAAAAAAAGGGTCTCTAGATCTGTGGCACGCGATGAACGTTTCGATCGTCCGCCATCTTGCTGGTAGTTAAGTAGAGCGATGGCATCGGCTGCCCTTTTTTCAGCATTGGGAAAGGGTTGCGCCTCAAAGGGTTAACTGACAAAAACTGACAAGCTTTTTGAAAACGATCCCAACTCACAGTGGCAGTGACGTAGCCAGAAATGTTTCATGGGGGGGGTTGCGACTACTGCAACTCATATATCTGTATACGTGTGTGGGATAAGGGAGTGAAAAATATACATTTTGTATGGCAGAAAATTCCTCATTGGGGGGGTGGGGTTATGACCCCCGAACCCCCCCTTCCCCTTGGCTACGCCACTGCCAACTCAGTATTGCCAGAAAGTTTTGAACTAAAATCGCAAGAGATTGATAGAAAAGTAGCAAAATATCGCAAAAATTACGTCACAGCCGTTGGTTGTATTGTTGTAGAAAAGTAGCTAATCCTAAAGTTTAGGAGCACGATGCTTTCAAAAGTTGCAAATTTTCGAAAAAGTCGTAAGATCTGGCAACACAACCCAGCTACGTTCAAAACTTCTAATGATAAGGTGTGGTTGAGAAAGGGGTGTACAGAAATCTCAACCACCCCTTTTGGTTTTTCAGCAACAAGGATTACCATGTGGATGTGCGCGAGTTTTGAAACACTCTGGTATCTTTTCTTTGCAATAGAAAGCTATTTCGTTTACTCCGGTGTTTCCTGTCGACATACTTTGTGGACATGATTTGCGGACGTCGTCACGTTTTTGCTGCATTTTTCAATAGGGTTGTCAATTAACGGAAGAATTGGTGGGGAGAATAAAATGTTGAAAGTCGCCGAGGCTAAACCCCCAAGGCATAAAAATATGCTCCCAAAACTGAACCTAGCTTGGAGATTTCATCCGTATGTGGCTAGAATCTGGCAAACCCTACAGTTTATTACAAAGGAGAAGTAGAGTGAGAATATGCCTGGCGAAGTAAAACAGTTTTAGTAGGCGATTTTAAAATATTCAATTTCAAAGAAGTGTTTTATGGAATAAGGAAGAAAAATACGACACACTTATTAATAGTGATACACTTCCCAACTTAATAGAATACGTAAGAAAAGTAGGAACGGCACATGGATTATGGAACGCTTTAAACGCATTAGAGAGCATTGCAGTGAAAGTTAAATTTAGGGTCTTCATTAGAAACTTTAATTAAATTCCCTAACAAGAAATGCTTCTGTATCTAGATAATCCTTTATCTCAATTTTTGGAGGATGCGCCTCAGTTATGGCAGGCAGATTAATAAATTATTTTATGTAAACCAAATTGAAATGAATGACATTCTATCAAACTTCTGAGTTATGCATCAGAAAAATTCAGCAACCAGAAATCTAAAGATATGTTTTTTGGTATAAAATTTTGCAAAATTAGAGCAAGGTACGCGACGGACGTATTGTAAGTGAAAAATCAAGAAAATCGGACCATTAGGTCTGGTATAAAATTGAAATAAAGCGATGTTGCTAGGCTTACGTTGCAGAAGTTTAGGTATCATTCGAAATTATACGGATCCATAAGGTACATTTTCCATCAGTTATCTTACGAAGTGATTGGAAAGCGTTTGATCAATACCTGTTACAAACAGAAAGCCTAGAAACTGGAATTCCGAGTAGAGATGGCCAATGATTAGATGAGTCGAATCAGTGATTCGAATCTTGGTACTGAGTGGCTCAGTCTTTACACTCACTCTCTACTGATTCGAATCTCAAGCCCTCAACTGTGGGGAAATACATTCCAAGTTCGAAGGGAAGGAAAACTTATTTTCCCTTTGCCGTTCCCAGAGATTTTCCCTTACTCTTTCAACTCTTTTCGACTCCTTACGACTCCTTTCGGCTCTTTTCGACTCTTTACGACTCTGAGTCGATAGATGATTTGAAACAGCAAATCAGTGGGTGTGGGTGAGTTGGTCACTGAGTTGGTGCAGCAACGAATCTTTACTGATTCAGTGTTTCGCTCTGTTTCGGTGATTGTATACGATCGTTGAGATTTGTTAGTTTTTCGAATCTTCTATCGACTCAGAGTCGAAAGGAGTCGAAAAGAGTTGAAAGGATGTTTCATTTATTTGGAGGGTTTTTTTCGAATCTTCTATCGACTCAGAGTCGAAAGGAGTCGAAAAGAGTTGAAAGAATGTTTCATTTAATTGAAGTTTTTTTTTCGAATCTTTGGTGTTTCATTTCTTGGTTGGTGGTCGAATTTAAAGTTTCATCTGTCTGTGGGTGTGGAGTGGGTCGAACATCGTTTGCTTTTGGCTGGGGGCATAGGCGTTACTTCCTAAGGGCAAGAGGGGTCAATCCCCCCCCGAAAAAAAAATTAAGAAAATTCAAGTATCAGAGCTATTTATAATAACGATATTTTCTACAATCGGAAACATTTTGTCACCCCATCCAAATATTACATGCCAATTTACGCCAATGCTCGTGGAAGAGCGGGGGGTGTCTCAAAGTTGTTTAAACCTTTTTCCCTCGGGGGTACTCCCTCCTTCCAACTTGTCTGACTGGTTTAATATTTATTTAAAATTTTTTTGAAACATCCCTTTTCTACTTTTAACTTCAATATATGTCCCCCTGCCCCCACCATCATTTAAAAAAAAAAAAAAAAAAAAAAAAAAAAAAAAAAAAAAACAACGGAACGTTAAGTTTACATGGTGGCGGGTTTTCATGTGAAGGGAAATAGAATGAAATAAAGTTAGGATTGTGCTTGTCACTTTTAATGAAGGATACAGGGGCGGTATTAAGCGCTCTTACAAAAGGACTTTGTAGTAAGCAAAATAACATTTCGCTTTATTGCTGCAGATTTCGTTTAAGATATTTTTTTTACCTTGTTTGTCGTTTGAGGGGAATTATTTTATTTTCTTTCGTAATTCAGAGAAATACAAAATAGGGTCTAAAGCAGTGGCGTAGTTAGTGTTATTGACAGTGGCGTAGCCAGGATTTTATTTCGGGGTGGGCTGGGTATCAAATTTAAAGATAAAGTTCAATTGTAAGCTAAGTAAAGGGTCTCATTTTTTTGGGGGGGGCAGCAGCCCCTCAGTAGGACTGGGCCAAAAATCGATAAATATCGACATATCGGTTTTATTTCAACATCAAATATCCGATATTCCCATTTTCATTTCAGCGAAATCTCGAATTCGATAAAGGTAAAAAATACAGGCCGGCCAGGGGCGTAGCCAGAAATTTTTCATGGGGGGGGGTTATGACTACTGCAACTCATATATATGTATACGTGTGTATGATAATGTAGTGAAGAATATACATTTTGTATGGCAAAAAATTCCTCATGGGGGGTTATGACCCCCCTAACCCCCCCTCCCCCTTGGCTACGCCTCTGAGGCCGGCGATAAGAAAATCCTGAGTTCAATACCAGCTTGTGATGCTTTTGCTACTGCTTTCTCTCCGTTGATGACGATGCCGGATCGCGGAAAAAACAGCTCCATGGTTTATTAGTCTAATTACCATAATTAATTAACGTATATCTCGGAACCTATCCACTGGAGCGCGTTTTTATTGATTCTCGACCCCCCCTAGACTCAACACCCCACCGATACTTAAAATTTCGAATGTTTTGACACCAAACTTAACCTTTTAATCTTACAGGCCCAGGGGGTCATACGAAGCTCCCCTATATTTTCAATTTGGGCATTTTAAACACTAGCCTCCTCCGGCGGCATTTCCAAAGTCTGAAAACCATCCCAGAGCCAATTTCTATATGTTTGCAGTCCTTTTAAGCCTCAATCATGGTTAATTAGTCTAATTACCATAATTAATTAACGTATATCTCGGAAACTATCCATCGGAGCGCGTTTTTATTGATTCTCGACCCCCCCCCCCCCTTAGGAACTTTCATCGTTGCATAAAATTTCGAATACTTTGACACCAAACTTAACCTTTTAATCTTACAGACCCAGGGGGTCATACGAAGCTCCCCTGTATTTTCATTTCAGGCAGTTTAAACACTAGTTTTACTTGAGCAAGGAGAGAGAGATGCTAACTCCCCGAGAACTCAGCGGAGAAGAAACCCGATGAATGGGTGAAGGGTGTTTAAATAGTACGGCTTTCGGCGCAGAGAGAGGGAAAATTTCTTTAGTTGTTTTATTGATTCAAGATTCGAATCACTGATTCGAATCATCGAAGTAGTGAGTCGAGATTCGAATCAGTGAAATGAGTCGAACCGCCCATCTCCAATTCCGAGGTTATCACAGTTTCAATTTCATAAAGTAAAACTACTTAAAATTTCTGGTGAATGTTCCAAATTTTAGAAAATATCTTAACCTTTTATAAGGCCGTGGTAAGAAAACTTACCACCTGTGGTCTATTAAATGCCGAAATCAATTATCATTAGTGAATTTTCTGATTGTTGTTCAGTTATATTGGATGTATATTTTTTTCCATATATCTAAATTCTAAATTATATTTGGCTCAGAAAGCTCGAATAATGACTCAAAAATGGAGCATAAGAATCATCACTTTTAATTATATATTTTTGCGTTTAATTCCGTGTACAAGCAGCAGGTAGTTTCCGACTTTGATTTTGTGAATAATTAATATATCCTCCTGCAATATTTCTATGTTTATTTAATACTTGTTTCTCCAATTTTCGCGTGGGATATTACAGTAGAGGGAAAATATATGAATAAATCCTAAAAAATGGTCCAGAATAATCCCAAGTACTTTCGACTCTCTGCACATAAACTCGACTTATAAAGGGTTAAATTGAACATCAAAACTAAAATACCTTTCTCATACAAAATTGTTCAAAAGGATTTATTTCCTTAACATATTATCTAATTAGTTATGGTTAAAAAGTGCCAGCTGTCGTAAAATTAAATTTTTGATCTCAAATTAATAAAATGTTGTTATCCATAAGTAAATTCACCAGAAATTTTTAATAGTTTCATTTTACGAATATAAAACTTTAAAATCTGGCCTTGTGACGCCGTCAAAGCCTGGTAACGTAGCTGTTAGGCATTTTTATTAATTTTTTTTTTAATCTAGGCGGTGTCGGTTTTATCATCCATGCGCTCGACATGCACGATTTATGTTTCTTATTTCAAATGTCTTTCATACATTTAAAATGTACACATATGGCAGTGTAACAATATCTATAAAAGTAGCATTAAACTTTTCTCCGTACGTTACTTGGAGAATTCAAAAATTTTAATTTTATTTGAAACCATTGTAGTTATTTCTGAGCATTTTGATACCAGTTTCATGTATTTATTCCAACTAAAACCAGAGATACACGTAAAAACGCTTTATAAAAGTTTTATGTTTGAACACAATAAGGTAGCTCTAAGCTGCGCTTTCTCAAAACGTATATTTTACAAACTATCCGTAAGATAACAAATTTCTTATGATTCATATCTTCACGAAACTTTATATAGTTATAACTGGTGCCCGTATCCATAGAATAAATTAATATTAAAAGTGAGAGAGAAAAACTTTTGAAATTTTTAACAGAAATATAAGAGAAAAAGTAAGATTTTTTCAAATTTCAATTTAAAATACAGTTTAAAAATTAAAAAAATTCCTTAAATATTAATTCATTCTATAGAATATATATTTTACTTCAGTTTTCACAAAAAAAATTTGTTTATATGTCTATTTTAAATTCACTTATCTTACGGATAGTGGCACGCACTATTGAAAAAAAAAAAAAAATATATATATATATATATATATATATATATATATATATTTACAATGTATATATAAAAAAAATTGAAATTTTTTATATATATATATATATATTGTAAAAATTGAAATTTTTTTTTTGAAACATCTGTGAAAGGTAATCGAGTTTTGTCTGAGGTTTTAGGATTCGTTATACTTTATGTAAGAAAAATTTCATTATACTGTGACTATTATTTTGATCACAAAATGTAAAACCGCAAGGGTCTAACGTACGTGCATATTTGCTTCGCCAATCTTCCTACGACCCCTTAAATTATAATCATCAAATTTTTAAAAATTTTGTTTAAATTTTGTGATTTTGCAAAAATTCATTCCGAATATGTACATTTTTATTAGCTCACCTCGCAATAAAGACAATGAAATGAAATTTGGTAATATGATAGGTAGTTACTCAACTTAACAACAGCCGTCAAATTTTTTGAAAATTTGGATTAGCTTTGTGATTTTGAAAAAAAAAGTTTTTAGAATGTGTAAATATTTGTTTGGCCGCCTGATATAAACGTCTGAAGCGAATGAAATAAAATTTAGCATCATCATGGGCGGTCACTTAAACTACAGGCGTCAAAGTACTAGAAAGATTTTTGTAGATTTTTAAATTTTGTGAAAATTGAGTAAACGTTTCTTCCATTTTTAAAAATGGGATTGGGGTAGAATGAAATTTGAAACTATGTTATATAGCAAGTTTATTTAAGCTATATATGCCAATATTGTTTTAAATATTGCATAGATTTAGAGATTCTCCGAAACAAACATTTACAGGATTTTCACATCCCTCAAAAACGGCTTAAGAGAATAGAATGAAATTTGGTAACATGACCGGCAACACCTAAAGCAATAAATGTCTTTTTTGTTTTCAAAAATTAAATAAATTTGAAAATTATGCAAAAAAAATTACTTCTTTTTGGCCAGGGGTTATTACTTTATAGCGACTGACGGAATATAATAGTTTCCTATTCAACTTAACACATCTCGTCGATTTTTAAAATTTATTATTTGCTTTTCCACATTTTTGAGAAAACTGTGCAAAATTTTCTGCCACAAAATTAAAATATATACAATGAATCGAACAAAATTTAGTTACAGGCGAAAAATGACTTCTTGACTTTGAAAGCCCATTCTACTAAAACAAAACATTAATTTTTAAAATACAATGTTTTAGATATTGACAATTTCACTCAACATCTAGTTACTCTCTCTAACTTACAATCTTTTAACAGTACACAGAAGCACTGAAGTTATAACTTTGATTTCTATGCTATTGCCAATAGGATTATTCCATTCTTTGTGCGTGTACAATGCAAACAAAATTGCAGATTTTTTTTTTTAACCATTTAACGCGCGGTGTCCTCGCCGAGAGAACACCAATCTCTGACGTTTTGACAGTTGCCCGTCACGAAGAATAGATCTGATTTCTATAAAAATAGTTGCGGGTGACATAGCTACACGAGAAGCCTTTACTTTTTAGCACGTCATTTCCCCGTAAAAAAATGGTCACGATTATTTTTAACACCACTGACATCTGCTGAAAAATGGAAGAATGCGAAAACAGCTGGACAGATTGCCCAATGCCGAAAAAAAAGGGCAGCCGTTGCCATCGCTCCACTTAACTACCAGCAAGATGGCGGACGATCGAAACGTTCATCGCGTGCCACAGATCTAGAGATCCTTTTTTGACGATAGTTGGCTGTGCGCGGGCACAGCCAGCTGTCGTCAGAAAAAGGGTCCCTAGATCTGTTGCACGCGATGAACGTTTCGATCGTCCGCCATCTTGCTGGTAGTTAAGTCGAGCGACGGCAATGGCTGCCCTTTTTTTCAGCATTGGGAAAGGTTGCGCCCCAAAGGATTAACCTGCATTGCGTATTAACCCATCAACGGCGGGTAATTCAGATGGTATTAAAAAGAAAGATGCACAATAGCACAATATTTTGTGGAGCACAACAATTTTATTTTTTGTAGACTGACCTTCTTCACTTCATTCGATTTCTGTCACGACCATTTATCAGAAACTTAACTACCACATACTTCAAAACTGCCACCATCATTTTCGTGCTCCAACTGATGATTCCAGAATAAATATATATGTACTTTCTTCAGACTAAGCTGTAATTGCAGAGTCCGACTTACATAAAAAAAAATTCTAGGAGATTGCATGATATAATGCGAACAATTTGGATGTTGACCACGAACCCGGTCCAAACTCTTTGTTTCTCCCTTTTGTTTATAATGCCTCCGAATTGCCGTACAGAATGCAAGTAAACAATCCTGTTTGGCATTGTTTGTTTTTTTCTTTCATCTTAGCGAGCGTACATACCACTTAACTCCGAGTGTCCTTGTGTAAGCGTTGTTAAAAATTTACTTCTTGCATCGGTTGGTAATGTGGAATTGGAAAACCGACGTCGGAACGACATTCTTTTGTATTGTGTTTGTCATACTAAATGTTTGTTTTCTGCATTCCTTTTTCTCAATAAATGTGAGCGAACGATTGTTTTCTTTTTTAAACCGACAATCTAAATGACAGTGGTAGTTAATTTGTCATGTGCACGCAAGTAAACACGAGTAAATTAAAAACACATCCTGTTTGTTTTACTTTTGTAAATAAACATGAAGTATCGGGGGGGGGGGGAGCACCACTAAAACTGAAAATTGATCGCCTGAAAATTCCATTTATTTAACCCTTTGAGGCGCAACCCTTTCCCAATGCTGAAAAAAGGGCAGCCGTTGCCATCGCTCGACTTAACTACCAGTGAGATGGCGGACGATCGAAAAGTTCATCGCGTGCCACAGATGTAGAGATCCTTTTTTTGACGACAGCTGGCTGTGCTAGCCGTTGCCATCACTCAACTTAACTACCAGCAAGATGGCGAACGATGGAAACGTTCATTGCGTGCCACACATCTAGAGACCCTTTTTTGACGACAGCTGGCTCGGCCAGAACCTCAAGGCGAGAACACCGCGCGATAAAGGGTTAAGCACGACGGGGAATGCATGATGCTTTCTCAAGAACAAAGAATAGCCATCGTGGAATCTTATTACGCTACAAAATCTCATTGCCGTGCGATAAATGCATTTCAGCAGAAATATCTGGGTGAAACAGCATCCAAATTCATCAACGACAACAAGTTTAGTGCAACGGTTCCGCACTGTGCCGCACAGCCAACTGTCGTCTGAAAAGGGTCTCTAGCGCTGTGGCACGCGATGAACGCTTCAATCGTCCGCCATCTTGCTGGTAGTTAAGTCGAGCGATGGCAACGGTTGCCCCTTCTTCAGCATTGGGCAATCTATCCATCTGTTCTCGCATTCTTCCATTTTTCTCGAGAAATGACGTGCTAAAAAGTAATGGATTCTCGTTTAGCCGTGTCACCCGCAACTATTTTTATAGAAATGCAATCTATTCTTCGTGACTGGCAACATTCAAAACGTCAGAGTTTGGTGACCCCAGAGCGGGAACACAACGCGTGTTAAAGGGTTGAATCAGGGCTCGTTATAAACGAGTTCTACCGTACCTATTACGGTTTGTAAAAGACCTTGATGCTTACTTTGGCAATACTGTCCCGACCTCCTTTATGCAAATTTTTCCGGAAAAATCCGGACTAAACACGAGATGTTGAGGCAGATTATATCTGTGACTCCGAACATCCCATCCCATCCAGAAATCCGACCTTAAGATACTCGAACGCACGCTGCCTTCCGGCCTGGCCTTGCCTACATACAACAAAGACCAAACAAGACTTTCTCCTCTTCCATGCAAATGGCGAGTTAAAAAGCTGATATCTGTGGCCCGATGTAGTCTTTAACCCTTTAACGCGCGGTGTCCTCTCCGTGAGGACACCAAACTTTGACGTTTTGACTGTTGCCAGTGAAGAAGAATAGATTGGATTTCTATAAAAAATACTTGCGGGTGACCTATCTCCACGAGAATCCTTCATTTTTAGCACGTCCTTTTCAGTAAAAAAAAATGGTCACGATTATTTTTAACAGCACTGACATCTGCTGAAAAATGGAAGAACGCGAGAAGAGCTGGACAGATAGCACAATGCTGAAAAAAGGGCAGCCGTTTCCATCGCTCGACTTAACTACCAGCAACAGGGCGGACGATCGAAACGTTCATCGCGTTCCACAGACCCTTTTTTTGACGCAGACCCTTTTGACGCAGACCCTAGAGACCCTTTTTTTGACGCAGCTGGCTGTGCGCGAGCACAGCCAGGCCCTTTTTTCTAGGGACCCCTGTCAGCAAGTAAGGAATGAAATCTCACAGATTTTGCCGGTTTGTGGGGCAAAGCTTTTCAAGAGAAGACGGATCGAAAAGGTTAACCCTTTAACTCACAGTGTTACCGCTCTGGGAACACCAAACTCTGACGTTTTGACTGTTGCCCGTCACGAAGAATAGATTGGATTTCTATAAAAATAGTTGCGGGTGACATAGCTGAATCCTTTACTTTTTAGCACGTCATTTCCCGTAAAAAAATGGTCACGATTATTTTTAACAGCACTGACGTCTGCTGAAAAATGGGAAAATGCGAGAACAGCTGGATAGATTGCCTAGATGCTGAAAAAGGGCAGCCGTTGCCATCGCTCGACTTAACTACCAGCAAGATGGCGTATGATCGAACCCCTTTTTTGACGCAGCTGGCTGTGCGCACAGCCAGCTGTCGTCAAAATAAGTGTCCCTAGATCTGAGGCACGCGATGAACGTTTCGATCGTCCGCCCTCTTGCTGGTAGTTAAGTCGAGCGATGGCAACGGCTGCCCTTTTTTCGGCATTGGGAAAGGGTTGCGCCTCAAAGGGTTAAGGAAGCGTGCGTAACGTGTCCAAAAAGGGGGAAGAACAAAAGAAAAGTTTTCTGGGCGAAGAAACCTGACGTGGAAAAGGAAGGTGAAATACCGTAGAAGCAGAAAGTTTTTTTTTTCCAGTTTTTATTATATCCACCAGGCGGGCGGCCTCCACCTCGTATGTAGTTCGGAGGCAAAGCACGCCGCTTACAATACTACATGCTACTCTCTGCTTGGGGATTTCTCGCTACACACACACGAGATTGAAATCGGATGTAATTTAATAGGTTTCTAAATGTGTGGAAAACCCGTGATGTTGGAATTTGCTTAGAGCAGATAACGCGTTGAGATACGGCGGTTCAATTTGCATGCATGAGTGACCGCGGGAGAATTTAACTATGCTAAAGTAATATCAAGGTATCCGACTGACGTCGAAAAGGTCATTTTTTCGTTCGAAAATTCACGTTTTTAACTCTTTGAGGCGCAACCCTTTCCCAATGCTGGAAAAAAGGGCAGCCGTTGCCATCGCTCGACTGAACTACCAGCAAGATAGCAGACGATCGAAAAGTTCATCGCGTGCCACAGATCTAGATACCCTTTTTTGACGACAGCTGGCTGTGCGGTACAGTCAGCTGTTCTCGCATGTTCTCGCATTCTTCCATTTTTCAGCAGATGCCAGTGCTGTTAAAAATAAATCGTGACAATTTTTTTTTTACGGAAATGACGTGCTAAAAAGTAAAGGATTCTCCTTGAGCTATGTCACCCGCAACTATTTTTATAGAAATGGAATCTATTTTTCGTGACTGGCAACAGTCAAAACGTCAGAGTTTGGTATTCCCAGAGCGGGAACACTGCGCGTTAGAGGGCTAAATGGATCACCCTGTATAACTACTGAGATTCCCATTGAGAGACTGAAATCCCCGGACCAAGGCATCTCACCCCTCGTAAGCAGGCGCCCCTAGTATGGGCTTACACTGGACACTACTAGATGGACACTTACAGGTTAAACTTGTATTCAATGTACGCATAATTATACGCTCCTCTATCTGCTGTGTTATGTAGCGAGAATATCTTTACAGATTTTGTTTTTCCAAGTATCTCCGAGGATTAAATTTTGACTGAAACAATCGCGTGCACTATTATTAACCAAGGCTTCCACAGCAACACATCCATTTCTCAGAATATAATCTGGAACATTAAATTTTATTTTAATACTTTTTTCTTGACCCAATCAGTTTTAGGAGCGATAAAAAAGAAATTAATTTACGAGAATAAAAATGGAAAATATCTTAACGTCTTTCAAATTTTATCCATACACTTCAGCATTTTCCCGCCAAGCGATATCTGCAAAGGATTTTAAATCCAAAGAATTTCATTTAAAATTATCAACTTTAAGTATTTTTTTTTCTTTCTTAAATCTGTTACCTGTAATTGCGATTAGCTGAGCATTTTTTGCTTTTTTATCACAACTTACGTGTGTTTTCCTTTTCCAGTAAGATATTATCAATACGACAAAAATAAGCTATGCAGAAAAATAATTACTTGTTTACGTTTCTTACTTGTCTTATTTTTGTAAATTAAAAAGGAAGAATTTAAAAGATTTTCTCACCCTAAATTTCAGTGTCTGTTCTGAAAATATTCTCATTTGAGTGAAAAGGTTACGTCTTACAACCACAATTTTGAAATTCTTTTTCTTTTTTTCCTCTTAACTCTTAAATTGAAATGTAAAATAGTTAGCTTCGTCAACTGTTTACTAGTATTGAGATAAAAGAAAAAAGTGTTTTTCCCACGTCTGCAATTCATAGAATTGTAGAAGCAATTAGTAAATAAACAAACAACGACAAAAATTCTGTCACAGCGAAAGAGCTCGAAAACAATTAGAAAAGTTGACAGAAAACCTCAGTAAAGCAGCGATTAGGTTTAATTAAATTTTGTTCTTTATGTGCTTATTTTCTAAGATTGTGACCGTAGATAGCATAACGGGAGATCATTTCGCAACTAGAATGTCCACTAAGAATTGTGGATGGTGCAGAATTCGAACTTCAGCTTATAAATTTTAAAACTTTATGATTAACTTCTGAATTAAAAATTTGACATAGCTTCTTCAGATTGTATGGTGGTTAGCCGCGGCTAACGAGATACACATTTTAGTCATACCCCTTTGCACTCGAAAGGTCACGTGGTCATCTTTGACCATCTTAATCCGAGATAGCTATACTAAAATGGTCACACACACACTAGGTCACATGAGATTTCAAGTACAAAGGGATGTGACCAAAATGTCAGCACCTCAGCCTGCATATCTTCTAAACCACGTCGTTAGAGCACTACTCGCCTCTATTATCATGGGGCAGAGCTCGACTCTCGTCTAAAGCTTGGTTGTTGTGTTGTCCAATTGTCTGTTCCTTCATAGTGAGCAACATTGGCTGATTTATAGGGTGCCCATAATTAAGTGACGAATACTTCCGGCCCTTAGCAGTAACCAATACTAATAGACGTTAATGCCCGCCACTGAAAGAAAGTTTGTTTGTTTGTGGGATTACGCCCGATTAGCTACACGTGGGCTCTAGGCCGATGGGTGGGGTGCCCTCCATGGGGGTCTTTCTAAGGGGTCCTAACCCGTATTTACGCTAAGTTTCGGAGAAAACCACGGAAAACTCCGAACGGTTAGGTCGACGGACGCGCGATGGGACCCGAACCCGGGACCTTCACACTTCGCCTGTCTACCATTTCCAGTGACATAACCACTGTGCCATGGTGAGGCCCACTGAAAGAAAGGCAGGAAGAACTGGCATTACAACAAAATGTCTGCCAAACTATTTCTTACTGTTCCGTTTTATTTCCCTTCTGAATGTTTTTTGAAAAGAGAACTAAACAAGAATCCTAAATATATTACATTTGAATAATGATCTTACAAAATTCAATTAGCGTTTGCTTTTTTTTTTTTTTTTTTTTTGTATGTGCTACTCACACTTCGCATGTTTGTAACCGCTTCGTGACTCATTAATACCAATGCTCATCACGAAAGACCAACACTTCCGTCATTAACACCTAAACTCCACTCGGTGTGTGCGGTCCGACAGGGACATACATCATTAAGTCCACTTCGGTCAAAATAAAAAGATTACAAAAAGTAAAAATCGGGAGCATTCTTTCTTTTCCTCCATTTTTTCACAGAAGTTGGCAATTGTCTCATGTTCTCATTTTACCAGTATTAAATAGACTGATAATAAGCGTCCAGTGCCATTTTTACTCGCGTAAGTAAAAACGAAACCATGCTCCAGGGCTGCGGAATCTTCTTTTGTATTCCTCGGAGATTCGATTTCGAACACGGGCAGGACACCGTTCTGGATATAGACACAGGGAAATCGAAGGCAGACGAAAATAGCTGCACCATATTTCATTTAGAATGACATTAAAGATTCGAAGGATGCTTGGCAGAAAGTCATGCTTTTGAATCATTTTGATATCGGAAGGATTGATGTTATGTCAGAGGTGTTCATTGTCATGCAACGAACTAAACTTCCGTAACTGTTGTGTGATGCCATTAATTCTTTTTAGTGCTGAAAATAATTTTTAAATGAAGCATGCATCAAAATAATTATCACTCTCACAAGATAAATGAAACATGTATGAACGTTCACTTAATATAGTATTTCGATGCATATTGATGGAACTTTCTCTTTTCATTTTCTGCACAAAGCACTTAAAAATATATCAAATAGGAATGTTTGTCAAGATAGTATGCGTCAGATTAAAATCAGAAAATTGTTTTTTAGTTCTGATTCGCAGATCAAAATATATCCAACATGGAATGTTTAGAGGCTTGATTCTTCTTTTAAAAATTTGTTTCATCTTCTTAAGTGTCTTAATACCCCACGCGGGGTCACATCTTTTCAAGAAATCTTCTCGTGTCTAATCACTTATTAGCAACAGACCTACTATCTTCAGGATATCTAGATCGTTTTTGATATAATTCGTCCTTTCAAGTCCGTTCATTATAACTGTCTCTACGGCAAGTGTCCTAACCATGGATGGAGTCACTCTTTTGTTTTGAGCGATACTTTGACGTACCATGAAATTTATTCAAGAACGAAAGCACTAAATCTCAATTCTTGCAGGACCCCACCTTCTCACACCTGTTATGACAGAAATTCTCTTGGTGATGCCCATACTGACAAGGGCGCAAAAACGATGCAGACCACCATTATTAGACTTACTAGTGGACACTTAAGGTGTTTCCTTTTAATCAGGAGTAAAATCTTCTTTCATTATGCTCCAAATGTAATTGTGCTGAGGCATCTATTGACCCTCTTTTGAGCTGTCAGGGACTCTCCAAAGGAGATATCTATAGGGACCCTTCACTAGTTTATGATTTCATTGTGATCTTTGGGTGGAAAAAATCACTCTCATATCCCTCACATCTCCAAGATACTTAGATCATTTTTGATCAAATTCGTCCATCCAAGTTTGGGTTTGTCTATACGGCAAGTGCCCGTACATTTAGCGTAAAAATTCGTTTGTTTATTTACCTCTGTTAAACAGCAGTTTCATTATTAAACCTAAAACGTCCCCTTTGTTTGCTGTGTAATAAAAAAGCAATTAATTTTATTTACCATATTTGCATGTCGTTACTTTATTGAAGCTCTCCTACTATATACCCTGGTGTAAAAGGAATGTTTTCATATAACATACATTTGATATAGATAGACTAAAATTATGTTGGTTGTTTAAAAAAAATGCTCCAGTCTGTTTTGTGTATCCAATTTGCATCATTAAAAAGAAAATAATAAAGCATTTTCTGGAGGGGGGGGGGAGAAAGCGTTAAATTTTAGAATACAGAAGCATAAAAATTAGTTGGATCAGTTAAATTACGAGTTTAAAAATAAAAATTAATAAATAAAATTCCTATTGAACGCGAACATCCGATTCGCACAGGAACATTAGGAAGGAATTTACTGATGGGGTATTTGGTAGCATATTGCACTTGTAAATCAGTTTCAAAAAAAGCCGTCGTCTGGATCAGTTAAAGCTCTCAGGACAATAAGTTGTAAGGGTCACAGATTCTTGCGTTCTTGGGTATTATAGAGAATTTAGATTTGCACCGAGTGAAAAAAGTATTAATTTTTTGACTGCTGCCATCCTACAGAAATTCATAACGGCCTTTTGTGAGCTTAGAACCAGGGATAGTCATCAGGATCTCGAAATATAAAACTCAATGGTTTACCTACTGAGTTATCAATGCCCCAAGGTTTCGTCAGGCAATTAAATATTTTGCTATTTCAGTAAATCATCACTACAGTTTTAAGGATTGCCCCTTAAGCAAGCAATGTTCTTTGATGAACCTGGAACTAAAGCTGGGTTCACATATTCGTAGAAACTAGAAATCGTAAACCTGTCACCTTACTCTGGGTTATCATGACCTTTGGGTTTTGTCAGATGATTAAATATTTTCACACTTTCGAGAATCATAACTCTAGTTTCAAAGACTTGATTAAAAAAAAAGTGAAATGAAGCAGGTGGGCAGTCGCATACCTGTTCTCGAGACAGTTGTGAGGCAGCATCCTGAAGAACGAAATCGAGTAGTAGCTTCGGGACTTTGGCTTCTCGAGATTTGTTCAGTATCATCTTCGTCTTCAGTGACACTGGCTTGACGACTGCGAGGGACAAAAAGGGAAAAAAATTAACGTACCATTAAATTGAAGTCAAACTTCGAAATACACCTTTTTCCCTGTATGGCAAATTAATCTTATTTGAATCTGCCCAAATTAATGTGCCGTTTCTTTTACAAAATTTTTGTTGTTGCATTTGGAACATTCATTTTCAGATACGTTTGCTTGGCTCCAAGAATTCGCTTATTAAATTTCGTCGAATAAAGTGGGCAACACAGAGACAGGTTTTACTAGCACAAAGAAATTGAATTTATAGAACCAGGGGATAGGTGAGAATCAAACCTACGACCATACGCTTAAGCGATTAGTGTAGAGGAAGACAGGTCCTTAACCCGTAAGCCTCCAGCTCCCCTTTCCAAAATCTCTAAGTGCAATCAACAAAAAATCAGTGATCAACAAAATTTCAAAGAGTGATCTGCTAAATCTGACAGACAAAAAATATCTGACAAAAATATCGGCCCGACACCCATTTGCATATTGCAGAAAATCTACACATAATTTAAATTTTGTAGGATATAGATAGGCACTGGTACCTATTGACAACTTCTGTAGCCATTAGGAGCATAATATGAGGTTCAAAGTGTCGAAAAAAATAATTATTTAGTTCTTTTAAACTTTTAAAAATGGCCCCTAATAAACCGGCATTCAATATTCTTGGATGCTGAAGGATAAGCTTTAGGACATAAAACTAGCGTTAAGATACAGAACACCCGTACTACATAGAAATGCATTTTTTTCATCTCTGCATTACCACACGCAATAAAAACAAAGTGAAATAGGGTTTTTAACGAAGGTTTAAAAAATGCGTTTTTTTTTTTTTTTTTTAAACTAGATAAATGTTTGCATATTTCTTTTTTACTAATGCATTCCTGTCGATAAATATATATTCGATAGAATTCAGCACATGTCAATGCGCAGTTTTTTTATTCTTCAAACGAAAATTAACATTTGTTCAAAGCTTTTGAATATTAATGTAAAAAATTCAAGGTTGAAAAAATTAAGTTAAGCTATTTTTGAGTATCGAGTGGCATTGAAAATAAATGTTACGATTCCCCACGGATTCAAACGCGACGCTAACTGATGTCATGAAGAAAAAAATGTTTGAAGTGTTTTTTAAAGGGGAAAAATTGGACCACTTCCAAAAAGAAGTAAGCTATATTGTAGTGAAAACAAAAGTACATAAAGTATGACTATGCAAAAACCAAATTCGGGGACCAAGATTTCAGTGATAGTTCTACTTTTACTTAATGTTCATGTACCAATGACGTGTTTTACGAGTTACACTACGAAAAATTAAATGTTCCAGACTTCATATAGTAATTAGCCACATTTATATACAGCATAAAAGCATACATAATACATTTTCTATTAAAAATCAGAAAAGTACATAAGAAAAACTTTGTGAAATAAAGCATTAGAGAGGGAGGTAATCAATCTAGAAGCTCAGAGAAGTTTGCCAACTGGCATCTGTGCTAAAATTGTTTTTCTTTTTCTTTTTTTAAGGATACTGACTAGGTAGATTTAATATTGCTTTTTGTGTGAATAGATGGATGTCAACGACAGCGTTAAGATATGGCAAATTTCAAGAGCTATCAATAAGTAAAAGAATAATAAATTTAACCACTCACTTTTTCTCTCCCCTTCAGGCTAATTTTTTTTTATGTTTCGTGTAGAATCAATAAAAAAATATTTAAAAATCTTTTACAAACTATTAGTTTAAAAAACCTTCATAAGAGAATGATGTCGATCATGTTCTCAAAATGTTCTTGTCAATCCCTGCATCTTTAATTCTATTAATGGACGGTAAATGAATTTAAAAAGAACTCACTGAAAAAAAATAAAATTTGAGCCATTGTAGTACAGCAATTGGTCATGATGAAAATTTTAAAGTAGTCTATGGGCAGTACATCAATTGAATCGGCGAGTGCAGAAACCACATCAGTCACAAACAGGAAATTTTTTTCAGGAGAGAGAAAAAACTTCATAAAACTTCATAAATTAGGTAATATTTGCATGACAGAAACATAAATGCATGTTATGACAGAGGAAAAAAATAAGTTTAAATATTTGAAAATTTGGAGGAGTTATGAAGTTTTTTCTCTCTCCTGAAAAAAAATTCCTTTTTGTGACTGAGGTGGTTTCTGCACTTACCGATTCAATTAGGGAACTAAAACACGTCGGGGAGTCTGGGAATGTCTGGTTATAGGAACCTCTCTTATACGAACCGATTTTGTTTGTAAAGATTCAAGTAAATATTTGTACGAAAGGTTTAAATATTGTGTACTTAAAAAAAGTCAGAATGCAAAATTTCGTACGCATCGAGAAACTTTTGCAATAAAATTCAAGGATCTCATTTACATTTAAGGCATGAGCCTACCTTCAAGCACTTATTTTTTTAAAAAGTCAAAATTGAATGAAAAATCATATGTTTTTTATTAAAATGGGGTACAGAACTGACAATTTATATGCCGTTTTAATGAAATTCTTTGTAAACTTTGAAATAATCGCAAAACATTGCATTGACGCCACACCTCCTGTGAACAATTCCAATAGATATTTTTAATAATATTTATACAGAGTGCATAACTAACATATTTATCTGTGTTAGGAACTAAAAGATTTTCACAAGTTCTAATAGTTATAAAAATATTTCAATTTTTGTATGAAGAATCAGTATTTTTTCTAAAAATAAAAGCATTTCTTGAAAACAAAATGGTCACAAAATCCATAAATAAACTCAGAAATATTATATTCTGCTTCACAACACACCCAGTAATGATCAAAATATCCTGGCAAAATTTCAAAATAAAAATCTTGCAAACAAAAACACTTTCTCTTAAAAACACTTTATGAGATATGACATTTATCGTACAGGAAATTTGCAAAAACTCGGTTCAGAAAACGGGTTTAAAGAGTTTAATGCTCTGCAAAATACTAGCCTTCTGGTTCATTTTTTCTTCTATAGCATAGCTTCTAGTTATCATAGAAACAAAAGTGAAACGGTTTTAGAATTCTGAACATGTGACCTATAAAATAAAATTTTTTTTAAAAATCCAAAAATTTTCATATGACAAGAATTTTATGGGGTAGTCTCATACCTTAACGAACACAAATTACATTCACACATCACATATACATTCTTCATTAACAACCTTTTGTTGTGAAAAAAATTGTCAATTTGTCTAAGTGATGTCATCTTCGATAAAAAAACACTATTTACATTTTTTAAATACACATCTTTTTACTATCTATTTTTATTGGAATTTCGAATATTCCGCACTTTTTGTATTCTGAACAGGCTCCTGTCCCAATAAGTTCGAATTAGTGGGGTATTAGGTAGTACAGTATTAGGTTGCCCAAAATCTGACGTTATCTACAAATAATTGGCACTTACTAGAGAGAACTTTTAAAGTCATGTCATTACTCTGTCAATCGTCTCACATAAAAACGACGTTAAAAATTATTTTCAATTATAACTTCCTGCTATACGATCTTTTTATACTTCTTTCAGGGGCATTTACAACATAAATATGCTACCTATTTAGTGCTTAAAATATATTGTTAAGCTACAGAAAAAATGAAAGATTGGGAATTTACCGTCCGTATTTAATAAAGATATATTATTATTGTATTATTCTTGTTTAATTAATATAGTGTTGATTTTACTATTTATTAGGAGTTTATAAATATTTATACTGTTCATTCCTAAATAAATATGTGTTATTAATATAGAATTAAAATAAAATTTCACATATTTTGTGTGTGGCTTAGACCAAAAACTTACTAAAATCAAAATCTTCACCGTTGATACTAAATGTAGCCAATCCCTTTCTCAAAAGAGTCTGTAAAGATAAAAAAAACAGAAAACTATTATTACAAATTTGAAGTCATTTGGAACGTCTTTCAAAATCTCTGTGTAATATTTTTTCAATAAATTAAAACACATGTAAATTTATTAAATAAGAAAATATCAGTAAAATTATACAAGATATCCCAAAAGCGCGGTAACACGCTTTAATTCTTGATCTATTGAGAGAGTGGGCAATGTAAATTGAAAAAATGTTTAAAAAAATAATAAATAAAAGACTACATTAAGAAAAAATTCCTCCCATTTACTTTTTTAAAGTTATACTTTCGAAATTTGTATACAGCCTCCGTGCAGAAAAGAAATTTTCAATTAGTAAAATCTGCTCCACACACTAATGAGGGGATGTACAAAATTTGTCATTCATCGCAAAGTGCCTTAAAGATATCTTTAAACAAAGATGATTAGGGGCTATACATGAATCTGAATCGGAACGTTTAATGCTAGAGTGTAAGAAATGATTTTCTTCCATAATTTCTCCAAGTTTTCATTCAACTTGATTTTTTTCCCTCCGAGGGACATTGAAAAGTGGTTTAAGTGAGCCATATATTTGCCTTCATATCTCGTATATGAGACCCATTTTACTAACTGAGAATTCTTTTGTGAGGAGTTCGGGCACAAATTTAAAAAGTGTATTTTTTTTTTGAAAATTTAAGAGAAATTATTTTTCTTAAGTAAGCCTACTTTTCTAAGTAGCCTGTATCTTATGTAAAGATACATGCATTTGCACATTTCTCGAAGTTTAATAAAGTAAACTTGAAATGGTGCTGTAATTACCTTCCATCCATCTGAATTCAGTTGAGCCTTCACCAGCGTGTTCGTGGGGCATTTTGGATTCCAGTAAACCGACAGTGATTCAACTTTGAGTAACTGAAAAAAAAAAAAATAATTAATAAGGAAGAATGACAAAATGAAAGTTGCGTTTTAAAAGTTTGGTAAAAATATCAATATTTCAAAATCAACGGGAATTAGAATGGCGGCTACGCGCATACGCAGGGAGAGACCACGTAGCAAAGAGTGGAAGAAAGAGATGCATATTAGTCAGCTACGGGCTGTCGAACTGCGTGTGTGTGAAAACTTACGTCAAGCTAAAATGGAGAGCGGTTATACAAAGCTTGATCACCCTCAGCTGTACTGAAGTGGAAAGTGGTGTTAGCTGGATGACAATGCCCGCCCGACTACTCCAATTCATGTGCGCAAGTTCTTGGTCCAACGTCGTGTAATTCACATCGTAAATCCTCCGTACTCACCTGATCAGGCGTCTACAGACATCTTTGTTTATTCCCCCTCGACTCAAGAGGATTGTGCAGACATTCGAACATGGTTGATATCTGTGCTTAGATCGACCTCAAAAGAAAGCTTCTTTAGCGCATTCTAGCAGTTTTATCAAAAGTACATTGTGGTCACTGGATGGTACACGTTGCGGTATTGTGGTCAATGGATGTTACTTTGATGGTGAATGAAGGTTTTTCGTTTCCCAGCTTTGTTTTATTTGTTTTATGCTTCCATTCACCGAAATTCTTAGACGTACCAATGTACTGTAACTTCCACTCTCACGATCATAAAGTAGGAAAAATCTATTTTTGAAGTGTCTTTATGGTAGGACATTAGTCACTGGTATACTGCTTGCAAAAAGGCTGCTTCACTCTCTAAGATTCTTTTTCAAGAGAAAACAAAAATTACACTTATCACAAAGCTCTTGAACAGCTCTAAAAACACTGCACCATGACAGAGACTAATTTCGCAATACGATTTCTGATTTTAAGGTTTTTTTTTTTTAAATGGATGTTGGCATAAGACAAGTAGATTAATTGCTTATAAGAATACGTTTTACAAATCATAAAGAAGTATACCAAAATTTCCTTAGTGACTAAGGAAATTTTAGTATACTTCTTTATGTGTGATTTGTAAAACGTATTCTCATAAGCAATTAATCTACTTGTCTTATGCCAACATCCATTAAAAAAAAAAAAGAAAACCCTTAGAATCAGAAATCGTATCGCGAAATTGTTTGCAATGGCTTTGATGAGGTTGGAAGACGCTGAAGGGCAATTTCATATGAACTGAACATGTAGCATGAGTTACCAAACACTTGATTCAATAACCAATTTTATAAAATATCCCATACAAAACTGAATGATGTTTTCTGATAAGAAAGATACAAACAAACTACTCATAGAGGTTATAACACTTATGAAGTACAGTTTTAGCATACAACTAAAAATTACTTGGTAACTCATGCTACCAAATGCAGACATTGATGTATGGACAGAAAAGTCATAGTTGTATGCTATAATTAGTACTTCTCGCTCGGTAGTAGGACTAGTTTGTATGTACTTTTCTTATCACAAAACATCATTCAGTTTTGTATGGGGTATTTTATAAAATTGGTTATTGAATCAAGTGTATGGTAACTCATGCTGCATGTTCATATGGAATTGCCCTGAAGAGGCCTTCTGCTTAAATCAGATTTATATTTTTCTGATCTCCTGAGTACTTGACTGAGCATTGAATAAAAAGACTTTCTTAAACACTTATAATTTGTTAAGTAATCCATTATTTATAATTAATACAGGGTATCTCACAACTATTGGTACAAATTTTGAGTGAGATAGGGCAGATAATAAAGAATCAGAATAACTCAATGGGGGGGGGGGGTCAGATAATCCGTTTTCACTAACCTGTTAACCCTTTAACGTGTGGTGTCCTCGCCGTGAGGATACCAAACGCTTACGTTTTGACTGTTGCCAGTCACGAAGAATAGATTTGATTTCTATAAAAATAGTTGCGGATGACATAGCTCCAAGAGAATCCTTTACTTTTAGCACGTCATTTCCCGTAAAAAAATGATCACGATTATTTTTAACAGCACTGACATCTGCTGAAAAATGGAAGAATGCGAGAAGAGCCGGATAGATTGCCAAATGCTGAAAAAAGGGCACAGCCAGCTGTCGTCAAAAAAAGGGTCTCTGTGGCACGCGATGAACGTTTCGATCGTCCGCCATCTTGCTGGTAGTTAAGTCGAGCGATGGCAACGGCTGCCCTTTTTTCAGCATTGGGAAAGGGTTGCGCCTCAAAGGGTTAATATGGGAAAAGTGCTAAATTGTTCGTCTAAATTCTTAACCACGTTTAATAAATAAGCGGTTGTCTCCAAAAATTTCAGCTATGAAATGGAATAGAATGTCTATGAATTTTAATCACCTTTTTTCTGTAACGATGCATTCATTTTTGATGAACCATGGTCGTAAAATTATTGTTTCAGCACTTATCTCAAAGTGATTATTAAAAGCTGCATAAAGACGACGTTTCTGACCCCATACTGCTGTGCGATTCTTATTCCTTATTATGTGCCCTACCTCCCCACAAATTGTGCACCAATAATTAAGGAACATCTTCTATATTATACAAATTTATAAATACTGCATAACAATTATTTGGAATTTAATGACTGTCATAAATGTCATTACTATTCTCCATAAGAATTGAATAATGTATAAAATAATATTTTCTTAGATTGCTTTTGATTTGTGTGCTATTAAAAAAAATTATAGCTTTGTAAATGTTATATATTCCCAAAACTATAATTACAAATTCATTGTACACACAAATACTTTTTTGTGCGAGTGTAGCAAAAAAAGTCCAGGTCTTAAGGTGTCTGTTTAAGTCTAAAAAGGCATTTTTGAAAAAAAAAAAGACGTTTTGCGCTTTATTGTTTTATTTAAAAGAGCATATTCTTAAGATTCCAAAACTGTTTTACTTTCGTTTCTATGATAAACAGAAAGGAAGATATAGCTGTTAGAGATGAGACGGGCTCAGCCCGAGCCCGAAAGCCCGAGCCCGAGCCCGGGCCCGACTCGGGCTCGGGCTCTGTAATTTACGATTGCGTTCGGGCTCGGGCGGGCTCGGGCTCGTGAAAAATTTCTTCTTTGTTGAACATACTCCTTGAAACAGATTTTAAAAAGTGATTCATGGGATAAATAGACGTACTTATTTCAAAAAATAGCGGTACGGGGGACTAGAAGGTGTGTGAAGCTCCAAAATTTATTGTATCCTCTTAATGAAGTAGTTAATTTTATTTGTCTTTAGCTGAAATTTCGGGCTCGGGCGGGCTCGGGCTCCAACTTTAATAATATTGCTCGGGCTCGGGCGGGCTCGGATTAAAAGTCTTCGGGCTCGGGCGGGCTCGGGCTTCAAAAAATGAGCCCGAACTCATCTCTAATAGCTGTTTGAATGTCCCTTCCAGTTTGCTAAAATAAAATCTTTAAGTGCGTTTTCTGGAGAACTGTGTTTTTTTGTAACCTTGCGTCACGATAACAGTAACTACTCTAAAAGTTTTAAAGATATCTTAATGAAATTTTACATAAATATTCTATTGATATAAAAGTGTGTCTTGTAGCAAAAGTTAAGTTATATGCATGAAATTAATAAATTCACAAGTAATTTTAGACAAAAAAATTTAATTTTTTCTCAAAAATTTCAACATTTTTGTACATAATTCGCCATATTTCAGTGAATTTTTAAAATACAAGAAAACTTTTGCTACAAAACACAGAAAAATCTTATAGGAGTATACTCTGCGAAGGAAGTTACTAAATATTGAGAAGAATGTAGTGTACAGCAGTTGGCGTAGGTATGAAATTTTGCTAAATTTTTCTTCAAAACTGCAAATTTTTGAAAAAGTTACGAAACTTTTGAAAAATAAATTATTGTTTCTGTCATGTTTTATGGCTTTTCAAATAAAAATGCATGAACCACACCAAAAATTTGCATTTTTTTTTTTTTTTTAAGTGCTCCGAACGTACGCAGATATCTTAAAGGGTTATAAGAAAACGAGCGATTATCATCCTACTATATAGTTACGGTGATCCCTGATTCACTGGCTCACTCTCTAACCGTTCCGAGCTACCACTCGAAGATAAAACTTTTACCGCCATTACTCCAAGAAGATTAATAAGTTCAAAAAGATTAAAAAGCACAAACAGGGTAATAACACCTACACCGTTTGTACGATCCGCTTGAAATTTACAAAAATATAGAAAACAATCTGCGTTACTTTAAAAATCTGAAAATCTACCCATTCCCTCATTTTTAAGGGATTTTTCGCTCTTTTCAGCTCCATTTTATTTCCGAGAGTAAAAAAAATGTGAATAATTTGCGCGACAAAATGAGCTGTTTCCTGCGAAAATGACGTCATACAATTGCGATTCCAGTTCGTTTAAAATAGTTTTTCCAGATAACATAGTTTAATTTTTTTTTTCCATTAATATAATCGTCTACTGAAGAATTAAAATAAGAGGGGCTGAATATACACAAAACGAAATCGTTTGAATGCGAAAAGTTTCTGCGCGTTTCCAGAAGAGCATTAAATTCATTTTGGGTATATAATAAAAATTGAATATGAAGTTATTTATTTTAGGTGGTCGAAGTTTAAATATATATGGAGTGTAGACATATTTTCACCAAATGTTTTTTCTAGCGCCCGTTGTAATTATCTCCACAATGGGCTTTGACTTCTAGTTTTAGACATATTTATGTACTGCACTCCTTGTTACTGTGCTTCATGTATGCATCAGCAACAAAAGCAAAAAGATAAATCTGAATGCCATCGAACACAAAAGACATGATTTGTAAACATATTTTTGAAAATGACCCACAGATAAACCAACACAGCTCCTGAAATAATTTGCTACTTTTCCAACCTGATCCACGTGGTCTATCTGGGAATAGTGTGGCACACGGCGTCACGCTCTCATCAAATACCTCTGTCGCAGCTCTATCAAAACTTCCTAGCATATTTCCACGTCTGTCTGTTCTGGCTGTCTGCACGAGCTGTGAACTAAAGGGGGGGGGGAGAGTTTGACAATTCACAATCGGATGAAAAATAAAATCAAAATAACTGACAGCTAGCCGTAACGATGATAGCCATCGGGAAAAAAACCGTGTGACACCGATTATGCCATGCCGGACGCTGCGAAATTGAATAGCTGTGTTGTGCTTTATAAACACCGTGTCCACTTGCTATAGGAGAACAAACAGGTCGAAACAGAGAGATCGGAATTCCAGACGCTTGCTTGTGTTTGTAGTTTTTCGGTGGGAAAAAATTGAAGAATATGTGGTTGTAAATAAAAACCTTTTTTTTTTTTCTTTTCTGCGTGCCTTCGTAAACGGTGCCTTGCAGGAAAATATGTAGTGCAGAAAATGATGTTTTTGTTGCGAAAATATTAATGATTCGCTGATTCTTTGTGGTAGTTTAATCGTCATTCCGCATCGAAAGAAAAAAAGGGAAATATTGTTTGTTTCAGACTTGAACTACCGTTCGCAAGTGACAAAGACTTGTTAACCCTTTAAAGCGCAGTGCTCCCGCTCTGGGAACACCAAACTCTGTGACGTTTTGACTGTTGCCAGTCATGAAGAATAGATTTGATTTCTATAAACGTCTCTTGTCTCGGGTGGCATAACTCCACGAGAATCCTTTACTTTTTAGCACGTCCTTTTCCCGTAAAAATAATGGTCACGATTATTTTTAACAGCACTGACATCTGCTGAAAAATGGAAGAATGGGAGAACAGCAGGACGGATTGCCCAATGCTGAAAAAAGGACAGCCGTTGCCATCGCTCGACTTAACTACCAGCAAGATGGCGGACGATCGAAACGTTCATCGCGTGCCACAGACTAGAGACCCTTTTTTTACGCAGCTGGCTGTGCCGGGCACAGCCAGGTGCCGTAGTCAAGGAAATATACTCAAGGGTGTACTCAAGGAAATTTTTTTTAAAAAAGTTTAATTCATTTATCCACTAGGTGGCATTTTTCCTGAAAATAAACAGTAAATTTATACATGGAAATGACTAAAACGGAACGTGCAAATAATTTCAACATTTATTCAATAGTTTTTAAACATTTATTAACTAATTTCTTGTTCTATTTCAACGGTTTTCGATGAAAAGCTCCACCCATTGGACACTTTCTGAACTACATTAAAAAAAAAAAAAAGAATTTCTGATAGCATCTCTTCTGCAGTTCATACGCGAAAATGGGTGGCAATGGGCTTACACGTTGCAGAATGCTGTTGTTTATGGGGGAGGTTTAATTATAACCACCTTCCGTAAGGAATAACCACCACTGAGAGAGAGAGTCCATGAATTATTAAAGTGTGACAGACGGATCCGAGGTCATTCAGAATTACATAGCAATGCAATGACATAAAAGCCATATTCTTACACCTGTTAATAATTAATTCACCGATGTTGAAGCGTTAGTTAACTTTTCTTATTAAGTTTTATCATACGTCATGTTATTATCCCAAGAATGCATCATAAATACAATTTTTCTTTCAATGGCCGGAATTTGCAGTGCAGGCATTGGGTACTGTAAAGCCTGGAAGCGGTGGCCTCTTTATTATTGGAACCATGGGTGTCCTTATGATTATTTGTAGGGGTTGGGGGGAGGGAGGTGGCAAATCAGGAGTTCTGCCCCCAGAAAGGTACTATATTTTAGTGTTGAACCACTTCAACGTTAGACCAAAGTAAATCATAACTATAACATGGGAGCTGGGGGGAGGCCTCCCTGCACATATTTATGGTCATTTTTAATTGGGGCCACTGATAGGTGGGCTGACGTCGCCAAAAAGGGGTCTCCAATTTCAAATTCCAGATAAGAGACCTGCACCTGGGTTGTCATACCTCAGAGGTTTCGTTCCAAAAGGCAGGGCACTGGAGCAGTGGCAGATTATTGCTAGTTTGTCGGGGGGGAGGGCGGTTAGTTAGAAGATTGACATATACACTCTCCAAAAAAAGTATTCGAGCAAGAGAGAAATTTCCTACGTTGGTTTCGTATATTAAAAATTATTTATCAAATAATGTGAATTAGGCTATGTATAAATATGACTTTCTATACTTCTATCAAGTTGTACGTTTTTCAAAAACTCAATTATTATTCGCAAATCTAAAATAGGAAATTTCTCTCTTGCTCGAATACTTTTTTGGAGGGTGTACATCCATTTTATGGAAGTAAAATAGGATCTTTTACATTAATTTCTTTTTCCTCGGGGGAGGGGGATCGGACGCCCCCTCCGCCCCCCCTTTAATCCGCCCTTGCACTGGAGCCACAACAGATTTTACGAGCACCAGCTCCTTTTCATGAACACTCCAGTTCACAGGGCCTGATTAGCATTTTCTGAGACTGTAGGCCTGCTATCATTTCGAGGCCCTTTCCCACCTACTTCTATTCTACAAGTATAAATAACAAGTTTTGCAGTTTTGAGGCCCCAATTTTTTTTACTATAAGCCTAGACCTCATGGGCTTATTCGGTAATCAGCGCTTTCCAGCCCAGTGATGAATTGTTACCTTCCCAAGCTCTGAGCGAATTCGGTGTTCTGTAGCTAAACGGGCTCCAATCAAACTTGGCACTGCGGAATCTCAGTTACAACCAACTGTTAGAGATTTTTGACTATCATGTTTTGAGAAAAAGGATTCAATTTTTACTTTTCGAACATGTACCATGTAAGGAAAGTATTGTAATCATGAAAAAATTCGACTTCGAGATTTTGGTGTTTTTACACGTTTTGAGGGCTTCTGAATCCATTTATGCTATTTTTACGAGATGTATGTATGTATGTGTGTATGTGTGTGTGTGTGTATGTGTGTGTGTGTGTGTGTATGTGTGTTTGTGTGTATGTGAGTGAACACGATAGCTCCTGAACGGAGCATTCGATTGAGCTCAAATTGGATATATATGTCATAAACCACCGTCGCAAGACCTGTATTGATTTTGGTGTGTATAGGACTTGTGTCCTATACACACCAAATACACACAATAAGTTTTTCTACAGGGCTACGACAAAGATTTCTTTTACATTATGGCCTATGGGGGGGAATTTCTTGAAAGTGCGCTAGCGTTTAAACGATACATTCGATTGAGCTCAAATTCGGTATACATGTTATAAACCACCATCCTAAGACCGGTATTGATTTTGGTGTGTATAGGACTTACAGTTCTCCTAAAGGGCTACGACAAAACTTTCTTTTATGTTATGGCATAATGGCATATGGGGAGAAATTCTTGAAAGTGCGCAAGCGTTTAAACGGTGCATTCGATTGAGTTTCAATTTGGTATATATGTTTGAATTATTCATCGATTAAAATTTATTTAAGTGCTTGGTAATGATCTTATTCGTAAGTGTTCGGAAAGTCGAGTGGAGTCACTCCAGATTTTTTTTTTTTTTTTTTTTTTAGGAAATTGTAGTTTAGGAGTTTCACCAACGCTTTTAGCATCTTTCAACTGATTATGGACAGGTGTAGGGAGAATAAAGTTTTGACTTCGTATTCCTATGCAATTCTGAATTGTCTTTATTACCTCTACTTAGTCATGCGAAATTTGAATGTTTTCTAAAATCGGTTACAGCTATTCAAATAGGATCAGTAATTCATTAATCGAATAGTGAGTATTCGTCGTTTCACTATTCGAATAGTAATCACAATTTCACTATTCGAACAATAGTCGCAATTTCACTATACGAATAGATTCGTGTTGTTGTGGTATAGCAATGATAAGTAAGGGAGATCTGCCGAAGATGAGGATGCCTTGGCCGGAGGACATTTTAAGAGGTTATAACACTTATTATGTGTCATCTGGAGAAAACCGACCTAAACTCCAGACCGTTAGATCAACAGCCGCGCGAAAGGCTGGAATAAGCGCGATAGGCTTCCCCTTTACATTTCAGCCATAGTAATCGCGATTTCACACAGTTCGAATAGTTATAACGATTTCACATCTATTTGATATTTCAAATGCCATCTGCCTATTCGAATGCTTTGTGCTGAGCGTTCGAATGGATTTTTCAAAAGCGATTATCTCGAATGCATTTACTAATCAATTAATTCGGATAGGTTTCACTCATTCATGCCAGACACTACCAGCATCACTAGCCTTTCACTAGCAGACGCAGCATGAGGAATAACATGTACAAATTTCGCAGCGATCGATTTTTGAAGCAGTTGGAAGAGACAGGCAAGGGAGCAGGTGACTGAGAGGTTAAGGGCCTGTCCTTTTCTCCGCCAGTGGACTTTTTGCGCGTAACGTCACTGGCGGTATTTGATCCGCTAAGTGCGCCAGCTTATGGTGGTGATTAGTTTTGGTTTCAGCTTGTTTGGATCTTGAGGGTTATTTAACACTTTTTTTTTTCTGGACACTATAATTATTGCAAAAGAAGCTAGAATATTAATCGTTAAATCATTATAACTATTGATAAATTGATTCTCTTTTCATTGTGAGTTATTGTTTAAAATATTATTAATCATTAAATACTAAAAATAATGAAAAAGATCGTACTTTAAAAGGTGCGGAATGTTTTTAATATATATTTGTATTTTTTTCAAATGCAAGAAACAAACTTAACCCTATTTATACAGTGTTCGCAATGGCGTAATAATTTGAGAACGCTATTCTTTTTATTAAAAAAGTTTTCAGGGGAAATGCGATATCAGTTTCTTCTAAACTTGCTATTTGAATATTAAAAAAGTAAAAATTCATTCCAAGTAGTTAATAAAAAGAAAGAGTAGTTATGAAATCATACTCTCTCAATGCATTTCAATAGGAGCTGGCAGTTGTAAATATCACCAGAAGACGAAGTTTAGCCTCGAACTCAGAGACCATGCAAAGATACCATCGCTTAAACGTAAGGTCGTGGGTTTGAGTTTCACCCATTCCCTGGTTGTTCGTGTTTGTCCTGTGATTTGTAAATTCCATCCCTCTGTGCTAGCAAAATCTGTCATTGTGTTGTCTACTTTTTTCGACGTGGTTTCACAAGTGAAAATTGGAACAAAGCAAACAAGTCCAAAAATGAATTTTCCAAATACAACAACAACAGCAACAAAAGGCAGACAAGCAAACTTTAACCGCGAACATTTTTCAACTTCGTCGGAAGAATGCTGAAATTAGACGTCATCGTGCACTTTGCGACAGCGCAAGTCACAAGTCCGAGAGGGTTGACTGCGACTGTCACCGGATGGAACAAGATCACCACGGTAAGAATCGCCTTCGGATTTGCTGTAACGCAACATCACTCTCACAACTTCCGAAAGAAAAAAAAGAAAAGTAAAGAAAGAACGAAAGAGCAACTTTTAAAATCCGATCAGGTTAGGCCACATGAAATTAATAGACCGTGGAAGAATCCAGTCTCAGATTGGTTTGATCAGAAAATGAAGAGAACGGCGAAGAATCACCAGAGAGACGTGAAAGATTTCTTTTTGTGTAATTTTTAAGAATGTTCTTTTAAAAAAATTTTCAACTTACGGACATTCTATTAAACTACAGTCGAACCGGCTTAATGGAATACCGGTTAAAGGAATGTATCGTTTATTGTAATGAATTTTCAAACAAATAAAAATAAAGGAAAAAAACAAAACTATGATTTTAAAACAAAATTTTTTAATATTTAAATAGGGCTGTACACTAATTAAAGGACAAATAAATAACAATAATAGCACTGAAAATAACTGAAAAGAAAAAAAATAATTAAAAACAAAACAACAGAAAATGAAAACAGACTACTTATAAAAATGAATGAAAAAGTAGTTATGAGAAGAAGCCAAATAAAAACAGAAACAGTTAATTAAAAAGTAAGGCTTCTTCTCCCCAAAAGGCATTGGAAGAACCCTTTTCCAAGGAAAAACTTAGCAGTTTAGGCGCGAATGTTAAAAAAACTGTAAACTACCATGGTCGGCTGTTCGTACTGAGGAAATCTGTTGAACTAAATAAATTAAGTCACAGTCAGAAAAAAAAAAGAATTTTTTGAAAAGCTGTGTAGTACGTAGCAACATACAGTTAACATCCAAATCTATTGACTTATGTATACTTATGTATAAAGTCAACATAACTCGGTAGATTATTGGAGATGTGTGTATGGAGGGTGAATGTTAGATCCCCCTGGTGCAATGCACAGATGCGAAGAAGACCAAACTAATCAGAGTTATAAAATATTTAAAAACTGAGGGCGAAAGCAAGCTTGTTATTTTTCTACTTACGAGATACATTGCCGTTAACTAATGAAGCTTAGAAAAATTTAAACTTTTGATATTAGGGATGGACGCGAGACGAAAAATAGGCGTCTCGCAAAACAGCCTAAAAGCTTTATCTCGTCTCGCAAAATCCCTATATCGTAATGTTAAAATTTTTTGTCTCATCTCGCAAAAAAGCTGTAAATCTCTGTATCATCTCGCAAAATATCGTCTCGCATCCATGCCTATTCGATATCTAATCTGTAAACATAACACTATGTGGCACCAAAAAGCTCTTTCTTCAGAGTTTCGTTATTGTTTACTTTACACTGAATGCTTTGTTTACCTAATTCATAAATCTCCAACTAAAAGTACGGCAAAAAATTCAAAATATTTTGTTTTGTTTCTCCCCCTCCCCTCCCCTCTCATACTCCACTTTCCAGAGTCCGATGAACTGAAGCGTTACGGTCAGCCTTGTGGTTCGAAAAAGCTTTAAACTCAATGAGCTGGTGATAAAAAGAAAAAAAAAAAGAACGTGTATCAGAAGAAAGAAATAGAAAAGTGAGATGATTGGGGAACAGTTACGCGGAACAATACTTTCTGAAGGCCGTTAATATCGGACGGAATGTAATTAGCCAACAGCAACAACGCCCGAGTCGTAAAAGTTCGCCAAGACAAGCACAAACGCAATCATTTGATACGGCGGTCGCGATACTTGCTTTGACACTTTGCGCTGTTTCATAGCTCTAAAAAATAATATGTATGGGATATGTTTAATTTGCATGCTTTTATCTTTTTTTTTATCTTTTTTTTTGGGGGGGGGGCTGGGGTAGGGCAGACTTGTAAAATCTTTATGGTTACGATTTATTTGCTGGAATGTTTAATCGTGCTTTGGTCAGAGAGTTGAAATATGCTAGAGAGAGCGCATAGCCATTCAAAACTCTCTGGAAATGTGAAGCAAGGATGAACCATTTAACTTGTGACATGGAAATGCGCAGGCATCCTAGACTTGGGCTCTATTGCCACATTTGGCACGTAGTAGGTGAAGTGGAAATTGCTGCAAGCGGAATTTACTGTCAGCGTATACATTGAAAACCCTCTTCTCGTAAAAAAAAAAGAAATCGCCAAGACTTAGTGGTACTGGATACATTGAAATATTCTTCATTTATAAAAGGAATGTTTTAAAATTATGAAAAAATAAATAAAACACTTTTCTGTGAAATGCTATTCTAGAACTTTTTCCAAATCATAATTTCATGCACATCCAGAGCAGCTATGTACCATTTTTCCTTAAAAATGGAAAGATGAAAACGGAAATGAGCTCACTAGCCACAAATGCACCATAGGAAACTAGGAGAGTTGGATGTGCAAGAATTATGCGCTTGAGATCTTGTCACAAATCACGTGATTAGACAAGTGCCTCAAGTTAAGGTTGCCCCCCTCTCTATCTTATTTCTTCTCTGTAGCTCTCTTTGGTTTGAAATTGACATCCAGGATTGGGAAGTTGTGGTACTCACATTAAAGTATCCAACTCACGGAGATGTCCGTCTATCGAGATATGTTCAATGGAAAACTGTCCTGATTTGAGAGGTGTCCATGCTAGGTGCAAATCTGTCTATACAACAGCACTCACGTAAAGGCAACAAATCCTGCCCATTACGGAGCGAATGTGAATGAGAAATCGGACTGTGCTTCCAAAGACAAGGCTGTTCATCGCTGATCAAAGACTAAATGTGCTGTAGCCGGTCAAGCGATATCTGGGTAATTTGGGAAGAGAGATCTTTTAACGATACAGATTATTATGTTTACTAGTTGCCATCTTTTAACATTTTTGAAAATGGTGAAGAAGTTTACCACTTAGCCAAATTAACCATTTCCAAGAGAACCACATACATATATAATCTTACACTACTTTCGCCCCCAACAAGCATAGTTCTTAAGAAAGATCTACAAAAATCAAAGCACCATCACAGGATGTCATTCACCTACTCAGGCCCGGACTAGGAGGGTGGGGCCCGCCCGTCTCAAGAGAAGGGGGGGGGGCGGGTTATTTTGTAACCGATAAATATTAGGATATGTTAACTTTCGGGGTTTGGGGGGGGGAGGAATGGTATTATTATAATTTAATTATGATTGATAATTAATGCATTAATAAAATATTGATCTATTAATTAATATGCGTCATTTATATTAATTAATCCCTTGCTCATTCGGGAAACCTCTCTCAAAAATTTTTGAGAACTACATTTGAAATAAAGTGTTTGGAAGCCTTCTAGGGCGCAATTGCAGCTACAAAAATTTTGCAAGTGTCAAACTTCTTTTAAGTACTATCTGTATAGCACTCTTTTTTTATTTTCTTTCTTTTTCCTGTTTGGGAGCCCGCCGTCAGCAGGGAGGGCCCGCCGAGGGTGGGGGGGGGCACCCGTCTGCAGACAGTCAGACACACTGGCCAGTCCGGGCCTGCACCTACTTCACTTTAACTTGATTGCTCCATTTTATCAGAATATAGCTCCTTTCTAACTTGCATTTCCTGATTCAAAATTAAAAATGAATGTAACTGTGTGTGTAGAGTCTTGTGCAATCTTCACGCTATCACTTTCAAAGCACTTTTAACTGCAAAACGGCATCTAAAACTAAATTCTTTTTCAAACTGGGAATCTTCGACCAAACACGTTGATCACTTAGATCTAAACTTTTAAGCATCTGTAACTTATAAAGCGTTATCCTTTTAGCTTAGCCACTGGAAGACATTGAAATGAAATTACCAATTAGTTGTCTTACATATATGCGCAAGAACGTTAACTAGCAAAGCGATAGTAACTAGGTATCTGTGCTATGTTAGCTGTGTCTTGATGTTACTATTTGTTTCTGTTCCTTGTAAATTTTAAATATAAGATAATGTTTCTTAGGCTGGTTAATAAATTCTCTAAACCAGGAATGGTCAAATCGTGGGGCATGCGTATGTCGCATGATATATAATAAAAGGTTGCCCACCCCTGCTCCAAGCAAGACACCTAATGTATAAGCAGATCCGCCTGGGTAAAATCAGTATATGTGTCGTTTAGTAAAATTCATAATGTTCATTATTTTTTATATTTTACTGTGCCCTGTCAGGTACAAGCTGAAAATGTTCAAATAGCTTTAATATTATCTTCTGCATACGCACAATGAAATATCTTTCAAAAAATCCGCTACATTTTTTTTTCTTTTCTTTCTCTCTGCTGAAGTGGTTTGAGGAGATTGCATTTATTCCGGATAAAAAAAGCTATTTCCTATCTGATATAATTAAGCTCCGCACTTACTATTACAAAGGATACAAAAGAATACGATAAGGAATATTCGATAGCAAAGGCACAGCTGCCAACCTTCCCGATTTCTTCGGGAGATTTCCCACCACTAATTTTGCCTATTAATTAATACTTTAAAAAAAACACGCCAAAAATTTAATTTAAGATAAAGCTGTTTAAAAATTGGGGTGAAAAATTTCCCGAAGAAGTCGGGCAGGTTGGCAGCTATGCAAAGAGTTTAAAGGAATGTTATCGAACGAAAATAAAGCATTTTAAGAGGGAAAAGTGCAAATTTTGAGGTTTATTATGAGAAAGACTTTTTTTTTCTTTCTGTTAGAATTATTTATCCTCTATCATTTCAGCCTGTATCAATAAGAGATTTGTTTTCGGAAGTGTCTTAAATTTTAGACTACTCTCTTGGCCCTTCATAAACCGATGCGACATTACCGTTGCCGAAAAACTACAATTACACAAACATATGTGTTTGACAGCTAAGTTGCAAATGTTCGGCAAAGTAGAATTACCGAAGTAATACATTGTTTCCGCCAGCAAACAGTTCCAAAATGTACAGAAAAGAACCCACTAATCTACACATTCCTTACAAGCAAAAAAACAATACATATCAAGGCACTTCTCGTGTCAAGCTACTGGCGACATGCTAAATTAAGTTAATTTCACGCTGCCCGTCCACGATAATGGCCTAAAATTAGTTACCCTGATAACTCCGGCCTGCGCCATTTTGCTTCTTGACAGACGTCAAAATGGAATGTTAAGTTGCAGAACTATGCTAATGCGTATCCGCTGGAATGATGGCCATTTATTCGGCTTGTGCAACGAAAATTAAAATGGCTAACAAGCCAGAGCTATCCGGTAATGTCCCACGATTTACCCGGAAAATGTAGAGCAGTTGGGGAAGTTTATTTTAATTTGATCGAGTAAAATTTTGTTGATGATTGCAAATGGTAAAACAGTTGAATATTTCTTTTTAATGCGAACTTTGCCTTACACGAATACACGTAACCGTGAATTGTGCAACAATGTTGCCATCTACAGATCAGGGGCAACGACTGTGTGGGTACTCCGAGGCTGAAGCCAGTGGTGGATCGTGGGTTATTTAAAAGGAGGTTCACAAAACAAATTTCGAAAATTAAATAAGCAGATACGACGCACCTTACAAATTAAAAGAGATTTGCGTTTCCAGCAGTTAAAGGAAAACAATGCGGGCAACTGAAAGAAAACAAGTCATCTTGGGTCTTACATTTTGTCACCAAGATATGTTTTAGCAAAGGTGCTGTCCTGATTCATTTTATTTCAATTATTTTTCAAAGGATAATATTGAAAAATACCGTTGCTTTATTTAAGAAACACGTCTTTTACTCACATCTTAATTATTTACACTAGTTTGTAAAGAAAAATAATATAGTGAACTCGGATAGAAATAAAGAAAATATTAAGAAAATGAAATACAAATTAATTAACTAACCGAACATAACAAATCAAGGGAAAATCCGGAAGCGATACCGCAAAATTGGCCCTGTGTGTACAATGAAAATGTGCGAACGGTATGATATCAACAGTGCAGTAATTCTTCGCAGCTGTATCGGCTTCTGATCCCAGAGAGCGGTTCAGAGGGAAAATTTTCCGTTCGCACGTGCGATTGATTAAACACTGTGCTGTAGTAACCCACACAACAAAGCGTAAGCTATAATAAGCCTATTTAAAAATAGATGGGGGCGGGGGGGGGGGAGAGAGTAAAACTCGCGTTTTAAATTCACAAAAATCTAGACGCGTACTTAATATTCGTTTTTAATTTAATTTGTTAATGTGTTTATTCTTTAGTTTTTCCCTTGGGGGTTTACTTGCTCATGTGATCAAATGAAGGAGCTGCCACTGGCTGAAGCACCCACAGGAGAAATCACGTGGGTGCGGAGCACTCAGAAAAATTTCACGGAGGAATTTTAGATACTTCTGATGAATAAATCTATTAAAAATTCAGAAAAAAATGAGTTTACCCAGAAAAAAACGATCATTCATTAGATTACCTGATTGTATTCTACTACTGTTTGTCACAACATAAACTTGAATAAATCAATCAGGGATGGAAGAAGGAATCATGAATGTTAAAAAAAAATAACTCTTTCGTTTAGAACGCGAAATTCATTCCATCTTAGTTTTATCCTTATTGGAACATGGAACGTAAGTTTCCACGAAAAAAAAAATAATTAATGGGTACTCAATGTTTGTATGAATTCTAAAGTCAAAATTCTGTTCCTTGTCAGTCATGCATGTAGGTGCTTAGAACTTGAGTGCAATCGAGGAAAAAAATCGATACTGAGGTGCTTTATAATTCTAAACTAAAATTAAATTGACCTAAAGACTTTAAATATCAACAAGGGGACTTAGTAGCGGCGAGCGTCATCCGCAAATCACTGCCCTTAAAAACGAAAAAAAAAAAAAAAAAAAATCACAGCATATTATTATGCAATTATAAATGCGCAATCCAGGAAGAGTTGCAATACTAAATTCCCCTACTGAAACACAGTCATTAAAATGAAGAAACCGACTTGATTGAAAGGCAGTCTAGATCAGTTCCAGCCATACCTTGAACAAACTTTTTGCGTCCGCATCAATCTGGCAAGCTTTCCACCTGCTGTTTGTGGTCACAGCCGTCAGGTTTTGGAGAACGATTCCGCAAGCCAAGGGCCCACTCGTAGAAACGGTGTCTTCGTAGCGTATGTGCACGTTTTGGAGAGATACCTGCAAAAGAGATCATTCACTTGAAACAGCAATCGGGCTAGTGCATAGCAGAAGTACGAGATATCTTAAAACAAAATTCATTTTGAAACATCGTTAAACATCGTAAAATACAATTGCGATAAATATTGTTAGATATCGTATTTCAGGAATTCATACATTTTTTAATATTTTAAAATGCGGGTATTCTTAAAAGGCAGATGATTTTAGAACGCTGCATGTCATGTAAACAAGTAAATTATTACACTCTGGCACTTTTAGTATTTTTTATATAATGAAAAATTATAATAGAAAACAAAAATGAAAATACAGAAATGTTATTTAATACTAAAACGCAGATGTATTGGTAGAAAAAAGAATACAAAAATATTAATGCTTTGGAATATATATAGCATTTTAAATATTTAAAAAATACTCCATTTAAATTTTGAAATTAAGGAAGGAATTTTTCGTGAAATGTAATATGCAAAGTAATATCAAGTTTGTAAGGCTCTAAGATGTTTTAAAACATAAAAGTAAAAAGAAGTTTAGAAGACGAAATTAGCTGTATAGAAAACACTTTGCTGTTGGTAGTTATGTATTTGCTATATTTGTGCCATAGGAAAGTTCGTATTACCGACAACTTTCCGACAACTGTTAAAAAGGTCGTTCGAGATTTGAGTATATTTCTATTTTTCAGAATTTAAATACATATTTTTAGCTATATTTTCCCGAAAATACCTTATCTCTTCTGGTGGAATGGATAAAAACCCAGAAGGCTTGTAGCTGTACAAATAAAACGACGCGAATTATCACTTTCGTCGCTGTGTCCATTCAATTCCTAAACAGCATGTGCAGAATGAAACGACAGCGATCGAATTGATCACATAGGAAGCACGCACGCTACCACTCAGCCACTAATTAGCCAGGTACAGCTTATTGGGCAATTTTTTTTTATTATAATCAGTTTTAATTTTGGTCGAAAACTGCGAGAGAATATCTTGGAAGTTTTGCATTTAACATATTTTTTAATTATCAACCCGCAGATGCCTGCAAATATTTGTCTAATTAATAGAAAAGTCGAAAATAGTCGAAAATAGTTACTGCGTACATTATCAGATGGGTACATTATCGTACATTATCAGTACAGGGTGTATTAGAAATACCCAAGTCAACGTTGGTATAACAACAATCAGATAATGTTCAATATATCATTGAAAATAATAATGGATATTTGTAGTTTAAATGTTTGAAGTAGTAACTCAATATTATTAACTGCCAATTTTTAGCAACCAGCCTCGTAAAAATAATGGAAAAAGTTCCAGTATAACATTAATGTTTAAGTCCCGCAGTGGCGTAGTTGCTAAGCTCCGCTCCCGTAAAAACACGGAAAGCGAAGCAGCACCGACTTGGCCAATGCTTGGGAGGGTAAAAACCTCCTCGGCTGGGCTACTTTGGGACCGTGTACGCTAACAGGAGATGGTGCACGTAAAATCTGTTGTGGCTCCAATGTCCTCCACGTTCAAACCATACCTCTGGGGGTGTCAATCTAAGTGCTAGGTCTCTCATCTGGAATTGGTTCAAAATTATGAGACTACTCATAGGGTGCAAAGGTGGTCTGTCTACGAGAAGACCCCAAAATTAAATGGCCAATATCTCCGGCCCTCGTTGCGGTCAAGCTTGCGAGAAAGGTAGCTGACCCGGTCATTAGATGAAAAAAAAAAACTGTTCGTGTTTAACACTGTTTTTTCGAAAATATTTGTAATTTCGAAATATGACATACTATAGTTGACTAAAAAGTCAACAAGAGAACAACGTTTTGTCAATGCGGTGTACGTAAACCTCCAAGAAATATTGAAGCAAATCAACGGATTCTAGTATAGGGTACCAATACCCAAATATTTACATGGTTCAATCGCCGCTCATTATTGGCTTCTGATTAGCCAATAGTATACGAGAGAAGTTGCAATATGTAAATATTTGCAACATGACAGCAGCGTTTTAGCGAACTTTACTGGGGATTGGACTATAATTTTTGTTTTTACCATACAGCTGCAGAGTGTTTCGATACACTTCAGGATATATCATAAATATATCGATACGCAACTGAAGTCGTTCTAAATTGGAACGTTTCAACATAAAGTTAGATTTGAAATCCTTGCAATATTTCTATGCATCTGAATCGAAGTAATTTGGAATGAAATTTGATTATAAAATATTCAAAATCTATCGATATATCTTTATTGAAAAAATCAATAAATACAAGCTACGAACATTAGATGAGTAATAAAAATATTTTTCATGCAAAGTTAATTTTCACCAAGGTTCAACTGGAATATTTAGAGGGTCAAATCAATAATAACAACTCTGGTGCAGCAACTGTCCAACACTGTTTTGCTATTTCGGAAAAAGAAAAGAAGCTAATTTTAATACTCGAACTGGCAGCAATAATGATTCAGCATTCAACAATAATTGAGACCAAATGTTTTTCTCTAAATACGGATTGAATTTATTTGAACCAACTATCTCTTTTTTTTTAAACGATTCTGATATGGTCAAGGATAACGATATAGTTATGATAATGATGCAATTAGGAGGGGAAAAACATTAGCGAAAAATTAGAGCCACAGAAAACACAACATGCCCTTCACTTTACAGAATCTATCCTTTTCATGACCGGGTGTAAAAACCCATGAGTTTTTGTTGTTGTTGTTACTATGGTGAACAGATTATGATGTTCGCTGGAGGTTTGCAAAGTTTCTTCTACAATTTGAGTGACATTAGTTTAATTGATAGTTATATTTATGCATAAGTCAGTGAGCAAGCATTGAACTGCGTTAAAAAAGTTGAGTATCAGATAAAGAAGTCGACTCAAAGTATGTCAAGCATTATTGGTTTTACATTAGTCAGTGTGGATCATCCATCCTCCGCGAAATCAGCTATTACATCCACCTAATTCAATTCCTCTTAACCCTTTACCGCGCAGTGTTCCCGCTCTGGGAACATCCAACTCTGACGTTTTGACTGTTGCTAGTCACGAAGAATAGATTTGATTTCTATAAAAAATAGTTGCGGGTGACATAGCTCCACGAGAATCCTTTACTTTTTAGCACGTCATTTCCCGTAAAAAAATGGTCACGATTATTTTTAACAGCACTGACATCTGCTGAAAAATGGAAGAATGCGAGAACAGCTGGATAGATTGCCCAATGCCGAAAAAAGGGCAGCCGTTGTGAAAGTCGCACAAGGTTTGCAGTTTTTGATAATGGATCGCTAAATTTGGTGCCAAAACACGACAATTTATTGTAAATATATTTCGAGTATACTTATTAAACGGCTGGCGAAATTGTAAAATAGTTTTACTAGGCAATTTTAATATAAATTTTAATTCCGAAGAAGTGTTTATAGAACACATAAGACAAATACGATATACTCATATATTATGATATACTTTCTAAATGGTATTTATAAAGGTGAAGTATAGTTTGACTATGCCTTGCAAAAATTGTTAAACAGTTTTTCTAGGAGATTTTAAGATAGGCGATTTTAAATAAGCTGTTCCAGCACTTTAATGCGTATTTAAAATCTGAAAGTGTTTCAGATTTTCTTCCTTTTTTTATATTTACAAATCTGTCTGCTAGTTATTTTTTCCCCTATTTGATCTCTCTGCACGTACTGAACATAAAACTTAATTTTTCTCCTCGATTTTATAATGCTGTCCGTGGATTTTTTTTTTTATATAAGACTGGCAAAAAATTAAAACAGTCCTCCATCCCCTAGTTGTGTACCCATAGTGACATACTTGAGTCGACCAATGAAAGTTTAATTTGCATTGTATCTGTAAAAAATCCTATTTTTCAAAGAAAGGATAAACACGAAATTCGTCCCCTCCTTTTAATCTTAAATTTTTCATAATAAACGTGTGATAAAATGAAGAAAGAATATTTGAGAAATTAATAGATGGATTTGGGGGTCCGTTTTTGGGGCGGAAACCCTTGGCAAAATCCCAATTTGCCGATGCTATAATAAGGCTCTAGCCCTAAGACAGTCGAGAGAGGTTGCCACTCTCCCTAGTGCCAAAGTCACGGAAACATTTTCAACAGCTGCTCATACAACCTAATCGCTGCTCATTACAACCTAATTGTAATGAGCAGCTATTGCTCATACAATAGCTGCTCATTACAACCGGTTCATACAACCTAATCGCTGCTCATTATTGGCTTCTGATTAGCCAATAGTATACGAGAGAAGATGCAATATGTAAATATTTGCAACATGACAGCAGCGTTTTAGCGAACTTTACTGGGGATTGGATTATAATTTTATCAGGTTTATGGTTGTAGGCAAAGACAAGGCAGGCTTTGCTTGACTTTCCGTGTCCGAATGGGTAATGTGCTTCAACCGCTTGAATCTTAGAAATCCTCAGCTAGTGTTTTTCTAAAATGAAAACAGTGATTTGCAGCAACCTCAGGTCAGCACCTCCTAGATATACAATGCCCCAGGACAGAAACTTTTACGTCATCAATAGGTCCAGTAAAATGACGTCATGACACATTTATTTTCACAAAGTTAAACTATTCAAAGCTTGTGGTGAATTTACTCACGCATAAAACAATTTAATGATTTAAGATGGAAAATTTAATTTTACGTCAAATAGGAAATTTTAACTATCACTAATTATATAATATGGTGTATAAATAAATCATAATAAACTATTTTTTATGTAAAAGGTATTTTAATTTTTATCTTTAACTTAAATTATTTTCTAAAATTCGCATCATCCACCAGAAATCTTAAATAGTTTACGAAAGTAAAACTGTGATGACGTCAGTTTAGCAAAACTGGTGATGACGTAAAAGCTTCTGCTTTTAGGCATTCTATATCTAAGAAGTGCTGGTTAAGGTCTACTTACTTGAACGTTGTTGACGATTGTGGTGACCAAGTTTTCCATGAAGCCCTTCGGACGATCCCCTAAGTGAAAAAGGAAAAACCAAAAATTTATACCAATAGATAACAATCACGCGCATGCTTAATCATAAAACACAGTACATAAAATAACTATACATTTTCTAATCTCATTTTAAAATGTACAATGTTTTAATTCTAGTTGTTCCATTTACATTGTTTTTTAACTCTACTACTTAATACTATAGCTGCCTCAAATCTCTGAAAAGTATATTTTCCTTAACGTATAGTAGGTGCGGCCAAATTATTGGGAACAGTACTCATATATTTATAATTTTCTAGTTCAATTGTTTTGAGCAAAAACGTGGTTTTAGGTTTTGTAGGTACTTTCAATTTATGAAAGGATTCTCTATTTATATAGGGTGTTCCATGACCATTGGTACAAAATTGAAGGAGAGGTAGGGCACTTGATAAGAAATGGGAATCACACAGCAATGTGGGGTCGGACACGTAGCCTTCATGTCGCTGTTAATAATCACTTTGTAATAAATGCAGAAATAATACTGAACTTTCCGACTACTGCTTGTCAAAAACTAATGTATTTTTCTCAGTAAACAACGTGACTAAAATGGATAGTTTAAAAATTCTATTTCATTTCATAGTTGAAATTTTCGGAGACGAGCCTATTGTTTAAGAATTTGGAAATACTTCAACACTTTTCCCCCAAGGGATTACTAATAGGTAATTTAAAATTGGGCGTTTCTGAATCCCATTGTTACGTGATTCTGATTCTTTATAATGTGCCCTATCTCCCCTTAAATTTTGTACCAATAGTTAGGGGACATCTGTATACCCCATCAAAAAGGTATTCGAGTAAAAGTGAAAATTCCTATTGGGTTCGCAAATGTTTTTAACCTTTCGACTGTTTTTAACCTTAAATACAATCTGGGTTCGCAAATTAAAAAAATATTTGTCATAAAATGTGAATTAGGTTAAGTACCATTATAATTTTTCATATTTTTGTGGATTTGTGCATTTTTCAAAACTTATTAATTATTCACAGAGCAAAAATAGGAAATTTCGCTCATACTCGAATACTTCTCTGAGAGAGTATGTATCATAAAAATAACATTGTTAAGTAAATAAAGTTTATTTTTTAGTGTAAAAATAATAATTGCATTCAATGAAAATCTTATGAAAATGATCTTAGCTCTTCTTGGGCCGCCCTTTGATACATGCAATCACAGTTCTTAAGCGTGGGGCATGCTTGCAAGACAGATTTTTGAACGTTATTAAATTTCGATATTGTGATGTCGTCCTCTGATTTGAGTTTCGATCTATTTCCGCTTGGTGGTGATCAGTTTTTGCAGATCGCCTACATGGTGAGCTCCCACATGTTCTCTATAGGGCTCAAGTCAGATCCGCTCCCCGACACACTTAATACGCACGCGACGGTAGAGTGCTCCCACTTATCGAGCCAACAATATTGATGGCAATTGAAAAAATACGTAAAAATCTTTATTAGAACAAACTTATATGTTCAAAGAATTCCTTTAACAGCTAAAAAAAAAAAAAAACAAAGAAAAGAAAAAGAATGAAATTAGAGGGGGGTCCCAAAAAAACGAAAATTTTAACATAAAATGGCTATTTTCTGACGGTGATCACAGGGATGAAAAATACGGGACTGTTTTTAACCTTTAAAAGCGCGTTGTCTTCGCCCTGAGGACACAAAACGTTTTGGCTGTTGCCAGTCACAAAGAATGAATTTGAGTTCTATAAAAATACTTGAGGGTGACATAGTTACACGAGAATCCTTTACTTTCAAAGAGCGTCCTTTCCCGTAAAAATTGTCCGGATTTTTTTAACAGCACTGGCATCTGCTGAAAACGGCAGGATACGATGGAAATGCATTGATATAGAAGATCTTCTGGATAGACTGCCCAATGCTGAAAAAGGGGCAGCCGTTGCAATCGCTCGCTTTCACCCTTTGAGGCGCAACCCTTTCCCAATGCCGAAAACAGGGCAACCGTTGCCATCGCTCAACTTAACTACCAGCAAGATGGCGGACGATCGAAACGTTCATCGCGTGCCACAGATCTAGAGACCGTTTTTTGACGACAGATGGCTGTGCGCGCACAGCCAGTCTGCTTCAAAAAAGGGCATTGGGCAATCTGTCCAGCTGTTCTCACATTCTTCTATTTTTCAGCAGATGTCAGTGCTGTTAAAAGTAATCGTGACAATTTTTTTTACGAGAAATGACGTGCTAAAAAGTAAAGGATTCTCGTGGAGCTATGTCACCCGCAACTATTTTTACAGAAATCAAATCTATTCTTCGTGACTGGCAACAGTCAAAACGTCAGAGTTTGATGTTCCCAGAGCGGGAACACTGCGCCTCAAAGGGATAGAAGAACAACTGGATAGACTGTCCACTGCTGAAAAAGGGGCAGCCGTTGAATCGCTCGCTTTAACTACCAGCAACATCTCTAGATCTGCGGCAGCGATGAACAATTCGATCGACCGTAATCTTGTGGTAGCTAAATTTGAGCGATGGCAATATCTGCCCTTTTTTCAGCATTGAGAAATGGTTGCGCTTCAAAGGGTTAAATAAGTTGTAATCACTTTTTTTTTCTTTTGCATCATTATATACAAGGACCCCCTTTGCAAAAATTGACGTAATATGACGTAAAGTATGTTTGCTGTTTTCGTGAATCTCACGCATTTTTACGTATGATGTCACGCTTTTGACTGCCGTAAAAGAAATTGTGGTAAGTTGATTCCGTTTATCTGGTTGTGCGCCACAGTTGGCTTTCAAATGAAGTAATACTGAAACTTACAAACGACGTTCAAAAAGGCCGCGGTAGCCCACAGTGAAGGCGTTCACGCTTAAATTGATTAAAACTAACACTCCTTTATTGATTAAATTTCTTATCGGCTGATTTAAATCCTTTCACGCTAAAAATTTCCGAAAAATACTCATTGAAAAAGACAATAATTTGTAAAATCCTCAATTTGCCTCAATGCTCACTATTCGCTAGATTCTACTTAACTCCATTTTTCACTGAAATCTTGTTTATTTGAGTATTCTGACTGCCCCACGAAAAGAAAAGCCTGGTAGGTATCGTATTACTATCACGTGACCAACGCTCTTCAACGGATTCTCGTAGTCTCTCATAGTCACCTCGCGGGCATCGAAGGACAAGCATGTTGTTATCAAAATATGAAGTAAAAGAATTTCTGAAGAGGATACTGGATGCACTTATGCCAAGTCCTTTTGTTATGGATGCTTAGTTGTGTGTGTATTCGCTTGTGATAATTTTGTTTTATATCCGAATACCAAATGCATCTTTTTCATATTCAGAGTGTTGAAATAAATTCAGCCTAGATATGGAGGAGATGCTTTAGGTAAAGATTTCACTTTAATGGCATAGTTTCTTACGATTGGATTATAAAAAGCTGTTGTAAAACAAATGAAGTTATGATATCTCCACTCAAAGTGAGTAAGTAGTATTTTACCTTTTTCATGTCAATAAATTGGGTTGCTGCTTTCATTAAATCTCACAGCTGGTTTAACCATGATTGCATTTCTGTATTCTAATTGTACTGTGAATTCGTTTTATAACTAGAGACTATAGTGAAATTATATTCTATTTATTAAAAAAAAATACTTTTTTATAGTGTATTAAGATATATGTAATGTATTTGCCTTCATATAAAATTTATTTTCTCGGGCTTATTATCATAGATTTCAGCTCTGATAATAAAAAATGAAGAAAACGAATAATTCAATATATTAATCCAAAAACAGCAAATTTTCATAAAGCACCCTTTTCTAGCTTAAAATAATAATCTTAATTGAGTACAGATATATTAATTAACAAAGGGCTGATTTTGTAAAAACGCTCATTCTATAGCTTCAATAATAATCCTAATTGAGTACAGTTATATGAATCATAAACGGACAGACACTCCTCATTTTTGATTATTATTTAGCCTAAATGCAGCTGTTGTATAATGCTCAAAAATTGAGAATTTTTCACTCCATTGATTTTTGTCGATTAATGGAGCAAATTTTACTCAATTAGGAGAATGGCTGTTTGAAGTCAAAATATACTCCGTTTGATTATTATTTTACTCAATAGATTTAAGCGTGTTAGACTCATATCCAGATGGTTGCGGCTTCGATTCCGACGTACCTCTGAAGACCACAGCGTATATGTGGTGTAAGTGCACGTTAAATGCGCCGTTCCGAAAGTCCTCTCGGGGAAAGTCCTTCAAAGGGTTAAATATATTGGGCAAAGCCTCAAAATATCAGACTGTCCCGTCGCACGGGAATATTAGTCACTTTACATAGGTCACATATGAAGCGTCCACGGGAAGAACGATGAGTCCAATACAGCAGATTTTCCAAAAATCGAAAGGCGCGCGGAACTTTCTACTTTCATCATTCTTCCCCACGTAAACTGTATCTTTGGGCTATTTTTTCAGTGTATTCTCATCGTTCTTTCCCCTTATCGGTTCGGATATTAGTATCGCCACTAATGAACAACAGAATGCAGTAGAAACCTCAACATTGACGAAAAGTGGACTCTCGTCGTTCTTCCCGTGGACCCTTCATATACAAGATCTTATAAATGACAAAATTTTCATAAAATTTCGGGTCTCCTTAAAATTCGGGCAGGGACTTATTGCCACTTCTCCCCCCCCCCCTCTCTTTTTATCGGCCGACCTGCTCTTAAGCTCTAAACAGTTCTTTCCTTCCATTAAAGAAACTTAGTTGCAACAATTCAGTCCGAGATCTGATCTTGGAAGTTCATTAAAAAGCAATCAAGTCTTTCATTCTGACGAGGTTTCGAACTGAATGCTCTTGAAATAAACAAGTCACCTGCGCATTACAACAGGTGGTTGCGGAATTAAAAATAGCAATCAAAAAGAAATTTCATTAGGTGTTTATTTGTTGAGTTAATTTCGTATTTTTTAAGTTCAATGTCTTTTCTTCATCTGGATAACCTCATCTTATTGCTCAGCCATTGTTAGAAAGCACAAAGAAACCCGTTTTCGGGTTTTTTCCGATTAAACTGGTGACAGAGGTTGAATGAATATATAAATAAGTAAATAAAATCACTCAAGGTTAGTCTGAATACTTGAGTTCAGTAAAGCAAAGCAACGCAATGATCGAGTTAAAAAGGAACTCAAAGCTAATGTTTGAAATCCTGTTTAAAAAATTTATTTATTTTGTTCCTGTCGTAGTCTTTCTTTTTTCTTTTTACCCTTTTCCCTTTAGTACATATCAATTTTGAGGAAAACCAACAAAAAAATACTAAATTTTCATTTCAAAAATTTAGATTCTATGTATAATTTTAAAATTCCGCGTACATTATTTACATTACTTAAAAGGACTTAAATTATAGTATGTAACAAAAACATATACACTGGCGACCAAAATTAAGATTACAAATATAGGAAAGGAGATTTTGTTGGCAAAATATGGGTTTAATGAATGAGAATTCGGTATAATAATACCCCACGCTGCAAGGTAGGAAATGGTAACAAAAATATTTGCACTGTTTAATGTAGGCTGACATCAGGGGCGTAGCCAGAAATTTTTCATGGGGGGGTTACGACTTCAGCAAATCACATATATGAATACATGTGTGTGATAAGGGGGTGAAGAATGTACATTTTGTAAGGCAAAAAATTCCTCATGAGGGGGTTATGACCCCCCTAACCCCCCCTCTTGGCTACGCCCCTGGCTGATATACAAGTAAGGGAAACACTGGTCACACACAGAATAGGACATGTCGTAGCTCTTTATTGTCTCTTCTAATTAGAGGTGTGGTCACCTCGTACAGCTATACAAGCATAACATCGAGTTATCATACTGTTAATGAAGCTCATGATCAATGATTGTTGTCAGATCCAGTGGTTCTATGTTCAAATTAAAACTCTTGTTTCACGGCACAAACATTTATTTATTTACAAGTTACTATATACACCAAATCAAATATTTCTCGTTTATCAATAGTATCAAATAATATCAATATCATATCAAAAGGTATCAAAATTCAATTCGAGGAAACGGCGCGGTCATGCGTCCGCTCTCCTGCTTATCTCAAATTCGACTGCTCTAGTAGGTGGTCGCCACACGGCGAACCGAAACTTTTCATGCTCGCGACATCCTCCCACCTTTTGATTTTCAGTGGGAGGGAAAATCAAAACATTCCAAAACTACATAGAATACAATTACATGAAAATGATAAACAATTATACGAACTTACATCTCTGGAATATTGTAAAAATAAAATCAGAAAAAATAGCTTACCAAAATTTCTAACAGAATATACTAAACATAAGATACAGCATCAAATTTTACAAAAAGAGTTTCTGAAAAGATAAAAGAAAAGATTAATACAATGATAAACATTTATGGATATTTCAAAGGTTTTTTGACTTTCCGGCCAAATTTAGTCTTATAGTCATTTTTTAATGGAATGTCAACCCTTTTGTTTATCAGTTCTGGAGAAAGGTTGTCACTGTTAATCTCTAGTGGGTAAACACGTTTCACTGGCCTTGTGAGTTCACCTAATGATGTTTTTAATCTGACGACTCGTATTTCACTGTCTGTTCCTGGGTAAACTTGTATCACTCGACCCATCGGCCAGTCAATCCTTTTTTTGTTGTCGCTGCCTATAAGAACCAAATCGTTTATACGTATGGTTTTAGGTGACCTCTTTGGCCATCTCTGTATCAACAGAGACAAATATTCATCTCTAAATCTTCGTCGAAAATGTTCTCTTAACATTTGGAGATATTTGTGTCTCTTAGTTAGACTTAGGTTGTCTATCTGATCGAGATCTGGAACTCCGATTTCAGATACATCTTGAAGAAACATTGATGGTGTCAGAGGCGCGAGATCATTGGGATCTTCTGACAAATACGTCAAAGGTCTTGCATTTATTATGGACTCTACGTCGCACAAAATTGTTAACATTTCCTCATACGATACCGAAGATTTTCCCAAGATGTTTCTTATAAGCCTTTTTACCATCTGTACTAATCTCTCCCACCAACCGCCCCACCATGCGGCAGTTGGAGGATTGAATTTCCATTGGATTTTCAGTGAAGTGTCGATTTCAATTTTTTTCCAATCTATGGACTTAAGGAGGTTTTCCGCACCAACAAAATTGGTTCCGTTGTCAGTGTAAATTATCTTCGGTCGCCCTCTTCGAGCCACGAATCTACGAAGTCCCATAAGAAATACATCAGTCGACAAGCCCTCTAAAAGTTCAAGATGAACTGCGCGATATACAGCGCAAGTGAATAACAAAATCCACACCTTCTTATTTTTCTTTAGGTAGAGTGGGCCTGCGACATCAATTCCGGTAATTTCGAACACTAAGGCTTCCCGTATTCTATCTTCGGGAAGCGGAGCAGGGGCTGTTTCTGCATTTTTTGCGTTGTATCTTTTGCAGCGAACACATCCATTTATAACTCTGCTCACAGTCTTCCTACCTTTTAAAATCCAGAATATTTTTCTTAAACTGGAAAGAACAAATTGAACACCAGCATGGCATGATCGTCGGTGGTAATCTAAAATCAACCGTTGTACCAATTCATGATTTGATGGTAGCAATATGGGACATCGAAAGTCTTCTTCATCTTCTCTTTTAATGATTTTGGTTTTCAATCTTATCAAACCGTCTTTGTCGACAAAGGTGCAAAGTCCTTTAAGAGCGATATCATTTTCAAACGTTTCCTTTTGGATAAGTCGCCACAATTTCTTCTCAGCGGATTCAATTTCTGGTATCGTGAGTTCTCCTGTTAATTTAGATTCTGGCTTCTTACAATTTGTTACAAACCGCATCATCCAGGCTGTCATTCGAACTATTTGCATGTAGTTGGAAAAGTATTTTAAAAACCAGCTTTTTTCTTGAGTACTAATGGTAGCTGCAAGAAGAACATGTTTTCTTCTTTCTATTGAGACCTCTTCTTCATTTGGTTGTACTTGCGTTTCAGGCCAATCATCTATATCCCTTTTCAACCATTGTGGTCCCAGACACCAGTTGGATCGTAGTAGAGTCTTAATAGAGCAACCACGAGATGGCAAGTCTGCTGCGTTGAGAGAACTTGGTATATGTTTCCACTCTTCTTTGTTCGTCAGCCCCCTTATTTCTTTGACTCGATTATCGACGAAAATTCCCCAGTTATCCTCCTTCTTTATCCAGGTGAGTGCGGTCGAAGAATCGGTCCAGTAATAGCAGGTAACATTTGCTAGGTTTAGTGCATGTAATACTGTAGACGCGAGACGTGCACCTATACAGCAAGCCATTAGCTCCATTCTGGGGATAGTAACTTTTCGCAACGGAGCAACACGGCTTTTAGCCTGAATCAATTGTATTTTCACGTCATCTTCAAGAACAGTTCGAAGGTACACCACACAGCTGTAAGCGTGCTTACTTCCATCACAGAATGTATGCAAACTGAGTTCTTTCGAGTCTGTGATGTTAAGATATCTAGGTATTTTTATTTCCGATAATAAGGGTAAGTCTTTTGCCCACGATTTAAATTCTGCTTGAAATTCACTGGGTAAGGGAGTGTCCCAGCCTACTTTTAAATTCCAAGACTTTTGGATAATCAGTTTAGGAATCAAAGTAGCAGGGCATAAAATTCCTACTGTATCAAATATTCCATGTACCACTGAAAGTATGTTTCTGCGAGAAACCTCTAAAGAATCGAAATTTATATCTTTGATGTTGCAAAACAAAACATCTTCGTGTTTGTCCCATAGCAGACCAAGGACAGGAATAGGTTCAAAATCTTCTTCAGATTTTAATGTGGTAAACTCCCACCCTCTTAAGTCGAAACATCCCAACTTCAATATCTCGATGGATTCACCAATAAACTGTTGGAGTTTTTCTTCATTAGGGACTGATGTTATACAGTTATCTACGTAAAATGCGTTCTTCAACATAGCACTAGTTTCAGGAAACTGAGACGAATATAATTCAATATGGTGATCTAAAACGGCTGCGAGCAAAAATGGAGAACAATTAAGACCAAAAACTAACCTCCTGTGTCTAAATATTCGAAATTCACGCTCTTCAGCAGTCTTCCACCACAAGAAACGTAAAAAATCACGATCTTCTTCCGCAATTGAAATCTGTAGAAAGGCCTTTTTTATATCCGATATCACCCCTATTCTATCTTTTCGGAAGCGCATTAATATAGGCGGTATTTGTTCAAGTAGATTTGGCCCTTTCTCTAAACAATTGTTCAAAGAAGGACTACCTTTTCCTTTACACGATGCATCGAATACGGGTCGGACTTTTTTTGTGGACTGCTCTTTATAAACACCTCTGTGGGGTAAATAATGAGAGGGGTTTTCTATTTCCTCAACGGGGACATCTTCGACAAGGCCGTAGCCAAGGGGGGGTTTTGGGGGTTCAAACCCCCCCCCGAAATTTTCAGTCACATAACTTACTGTTCGTAGAAAAAAAAATTATCCCTTGTATCGCCAACTACAATTATTGCACTTCAGTTCATTCAAACCGCATGTAATTTTTTACTTGTGTTTCTCTGAGGATCGCAAAGTGATAAATTTCACTTAAATATGCTACTCTTTTCTCTGTACGTTATATGCATACCTGTCTTCTGAGTATGGCCAAAAGGAAATGCAATTTCCGTGGCACTTGCAAGCAAAATTTCTCATTCTCATCAAATAATTCTTTAAATAAACAGTGTTTAATGTATCATAGTAGTAGGAATTTGTGAAGGTGGTAGCAAAAATGTGCCCTAAGTACACTATGTACGGCTGCTTTATTTACACAATTTTACACAGTATTTACATTTCCCATAATTAGAATGCAGTATGATCGGAGCAAAAGCTCACATTCGTCTCAATGCTTCTCCACATTGGTTCTCTCTCTTCTTCTTTCACCCCCCCCCTTACACGTAGAGAGAGACAAAAAAGAAATATCGTAAATAAAAAAATTTCTTTTTCCACAAAAAATAGTGAGTCATCTCTCGATTCCATCGGAGATCGAAACACGAAACAGTTTCACAGTATCGTGTTTATGACCTCTATAAATAAAAAAGTCAGAGTGATAAGTTTGTGATTTTTGGAGTTTGGGACATGTAAGCTCCAGTCTCGACCCATGTGGACCGGGAGGGAGATCCTACGTTGCATTATTCACGTAACCAGTCCGCTACTCCTTAGAATAAAAAGAGAGTGGCACTGCGGACAGCAGGAGTAAAAAAAAAAAAAAAACATCCGCTGCCTGGCTAGTGTCGCCCCTCTCGAGTCAGCGCCCTAGGCAGTCGCCTAGTTTTCCTATATGGTCCAGCCGGCCCTGCTCTGTCACACAGTGCTTGTCATTCTTTAAAGGCTGCACTAACACAGAGGTTCGCTACGCCCGATAGGATATTGCTTACATAGCACTGTTTCAATTTGGATGCATTTTTTTCGCGTTTTAAATAAAAATGAAAAAACACAAAGCTGGAGATCATACTTTGTTTAATTTTAATTTCAGTGTGCTGAAAAAAGTACCATATTAAAACATAAAACTTGAAACCCCCCCCCGAAAAATTTTCCTGGCTACGGCCTTGATCTTCGATAATATTTTCACTAAGCCATTCCAAAAATACAGCTTCATATTCTGCATATTTACCGTTCCTAATTAGTTTGTCTGTATTATATTTACATCTTTTTTCCGCGATATCTCTGTTTTCAATTCGTTCCGACCCTCAACCCATGGCAACTTAATTTCGTAACGACCCTCCTCATTTACACAAACGGTTTCTTTGAAATGATTTAACGCAATTTGGTCTTTCTCCTCTTTACTGCTAACTTCTATCGGGTCTCGAATGCCTAATGTATCTAACTTCCAGAGCTCTTCAACACTTGAGGAATTTATAAACATAGTTGTGGCGCAATGAGCATATGAGTTGTCCGTTTTATTTTCCTGGGAACGTCCCATCAGGACCCAGCCTAATTTACTCTCTGCAGCCACTAAATCATCACTCAAGCGCTGTACTTTGCCAGATAGAAAATAAAAATAAAAATCAGCACCAATCAACAAAGAAATATTTCTATCACTTTCTGAAATCTGGCATAGGTCTGCCAACATTAAACCTCTTGTTTTTAATTCATCATAAATTGCGGTGTCAGGAGGATCCAAAATTGCCTGTGTTATATTATCAATTTCAAGAGCTTCGATCTTTATTAGTTCTCCGTTAAGTTTGTTTTTTATTTTGAACTCTACACGAGCGCATTCCTCCTGCCTAGGCGTCAAGGACTGAAATGTATGTATAATCAATTTTTCCTTCCCCACTCGAGGCAGGCATAACGCTCTGGCGACGTCTGTCTTTATGTAAGAGCGTTGAGCACCCCCATCAAATAAACAACGCACTACGTTACTTGACCTTGGGCCAATTATTTCAGCCATTGCAGTTTGCAATAGAATTTTGCTTCTTCCGTTAGACGCGTGATTCGAAGCAGTATTTGTGGTTTTTTGTGCAGCGTTTTCTCGTTTAAAACATAATGCAATATTATGCATTTTATTACAAAAGGAGCAAGATTTCTCTTCACAGCTTTTATCAATTATTCTGTGATTTTTTCCCAAACACAAAAAACATCTGCCTTCCTTTTTTAAAATTTCTTTCTTTTCACTGACGTTTAAGGAAAAACAATTTTCAGTTTCATGGGTTTTTGAGTCGCAAAATAAACACTTGTTATCATCGTGATTAGTTAAAAGTTCAACAGCTGTAGAAACGTTAGATTTATAATTCTTTGGATGGAATGTGGGCTTGGAGGAAAATTTTGTTCTGTTAGGGTGATTGCTTTCAAATTTAGAGCCATTCTGCCAGACCGAACGTCTGGAATCAGTTTTATGAATAGCAAACGCTCGTTCTCTGCTTTCGATTTCACATCTGAGGAAATCAATTAATGATTGAATTTCCCATTTTCCATTTTTATCTTGTTTGCGTGAAAATTCTAGAGTTAAATCAGGGGGTAATAATTTTAATATTATGGGGCAGAGTAAGTTATCATATGTATTCGAAGTAACATCGAGAGACTGTAGACTTCTTGTTTCAGTCTCGCATTTGTCATACAAGTTTCGTAATCCGCGTAAGTCATCCGAACTTTTTACAGGATTTATATTTAATAAATTATTCAAATGAGCTTGGATAAGCATATCCTTTCTACCAAATCTAGATTCTAATATTTTGATTGCTTCGGCATAATTTTTCTCCGATAGAGCAAAACCGTTAATTGCACTACCGGCAATACCCCCGACTAAGCTTTTCAAATATGAAAATTTATCTACATCTGATAAATGGGGATTTTTATGAATGGAACTTTCAAATTGGCTCCAGAAATCCAAGTACTTGTCCGTTTCACCATAAAATTTAGGAATATGCAATTTCGGTAATTTTACAGTTTTTATTTCTGGGACAGTTTGCTCTGAGTATGAAATACTACTATTATGAGAACTATCCGATACAATTTTAGTGTTTTTCGAGTTCTTTATTCGTCGATTTAGTTTGGTTTTCAATGATATTATTTTCTCATCATACTCAGAACTAGAGAGCACCTCATTTTCGATTTCGGCCTCTTTCAACAGAGGTAATATTTTGTTATCGAGTTCTTTTAAGATACGAGATTTTTCAAGTAATTGCTCTAAGAGGTCTTCAAGATCCTCTATGCTTTTTGATTCATTTAATGACTTTTCAATTTTACTACATAATTTTGTAGTCAGCGTACGATGAGTTGCTCTCGTTTGTCTGTACAAATTCAACTGTTCCATTTTTAAGGTATTTAAAAAGGGTACTCACCCCTTTCACCAGATGTAATCTACAAGATATTCCGATTCAAATCACCAGTTGTTCCGGTCGTGTCGCGGACGCCAGTAATGTCAGATCCAGTGGTTCTATGTTCAAATTAAAACTCTTGTTTCACGGCACAAACATTTATTTATTTACAAGTTACTATATACACCAAATCAAATATTTCTCGTTTATCAATAGTATCAAATAATATCAATATCATATCAAAAGGTATCAAAATTCAATTCGAGGAAACGGCGCGGTCATGCGTCCGCTCTCCTGCTTATCTCAAATTCGACTGCTCTAGTAGGTGGTCGCCACACGGCGAACCGAAACTTTTCATGCTCGCGACAATTGTGGTAGTTATTCTCATTCTTCCAAAAGAGCCGATTTTATCGCCTGAAGAGTCATTGAAGAGGGTTGTTGACATCCAATAGCTCTTCCTAAAGCATTCCACAAGTGCTCTATGGGACTGAAGTCTGACGAACTCGCTAATCACACCATATGGTGAATACCTTCTTCTCGATAGCCGTCGACCAGGCGCGTAGCCTGGAAAAAATTTCGGGGGGGGGGGGGATATGAACTTATATGTGTATAAATAGACGGAATTTCATCACTAATCCAAAAATTTCGGGGGGGGGGTGATATATCCCGATATCCCCCCCCCCCCTCTGGCTACGCCCCTGCCGTCGACTTTAACTTTAGACATCAGTATTTCATTAAATTTATGACAGTTGTTAGCTGAGTTATCGCAAACTGAGTTCCTTTACTGTCACTGAGTTGAGAGATGCAAAACAAAGTTATAAGCCTTTTCAACTGTATTAGTAAGTGTAATAAACTAATCGGATAGATATATAATATATTGTCATGTTATTAATTCGATGAACCTCAATGTTCTTCGATTGCACCCAGCAGTCTTCAAACAATCAATCTTCAAAGAAAAAATGAATTCATTATACCAACCCATTAATTATGCTAGTGACTGACTTAACAAAGAGTAAAAGACTGTTTCCACTTCCTCATCTTCTAAATGAAAGTTATGTACTTTGTTAAAACAACAGCAATTTGTTTCGGTATTGTTGAGCAACCATCCCGCTGCTGGTGAAACAACTGCAGAGATTGCCGTCCCCTGCGGTTTCCCATGCGCCTTATCGATTGCTCTCTTATTGTTTGTTACCTCACAGCTCGTTAGTTGGGGTAATGGAGACGTGATTTTGACCCGAACAGAAATCTGCGCTTGTGGTCTGCAAACGAAAATGATAAATCATGAAAAGTGCTTTCCATTATGGAATGTCTTGTGATCGGAAGACGATCAAGAAAAGTTTCTAAGGAGTGTCAGTAAGCAGTGTTGAGAAAGAAAAAATTAATCACGATTAATAATTGGAAAATGTAAACAGGGTTTCTACAGATTTCATAGCTTTTGCTTTCCTGACTTTTCCCTGACATCTATCATGCTCTTCCCTGACTTTTTATCTAGCGTGCTTTCCTGAATTTTGCGTTTCTATTTTTAATATTACATCCTTTAATTAATAACTTTTTATATATTTTGATCCTTTTTTACAAATAATAATAATAATAAAATCAATATACACAAAACTATTATTTGACACCACTGGATTCTAACAAAAACCATGTTTGATAATAATTTAGATTAAATTAAGAATATTTCAACTGAACAAGATATGTTAATAAAGGAAACATTTTAAAATTATTTATAAGGTTAAATAAGTAAATGAAAATAAACAATTTCTACAGTTAGGTTCAAACAGGAAATATTTTCTTGTTTTTGCTGCAAAATTCAAATATTCTTGCATTTCCGTGACCTTTCTTCAATTTCTTCAAATTTCCCTGACTTTTTCCCCAAATCCCTGACCAAAACTCATTTCTCTGACTTTTCCTGATATTCCCTGACTTTCAAGGTCTGTAGAAACCCTGTTAAATCAGTAATCACGACTAATGATATCGTTATCACTTGTAACTAAAAATACTGATATAGTCAATCGTTAAATGTGATCAAATAGCAGTTGTTAGTTTTTTAGTGAGTTTTCGCATATCTTGACTACTGACTAAAAATTTTCAATCGTCAATCGCGATTAATTTTGGATGATCGTCATTACACACCAAAAATTTTCAATCGCCAATCGCGATTATGATTAATTTTCATTAATCGAGATTACCGACGCAAAATTTTCAATCGTCAAACTTAAATTGCGATTAACAAAAAATTAAATATTAATCGTTAGTTTTCAATCGTTATCTTTGATTATTATTGTTTCTACTCTACACTGACGATAAATAAGACTAGGCACTTTATCAGAGATGCCTTACTTTTTTTTTTTTCTGTTCATCCTTAATCTTGAATCCAGCAATTGGGAATTTGAGTGCCTCATTGGTGGCCCGGCACCAATCAGCGTTCATACTTTTGACGGGCCTAAAAATGTTAGCGCGAATAGTTAAGTAATGGCGAAATGCATGTGCTTTTTTGTTTATTCAAAGCGTGTGCTCATAGCACAAAATTTAGCATTTTAAAAATCAATTTTTCTCTCCGAAATTTTTGTCGATGACATGTTTGTATGAAATTAAATTTATCTGCATCTCCTCAATCCCCATTGCAACTATTATTCGAACAGAAAATGGGTTGAATCTTGTTTTTTTTTTTTTTTTTTTTTTTTAAACCACAATCCCGGAAATATTAAAAACTAAATGCACAGTCGGAGAACGATTCCCGAATTCAATGCAACTGATAAATATTAGTTCAAAAATTGATAATTTTTGTTGATAGAGAATTACTGATAATCTCGCTAATTAAAGAGAAACATTTATACAAGCAAAGTGAACGCAATTTCTTATTTAAAAGTTCAAGAAATCTTCATAATAAAAAAAAGTTTCAGTTTTCTTAAAAAAAAAATATATTGAGTAGTCGCGATAGTGTCAAATGTGTGAAAGTTTTTTGAAATGCTAAATGCAGAAAAATTCAAGAAATAAATCTTGTTTTGTTAAGAACTGTATGAACGATATAATTAAACATTACATTTAAAATATGTACGGAAGGTAAATTTTGCATAATGAACTTTTAAAAAAATTGCATCTGAAAAATATATTTAAAAGGATCGACTAACTTTTAAAGATTATTAACTAAAAACATGTTTTTAATAGTTGAACAAATGTTTATTTCTCCCAAAATCATCCATAATTTTCAAAAAGAAATCTATTTCTAAGGCCTTTATTCAATAAGTGAGGAAATTCCCATGAGAACGAAACCGAGAATAATGGTTAATTACAGAACATGAGTGTGAATCAGGTTCGGGCTGAAACCGTCCGGTCCAGTCCAATACCTCCTAGATATACAATGCCTGAGAACAGAAACTTTTACGTCATCACTAGGTCCACGAAGATGATGTCATCACACATTTATTTTCACAAAGTAAAACTATTGAAGGTTTGTGGTGAATTTACTCCCGCATAAAACATTTTAATGATTTAACTGACTAAGATAGAAAACTTAGATAATGACTAAGATTGACTAAGATAGAAAATTTAATTTTACGTCAAATAGGAAATTTTAACTATCAATAATTATGTAATATGGTATAGAAATAGATCATAATAAATTATTTTTTATCAGAAAGGTATTTAATTTTTATCTTCAAGTTAAAGTATTTCTAAAATTTGTATCATTCAGCAGAAATTTTAAATAGTTATACACCCTCCAAAAACAGTATTCGAGCGAGAGAGAAATTTCCTATTTTAGATTTGCGAATAATATTTGCGTTTTTGCAAAACGCACAACCTGACAGAAATATGGAAATTCATATTTATACATAGCTTAATTCATATTCTATGATAAATAATTTTTAATATACGAAACGAACGTAGGAAATTTCTCTCTTGCTCGAATACTTTTATTTACGTAGCGTACTTTGTCACAGTAAAACTATGATGACTTCATCTTAGAAAACCTAGTGATGATGTAGAAGCTTCTGTTTTCAGGCCTTCTCTATCTAGTATGTGTTGTCTAGTCTCGACCCAGTTCCACTACTACAAATACGAGGTGATCAAAAAGGCCATAAAAACTTTTAAAAAATCATTTAAGAAAACAAATAATGATAGAAACTTGCGGTTTGCACAAATAGGTTTAGAGGGTGATCGATCGATTTTTTTTTTTTTAATGACAAGAAAGGTTGTAGCTCCAAATGTTAGAAATAGGGTGCGCTGACATGCACAAAGGGAAGCAAGTTTCTTATTTAAAAAAAAAAAAAATATCCGAAATCTCCCTAATTTTATCCATGCAAACCTCAATTTTGTATCGTTATTAGTTCTTTTTAAATAAATTTTTAACTTAACCCAGGATGCGTCAAAAGCTCTTAAGAACTTCAAAAATTCATTAAAAAAAGACAAATCATGATACAAAATTGCAGTTTGCATAGAAAAAGATTTGAGAGATTTCGGATATTTTTTATTGGAAACTTGCTTCCCACTGTGCATGTCAGCGCCACCTATTAATACAGGCCCGGCCTGGCTCCTTTCGGGCCCCTTACTGAGGAAGGAATTTAGAGGGAACAGAAAATTAGAGTGTAACATTTGGAAATTAGTCCTATGCGCCTAAAAACTACATTTAACTACTTTAGAGCTTTTCGGGAGCCTGATTCTTCGGAGTCCCCGCGATGTTCTTGGGTCCTCAACCAACACCTCCTTGATATGCAATGCCCGAAAACAGAAACTTTTACGTCATCTCTAGGTCCACTAAAATGATGTCATCACACATTTACTTTCAGAAAGTAATACTATTCAAAGTTTGTGGTGAATTTACCCCCTTAAATCATAAAATATTTTAATGATTTAAGATAAAAAGTGTAATTTTACGACATATAGGAAATTTTAACTATCACTAATTATATAATATGATATAGAAATATATCATAATACATTATTTTTTATCAGAAAGGTATTTTAATTTTTATCGTCAACTTAAGATATTTTCTAAAATTTGTATCATTCACCAGAAATTTTAAATAGTTTTACTTAGTGAAAGTAAAAGTGTGATGACGTCATCTTAGAAAACCTAGTGATGACGCAAAAGCTCCTGTTCCCAGGCCATGTACATCTAGGAGATATTGCCTCAGCTACGCCACTGCGCAAAGACGTAAGACTGCTGGGAAATAAATAATCCAATTACTCTGATATTATATATCAAATTACTCTAATTATAAAGTAATATATCCATTTTGGGAGAGCCTCTTCGGGACCCCCTTGCGCAGGGGGCCCTCGGGGATCGCCGACCAACCGACCTGGCCAGTCAGGGCCATTTGGAACTACAACCTTTATTGTCATTAAAAAAATCCGATCACTCCGCTAAGCCTATTTGTGCAAACCACAATTTTCTATTATTATTTGTTCTATTTTAATGAATTTTTAAAGTTTCGTCGGACTATATGATCACCCTGTAAATACTCTTCTAGAAAAGTGAATTAGTCAATGAGAAAACTGAAATACTCTAATGAATGGTCCATCAGTGTTGGCCTTTATAGCCAAAACCTACTGCCCGCATTCCGAGAGGAGGTATCATTTTAGATTGCGCGGTTGCGTTTCCGCTGTCAGAAATTTACGATTACACTCGCTAACAACCACGCCATTTGGTCTAACTGTTCTTTGACTGCTATCAATCCTCTGTCTTGCGCCTTTAAGACAGCATTACATCAGTATTTTTTAGAGATGTAAGAAACCGCATGTATTCGTTACTCGCATGTATTCGGATGTATTCGGTAACCGCATGTATTCGGATAATCACTCAGACTCGAAGTAACGAATTGCTACTTTACGGTTGATATCGTTACTGCGCGCTTTCGGATCTAGCAGCTTCGAACTTCGAGTACAAGGGGAAAACGAGTTCCGGTAATCGAGTACTAATATCTTCTGTTATTTGTTACTGGATATCGGATCGCGGTTTGAAGGGGAAAATCAGTCTTGGTATTTGAGGTATTTGAGTAGCAGTAGCAATATGCTCCGCTTTCGTTATTGACTACTAAAGGGGTTGCATTTCGCATGTGTCGAATGGTCTCGTTTGGATGAGGTTTGAAAGATCCGTATGTTTTGTTTTCGTTACTGATGGCGCAATATCGGATAGATACAGTATCTGCTGCTCCATTATGATATGGGATTAGACATGGCGTCTGTTTTATACAATGCGGGGACGTACGGTATATAGTATGATTTGCGTGGGTACCAATATCAGATTTTTTTGGGGGGAGGAGGGGGGGAGAAAGGGGGTGTTCTTGCAATTGCAGAGCAATATCCACAAGAATAGAAGCACGTTAGTGCAGTAACGGGGTGCTCTTGCTTTCTGATATTTTAGTACTAAATAGCGGTGTAATCAGGATTATTTTTCAGGGTGGTCCCGAAGAATTGAGAACTTATTTTTTTTTAATGCTTGAGCTAGAACCGAAATATGAGTAATAAATAACAAGTTATTTAAGTAAGCCTTTAAAAATATTTTTATAAAGTAAACGAATTCAAGCATTTTTATTATTTAAAATATTATTTGCAAAAAAAAAGTTAGGCATGTAAACTTAAAACACATTTTTTTAAAGTTATCGTTTCGTTTTAAACAAAAATTTCGAGAGAGAACTGGGATTTCTATGCCCACCCCTGGGTACGCCAATGGTATTAAAATAATTCAAAAAAGTTCAGTATGTTTTTAAAATGTTGACGTCTAAGGGGGAGGGGGGTGACTTGACCCTCATCTTTCAAGAATCCGCTCTCAGAAGCAACACTAGGCACAAGATTTTCCGTTATACCTTTTAAGATGAGAATGAATAGGTTAAACCAGCGTCCAGAATTAAAAAAGGGGAAGGGAGACTAAGGGGGGGGGGCATGTTTTTGGAAGATTTCTATGGGCACTATCTGAGTTATTCGGATAATTTAACATAACTTTTTTCGGATAATTTTTGTATGAAACAATACTTTTGTATAAAAACATCTATTAATCAGAGAAAATAAGCTCTAAATACAACTCTTACGCTTTAAAGTCAAAAAATAATGTATGATATTTTTATTTGTTTTTAAACCTAAAAAAATGTAATTGCATATAGTATTTTAAACATTCGTAATCGTACTTAATGCTATGTAAAGTGGCGTAGCCAGTATTTTATTTCAGGAGGGGTGTGTGTATCAAATTGCTAACTAAGTTTCAGTTGTAAATAAAGATCACATTGTAAGCTAAGTAAAGGGTCAAATTTAGGGAAGAAGGGCTGCAGCCCGCCCCTCCTTTAGATACGCGCTATAAGGCACTTGTTTCTCGCGCTCGAACTAGTTACGAAAGTAACAAATACTTAACCGGTAGTGAGTTTAGAGTAAAGAATACATACGGGTATTAATATTTTCGTTACTTTTACAGCACTAGTATTTTAAATGATTAAAATTATCGCTATATTTTTATGGTATTGTGCACACAACGAAACAGAATATTTTTCATTGCCAAGTAGGGTGATCACGTGATGAACACAATGCGTGCTGAGACACCACCTCCTTCATATAGAAGGCCTGAGAACAGAAGCTTTTATGTCACCACTAGGTCTTCTAAGATTACGTCATCACATTTTTTCGTTTCACAAAGTAAAACTATTTAAAATTTCTAGTCAATGATACGAATTTTAGAAAATATTTTAAGATAAAAATTTAAATACCTTTCTGATAAAAAATTATTTACTGTTCTATTTCTATATCATATTATATAATTAGATAGTTAAATTTTCCTATTTGTCGTAAAATTAAATTTTCTATCTGAAATCATTAAAATGTTTTATGCGAGAGTAAACTCACCACAAACTTTAAATAGTATTACTTTGTGAAGGTAAATGTTTGATGACGTCATCTTAGTGGACCTAGTGATGGCATTAAAGTTTCTGTTCTCAGGCCTTCCATATCTAGGAGGTGGTGGCTGAGAACACGTTACTTTGGGACAGGCTTTACGGCATTGCCTTTATTTTATTTAATTTCCGTGGGCGATGCAAGTATATTTAAGAAAGTTCATACCACCTACAGCCAAATTGACAAACCGAAACAAGCTATAACACCACCTTTCAACTGCGTTGTAATGCGTGTCAAAAACACGTTCGGCAGCCGATGAATTAATAGCTTCTTCAGTTAAAACATCGGTTGAAAAAATATGCAAAATAACCTGTCTCCTTGCTGTGCGAATGCACCCAGTTTGAATAATGGATACATGCATCATACAGAACGAAACGCCCGTTAATTATGTATTGACTAGACTCTTCTGCTTCCTTATACGAAAAAAAAGAACAAAGTTATGCATGTTGTTAAAACAACAGCAATTTGTTTCTGTCTCGTTGAGCAACCATTATGAGGTGATGAAACAAGCACATAAGGCATTGCCGTCTCCTGTGGATTCGCATACATGTTACCGATTGCTTTATCACTGTTTGTTACCTCGTTATTTGATGAACTCGTTCGTCTACAATGACGACAGTGAATTCGTAGACGAATTTTTTATCGACAAATCGATGTAAGACGAATTATTTATTGACAAATAAATAGTGCAAAATACTTTCCATTCGTGTATACAGGGTTCCTACAAAAATAATTTTCTCCGGGGGGGGGGGAAACTGCAGCTGAAAACTAATAAACCATATTTCATTTACACACTGTAAAGACATGCAGATATGATTTCTGAGGAAAAAGTACTAAAAGTGACCAACAGAGGAGATTTTGGCGTGTCTTTCACATCAGACACTATGGAATTTGCACAGTCGAAGTAGATAACGCAAATTTCGCAAAGCTTATGTGATTTCAGAGCTCTTGGAAACGAAAAATAGTAATAATTACACTGAATGCACGAACTGATTATTTCTGTCTCGTTTTCCGTCGGCTTTATCTCTCAGTGGTGCAGCTATCTTAAATTTTTCGTACTGCGCTACTGCAAAAGTACAGGAGTGTTGTCTGTCGTAGTATGTGTGTGTGTGGGGGGGGGAGGTATTGCCTTGGGAGGAGGAGTTTTATAAGGTTTTAACGCTTATTCATGTAACATTCGAAGAAAACCGCCCGAAACCGCAAACCGTTAGATAGACATCCGACCGGTAGGCCAAACACTGACTCTTAACACTTCAACCATCTACCATGTTTCGTGTCTTATCCACTCGGCTATGCTGGGGCCTCGAATATTTTTATCATACCTTTGTGTGCTACACCAGACACTTTTTCAGCGTTGGGCAGTCTATCCAATTGGTCTTCTATGTTGATGTGAAAATGCTTGAGCTTGAAAGGTTAAGGGTACAAGACGCGACATTCCAAAAGTTCAGATTAAATTATACGCATGCATTTATGCCAGGAATTCACTAATGTATCTCGTTACTTTTTAATCTGATGTTCCTTGACTGCTTGAGTGGGAACATCTTCCGAGTATTGAAGACACAATTTTTATAATATTGGGTTGGCAACAAAGTAATTGCATTTTCTTGTATAAAATTCAAGCAAATAAGTTTTCAACAAGTTTTTAATTACAGGTAAGCTGTGCCTGAACATACGATTCCTATTTGTTACATTTTAAAGTAAGAATTTCACTGGCAGTATTTTTTTTCGTCCGTAAAAGATGGCCACCCTCCCCCTTTTTTCGCTTCTATCCTCCTTAGAGGACAATATTAAAAATGTCCTGAAATTAATTTTTAGGTATTCGTGACTGCTGTATTTTACAGAAAAAATTTCACGGATATCTCTATTTTTATTTGAGATCACGCGGGATATGTGAAAAGAACTTTTTGGCCCCTTACCCCCCTAAGATTACGAATTTTCGAAAATGCGCTCTGATCTAGCACCTATGTTGAAGAACTCACGTACGTGCCAAATTTCACATAATTAACTTCAGTAGTTTTGGCCAGGCGAAATATTGACATACGGAAAAACGCAATTACTTTGTTGCCAACCCAATAGTATCATGCAACTGCTAAACTTGCGATTACTCTCGTTTCGCATTATTTATAGCAACAGAAAAATTTCGTACAAATACTATATACGATAATAGTTGAAGCGTCTATCACAAGGGTTGCCACATATGTCAGACGCTTAAGCTTTCACGAAGAACGGCTTTGCTTAACGGTGTTGCTGTTTGTTTGTAAGTTCATGATAACCGTTTGACTGCTATCCATCAAAATCCTCATACACCCTCCAATAAAAGTATTCGAGTAAGAGAGAAATATCCTATTTTAGATTTGCGAAAAATAATTGAGTTTTTGAAAAACGCACAACTTAATAGAAATATGGAATGTCATATTTATGCATAGCCTAACTCATATTCTATGGTAAATAATTTTTAATATGCTTCTTTTGGCGGGTGTACATTCCAAAAGCGCAATAGCGCTGCATAGCAGTCAAACGGTTAAGAGTAGTCTGCGATCTCTGCAATTTCATGCTATTACAGTGTTGATAAACACTTGGGTGTATTGCAGGGATGCCAGATTGCTTCTTTTGTTTACTTTACGGATGTTATGAAGCCTTTTACATTTTCCAAGAACCTCGGCAGCATTGCATTCTCTGAAGCAAAACACCTTTACGAATACAGCAGACAATCGTAAAGTAGGATGCGTATTAATCAGAAATCAGCAGTCAATTTAAGAATTGACTGCTTAGTGCTAATTGACAGCGTTTAGTGTTGACTAAACGTTAACTCTAAACGCTGAAGAATAATCATCTAAATTCCATATAAGGCTCCAAAAACAGTGATTAAACATAGTACTCCAGAGCCTTATCTTCTCTCAAACTTTAACGTTTTGTCCTCGTATGACAATACGACCTCGCTGTGAGGACACAAATCTGACATTTTGGCTAATTTGATTCACGAGAAATAAATTTGGTTTCAATTGAATACTCAAGGAGGACATCTAGATAGACAGCCCAATGTCGCAAAAATGCCGACGTTGCCATCGAACGTTTTAACTACCAGCAAGATGGCGTCGATCGAAAAGCTCTGTGGCGACACTGGGCGATTCGATCGACCACCATCGTCCTGGTAGTTAAAGTATGCGATGGCAACGGCGGCACTTTTTTGCCAGTGGGAAATAGTTGCGCTTCAAAGGGTTAGCCTGCTCCCTCCAACCATTTCAAAGACTCGTCTGCTGCGATTCGCCTTTTAAACCCATCGTTGCTTCAAAGCGATGAATTCTGAAAATTCCATATGTAACTAAATGTTGCATTTAGCATTAACAACGGATTGGCTTCTCTTAAACATAGGATACGTTCTATATTTGTCAACCAATGACAAGCAACTTTCAGAATACACCAGAGTTGCCGAACTGCCTTTTTCTTGAGGCCAAACGAAAAGTTTTGTCCGTATATTATTTTAATATTGGATGATATACGTTGGTGAATTTGGCCTTAAACAGAAGCCAACCTATCCCCATCAGCCTACCTTTGGTACCATACCACGGTAACGTTTCTCGTGTCATATTAAAATAATGAGCATCTAAAAATTTTCATTTGGCCTTAAAAAAACAATCAGGCATTCTGTAACACACTCAGGGGTCCATCAACACTGTAGGAGCATCAAACACTTGAGATCGCACACGACTATCACAATGATATTTTACAAACCAACAGCGATACCGTAAGGCAAAGATGTTCTTCGTGAGATCTTAACCCTTCGAGGCGCAACCCTTTCCCAATGCTGAAAAAAGGGCAGCCGTTGCCATCGCTCGACTTAACTACCAGCAAGATTGCAGACGATCGAAACGTTCATCGCATGCCACAGATCTAGAGACTCTTTTGTGACGCAGCTGGCTGTGCGTGGGCACAGCTAGCGCGGGCTTGCTGGTAGTTAAGTCGAGCGATGGCAACGGCTGCCCTTTTTCCAGCATTGAGCAATCTATCCAGCTGTTCTCGCATTCTTTCGCCATTCATTCGCCAAAAACCAACGGGCACTCTTTTAAACTGATCGCTCTGTATAATATTTATATTTTGCTTTATCATACATATTTAAAATGAAACATAAATAAAATGGATTTTTCAGTAAATTTTCATTTGAATATTTTACCTGCAATCTCAATGAAAAATTTATTAACATATTGAATATTAAATATTCTAAAAATACGGCGTTTTCTGAAACAAATACTCTAAAAAAATGTAAAAATTGAAAAACCATCTCTTCCCTCGCCCCTCGATTACTAATATTCGGTCAGCCCCCCTAACTAGATTCAAAGCCCTGTAACATTTCATCCTGGTTACGGCCCTGTCTTGAACTCATGGACTGATCAAATGGAGGAGAGTACGGCTCAAAGACAGCATGGGGAAACCTAAGTACGATTTGCTTGTTTATTTTATCATAAATTTGGAGATTTCAATGTCGGATTTGGATTGTGAGAGAATTTTCTCTCAACGCAATTTTATTAAGACTGAAAATCATAAAAAAGGCAAAAATAGTAAATCATAAAAATGATGACATCTTAGTAAAAGAAATCTGTAGGTGGGGACTACTGTTCCAATCAGAGCCATGCTTGGGGGATGCGAAGGGTGCAACCGCACCGGGCCGCAAAGAATCAGGGGCCACAAAAAGTCAAACTAGTCTATGTATGAACTTGAAAATCTTTCAGATCAATCGAGATATTTCGCAATATTCCAGTAGATTCCATTAACCAATACCATTTGTCCAAATAAATATCTATGTGACTAGATAAAATTTGAAAATCTTAATTTTCTACTGTGATCTGAATTATCCGCTTTCAAATTAAAGATCCCTATTGCAGTTCTACAAAGACTGGCTTCGACTTCCCTTTTTACTAATACAACAACAATTTAAGCATAGCTGCAAACCTTCCCGATTTCTTCAGAAGATTTCCCACCGCTAATTTTTACTTCGTAATCCATGATTAAAAAAATCTGATGTGTCCAACACATGACTTCCTTGCACGTCCATTAGATCAAAAATATTTTCGACGCACTTCCTCTAAATTTATTTGTTTGAAAGAGATAAAATATCAATAATAGTAAGGTTTAGCGATTTCTAGCCAAATATTTCGATATCGCCAAGCTGAGTTCAATTTGAAAGATTTCCTTCTGACACTTTATTTGGCGATATTTCACCAAAAGCCGACAAACTTGAGATAGTCTGCGAGATTTTGGGGATAGCCAAAGTAGTCATTGACCACAGACTTTCAATGAATTGAATGCATCTATACACCTCAATGTATTCAAAGTCATTTGGCTCACAATGTAAATAAATTCTCAGTCGATTGCTGTCAAAAAAGATATTGAAAACAGTTAGATATTACAATAGTTCTAAATACAAAGTTAAAAAATCTACGGATTAAAGTTTTAGAGTTATACAAAATAGGAAATAATTTTTGGCGCCAAATTTGGCGATATTTCGGCGAAACTCGTCAATGTCGACGACATTTGGCGAGATTTTAAGCATAAACCAAACAATGACAGATTATCGCCAAATTTGGCGATATTTCGCCAGAACTCGCCAAGAACGATGACAAATGGCGATACTTTGGGCATGGACCAAATGACTGACTATCGCCAAATTTGGCGATATTTCGCCAAAACTCGCCAAGGTCGAGGACAGACGGCGAGATTTTGGGCATGTACCAAACAATGACTGTCTACAGTTGTATTATAATGAAGATGTCCATAGACATTAAGGTACTGAAATTCTTTTCGGTGGTCCTGTAAATAAACTCTCCAGTAGATTGGAACCAAAAATCGAGATGCACAACTAGATGTTACAACATTCTTATATATGAAATTTCATAATAGTTTTTGAGATTTGAGAGTTAAATATGCACACACGTACACCAAAAGTCGCCAAGCTTGGCGACTTTTGGCATAGTTCTTGAGGGAGGCACGTGACCGTGGTCGGACCATTACCTAACTTATGTGGTAGGACGGTATTGTGCTTGAAATGGATGAATGCCCCTAAAATTGCTATTGACCGTAATGTATTGGAAATCTTTTGAGTGTTCCTGTAGCAGACCTATAAATGATAAAGACACTTTCTTTAATGGAGAAATTCATTTTCTAACTCTTTACAGCATATATCACTTTTGAGTCGTTTGAAATAGCCCAATACCTCTAAAAAACGCTTTGATGAATTTCGGCCCTTAGAGCGTAATGTATTTCGAATCTTTTGGGCGGTCCTGTAGATAAACTATTCAGTCGAATGGAACCGAAAGAAGAGGTGCACAACTAGATGTTACAACAATCCTAAATATAAAGTTTCGACATTCTACGCCTAACAGTTTTTAAGATATGCGAGTTTAATGAATTTCGGCCCATTGAGCGTAATGTATTTCGAATGTTTTGGGCAGTCCTGTAGATAAACTATCCAGTCGAATGGAACCAAAAGGGGAGGTGCACTACTAGATGTTACAACTATCCAAAATATGAAGTTTCGACATTCTACGCCTAATAGCTTTTGAGTTAGGCGAGTTTAATGAATTTCGGCCCATAGAGCGTAATGTATTTCGAATCTTTTGGGCGGTCCTGTACATAAACTATCCATTCGATTGCCACCAAAAGGGGAGGTGCACAACTAGATCATAGAACAATCCTAAATATCAAATCTCAACATTCTAAGACCAATAGTTTTTGAGATATGCGAGTTACATACATACGTACGTACGTACGTACAGACGGCATGGAAAAACTGGCCACAGTAGACTCGCCACTGGTCAAAATGAGTTGCAGACGCGTTAATATGATCGTGCACGCTAGCCTACGATGAGATGCATCGAAAAAAAATTTTAAATTAAATTTAGAGGTAGTCAAAATCGGTTTTTATGTCGAAATTTGGCCCCCAAAATTTTTCGGGATCACATTACTTCCTTATACTACGTACAAGGAAGTAATAACGCCAAAAATCTAATGTAAAATAACATTGTTTAAAAATTGTGATGGAAAATATCTCGGGATCCCTTGTAAGAAATCGGGAAGGTTGGCAGCTATCAATTTAAGTGTAATGCAGTATAAGTTTTAATGATAGATGAACACGTTTCTGCATAAAATTTGGCATGCGGCGTACTGTAACAACACCTCCTGGATATAGAAAGCCTAACAACGAATAACAACCTGACGTGAAAGCCTAACAAGCTTTCACGTCATTAATTGGCCTTCAAAAGTGACGTCATCACAATTTAAGTTTTATAAAGCAAAACTATTTAAAATTTCTGGTGAATGTACTCACGCACAACGGCATTTTATTGATTTGAGATAGAAAATTTAATTTTATGGCAACGGGCAAGTTTTTAACTGTAAATAATTATGAAATAGATCATAATGAATTGTTTTGTATCAGAAAGAAAAATTTAAATAGTTTTAATTTATGAAAGTAAAACTGTGATGACGTCATTACTTGAAGGCCTAGTGGTGACGTCAAAGCTTCAGTTGTTAGGCTTTCTGTATGTAGGAGGTGTTGACTGTAACACATACCGATTTATAAGCGTGTCTGTGAGTCTTAGTTTCATAGACTTCAAAAGCACATGCAAAAATATAGAACAAATACTCAAATCGACTAAAACTAATATAGTTTGGTATTATTAACATTATTGAAGAATTAAAAGAAATTCATATAAAATGTTTCAAAATTATGAAGAACTGTGCTTTCGAGGACGTGTACCAAGTTATAAAATAATGAGAAAAGTTTAAGATCTTTGTTCTTCTATTTTTATACTAAAAGAAACTTATATACATAGAAGGACCTCAAAAAGTTGATATTGAACCGGGCCGCAAAAACGCAAGGCACAGCCCTGGTTCTAATATGACGCCCGATCCAGCCATGTTACGTAGAGCGAATGATAGTGACATTTTGTATAAGAAGGTAAAGAGATGTGATGATTCGCCAGAATCTGAGTAATATCAATTTGTAGTTATTGAAACTATGAATAATATTTCACAGAATAAAAGCATTTATAAAACATATGCGTATTTTGAATCGTGATTATGCACAGTTACTAGTACTCATACCTCAACAATAGAAATTGGTTCAGGATTTTATTTTCCTTTTCTTTTTCTAGGAAAATTGTTGAAATGCTTGAATATATCTAAATATTTTGGAATAATACGTAGCTTAATAACTTAAACTATAAATGTTTTATAACGAATTATTAATTGATCTAAGTTTTTTTTCAGGATCCCATTTTGTGATAACAGTTTATTTTTGAGAATTTCAAGGTTCATTTTTGTGTATTTTCATAACAATTTTTGTGAAAGTCACTTTTTTTCTTAAAATAATTTACTAAGAAAAATAAATATATGGTAAAATGCAAATAAAGAGCCATTTTAATCAATTGTAATTTTGTGAATGGACCATGAAACAGTCGCAAATTTCGTCTGCATCCATCCAAAGTGTTACCATATTAAATTAGTGTAAACAGAAATGGAAGAATTTCTCGATAACTTTCGCTTTTGAATGGGTAACTGAAAAACAGTGAATGAGCCAACAAAAATAGTGACAAACAGTAACGTTCAACAAATTTTAGTGATTTCTCAAAAAAAAAAAAAAAAAATGTGGTTAACCTGATCACACTGTTGAGATCGCCGCCCTTAACGCGATATTTTATCAGCAAACAGGAATGCCGTTGAGCATAGCTGTTTCTCGTGGAAGCTTTTAGCTCGTATAAGTCCATAATCCAGCCCAATATCTAAAACTATTAATGTATATAGTATTCGTATGAAAATTTTCTGGTGTTGTAAATAATGCGAAACAACACATTAGTCACAATTTCATCAATTGCATGAGATTGTAAAAATTGTCTTCACAACCCACGAAAGATGTCCCCACTCAAGCAGACAAGGGACATCAGATTAAAAAGTAACGAGATGCACTAGTGAACTAATAGCACAATTGTGTAATTTTTGCATGCGTATATTTTAATCTGATTTTTTGGAATGTCGCGCCTTCTCTCGTTAACCATTGAAGCGCAGGCATTTTCACATCAATTTAGAGGACGAACTGGATAGACTATCCAACACTGAAAAAGTGCAGCCGTTCCAATCGATGCCTTTAACTACCAATAATATGGCGGTCCATCTAATTCAGCATCTTCAAGCCACAGAGCTAAAGAAGTTGCGCCGCGCAGCCGGCTGTGTCAGAAAACTTCTTTCGCTCTGTAGCGGAGTTAAACGCATCGATGGCAAACGGCTGCACTTTTTCAGCGTTGGGACCATTTAACCCTAGTATTTTGCGACCAGCAGTGAAAGCGCTGTAATAAGGTGGTTTCATGACGGAACAACCGCACGTCAAAGGGTTAAATGAAACGAACGTTCGTCAATTCTGAAACTTTTTTGCTACTGTGACTTACAGCGCCAAACATCCTGTCACAAGCGTATCACATCTCATTCGAATAGGGGTCCACTTGGATGAGTTCCAAAGAATCTTCTTTCGAATACCGATTAACAGCAAGCCCTTGACGAAAGAATTATTGTAACAAAGAGACAAATAAAATGTAGTCGAAATGCGTTTTAGAGAGTCAGTTTTTACGGATTTTTACAAAAATCTAAATCAAAATTCAACGATTTCCAATCCTTCAGTAAAGACCAATGTCTATACTTTCCAATCAAACACCCAAGTGCCCATCAACGCTGTAGCAGCATCAAACACTTGAGATCGCCCACTACGGCTATTACCATAATGTTATACAAACCAACAGCAATGCCGTAAGGCAAAACTGTTCTTCGTGAAATATTTACAACAATGCAGTGAGGAAGTGAGTCATGCTTTAGAATTATTATTGAATACAGCATTTGTACGAAATTTTTCTGGTGTGTAAATAACCCGAAATGACAGATTAATTATAATTTTTTCAATTGCATGAAATTGTAAAAACTGTGTCTTCACAACACACGAAAGATGTCCCCACTCAAGCAGACAAGGGACATCAGATTAACAGTGTAGTTCGAAAAAATCATGTGATTTTGGTACATAAGTACAAATAAACTATAATTATGCCAGGTACTTCAAAATTTTGGAACGATCTCTTTACATGCTGTACTACATTCTGAAATAAACGATAAATCAGTTTCAAAACATTTTTAAAAAATTCTTAAAAATCGGAAATTTTCGAAAAATCTTGCAGCTCAGTTCCATGTTTAAGAATTTTTCTGAAAATCTCACAAAATCCACAGCTTTTCCACTTATTGCAATGTGAAGCAGCTTATAAAGAACCATCTGGAATTTTTTTGAGACCATGGTGCTATTAGTTTATTTCAATTTGTGTACCAAGACTGTAAACGGAGTTTTTTTTTCTTGGACATACACCCTTAAAACGTAACGAGATGCATTAGTGAACTAATGGCACAATTGTGTAATTTATGCATGCGTATATTTTAATCTGATTTTTTTGGAATGTCGCGCCTTCTCTCGTTAACCATTGAAACGCAAGCATTTTCACATGAATGTAGAAGACCAACTGGATAGACTGCCCAACGCTGAAAAAGTGCAGCCGTTCCCATCGATGCGTTTAACCACCAATAACATGGAAGTCGATCTAATTGAACATCTCACGCCACAGAGCTAAAGAAGTTGCGCCGCGCAGCCGGCTGAGTCAGAAAACTTCTTTAGCTCTGTGGCGTCAGATCGGCTATTAGATCGATCGCCATGTTGCCCGGAGTTAAGCGCATCGATTGCAAACGGTTGCACTTCTTCAGCGTTGGGACCATTTAACCGTATTATTTTGTGACCTGCAGTGAAAGCGCTGAAATACGGTGGTTTCACGCCGCAACCACCGCACGTCAAAGGGTTAAATGAAACGAACGTTCGTCAATTCTGAAACTATTTTGTTATTGTGACTTACAGCACCAAACATTCTGTCACTAAGAAGCGTGTCACATCTTATTCGATTAGCATGAACAAGGGTCCACTTGGATGAGTTCCAAAGAATCTTCTTTCGAATACTGATTAAAAGAACTCTGTTTTTAGTCTTGGTACACAAATTGAAATAAACTAATAGCACCATGGTCTCCAAAAAATTCCAGATGGTTCTTCATAAGCTGTTTTACACACTACGATAAGCGAAAACGCTGTGGCTTTTGTGAAATTTTCAGAAAAAATTCTTAAACAAGGATTTGAGCTGCAAGATTTTTCGAAGAGTGACACGCTTTGCGAAAATTTCCGATTTTTAAGAATTTTTTCTAAAAGTATTGAAACTGATACAGATTGGCCTGTCTTCGCAGTATGTAATACAGCTTGTAAAGAGACAGTTTCAAAATTTTGAAGTGCCTGGCATAATTAGTTTATTTGTAATTGTGTACCAAAATCACATGATTTTTTCGAATAACACCGTTAACAGCAAGCCCTTGTCGAAAGAATTGTTGTAACAATGAGACAAATAAAATGTAGTCGAAATGAGTTTTAGAGTCAGTTTCTACGGACTTTAACAAAATTCTAATTAAACATTCAACGACTTCCAATCCAATTCAACGAAGACCAATGTCTGTACTTTCCAATCGAACACCCACGTGTCCCATCAATGCTGTAGGAACATCAAACACTTGAGATCGCCCACAATGGTTATTACCATGATGTTCTACAAACCAACAGCTATTCCGTAAGGTAAAACTGTTCTTCGTGAAGCCTTAAGAAATACTAAACAGGAAACCCTTACACAACGCTTCAAAACTATCATATATAGCATTTGTACGAAATTTTTCTGGTGTTATAAATAATCCGAACCGACAGATTAATTACAATTTTATCAAACTGCATGAAAATTACAATTTTGTCAAACTGATGAGATCGCTGGCTGTGCGCGCGCACAGCCAGCTGCGTCAAAAAAGGGTCTCTAGATCTGTGGCACGCGATGAACGTTTCGATCGTCCGCCATCTTGCTGGTAGTTAAGTCGAACGATGGCAACGGCTACCCTTTATTCAGCATTGGGGAAGGGTTGTGCTTCAAAGGGTTACAGAAATCGAGTGCAACGGCTGGAATTTTTCTGTATTGGAAGCACTTTTTTTTCGACTACCAGTAAAAGCGCTGGAATAGGCGATTTCATCGCGCAACCATCGGACGTGAAAGGATTAAGAAACCAGCATTTTTCCATTTTGAAACTATTTTGTTTTTTGGACTTAACAGCGCCAATTACCCTGTCGCTAAAATTCACGTCACATCTCATTCGATTAGGGTCCGTTTGGACGCGTTCGAAAGAATCATCTTTTGAATACTGACTAACAAACAGATAGACCCTTGTCGTCCATGGTTTAAATTGAAAGCCATATTTTTTTTTAATCTGGTATACTGTAATCGTTGGCGGATCATGGTTTTTTCGGTTCCTAAGACTAACTGCGTTTCTGGGGCCAGTCTTCCACGGCAAGTTATCTAAATGTCTTAAAAAGCTTAGCTTTTTTAGACATTATTGTAACAAAGGAACAAATAAAATACAGTCGAAAGGCGTTTTACAGTGTCCCTTTTTGCAGACTTTTATACAAAATTCTAAATCAAAATTCAACGACTTTCAAGTCTCTTTGAAAGACCAATGTCTGTACTTTCCAGTCATACACCCACGTCTTGTTGTGAAGATGCATATCGGATTTATGTGCTTGGCTCGAAATCCGGTTATAAATCTTCGTCAGAAGGACAACATAAGAGGGGACTGCTCTCCGTCGGGTCTTCCTAAGGGGTCTTAACCCGTATTTACGATAAGTTTCGGAGAAAACCGCGGAAAACTCTCAACGGTTAGGTCGACGGACGCGCGATGGTACCCGAACACGAGACCTTCACACTTCGCTTCGTCTACCATTTACAGTGACTAAACCTCTGTGCCATGGTGAGGCAACACCCACGTGTCCATCAACACTGTAAGAGCAACAAACTGTTGAGATCGCACACTACTATGTATTAGTACATGATATTTTACAACCAACAGCAAAACCGTAAAGCAAAGCTGTTCTTCGTGAAAATTTCCGCGTATGTGGAGACCTAAAAGAAACAAAAAGTTGCCCTCCCGAATTATCCTTTAATTTAAAAAATTTGAAACTTTTGACTTTTAATTTAAAATAAGAGCCAGAAAAACGAATTATATGAAAAATAACTGTAATAATAATTACTATGTTACTATTTGATAATGCTAGAATTATATTCACACCTTTCTTTAGCTAAACGGTGAAGTCTCAGGCACTTATTCAGAGCAAACTTATCATTTAGGCTTATCATTTAGGCGTCTATTTAGCGATGCATGCTGATCGTGAGGAAACCATAGAGCTGATTTTCAATCGAAACCTATAAAAGGTAATAGCTTCCTAAGAGAGGAAAAGTGAAGATCTATCCCATTATAACTAAATACTCTGGTATAAACATTAGAAAAATAAATACAAAAATATTGTGTGGAACATATTACTTGAAAAATATGGAATGAAACGAACGATTGAAAATTAAATTACATGATTGAAATACTATTATCCTACATAATATTATTATAATCGAATTATTGAATTTCTCTCTGCATCTCGATTCAATAATCATTTTTATGCTGTTATAACATCCTTCTTTGTAGGGTGTGATATGAAAGTTTCTTTGTAGGGTATAAGAAACATTTCCTAAGAGGTGTTCACTATGAAGCTGTTGCATGTTGAAATTGGTCCCAGTGTGCACCAGTAGCTCTGCAGAAGTTACGGATACTCAGGAGTTTGAAAAAGGCATAGGTCCGATGACTGCTGGGGGACTGGGAAAAAATGATTAAATCTTTACCGGATTTGCCCGAGCTGAGATCGGGCAGGTAAAACGTTCCATTCTGGATTATCCCGAGTGTAGATCGAGCAGTAGGAAATTTTTTATTTTTCACGTAATCTTTCCCGAATTATTTCGTTTTGCTTTCAAACACTTTTATTTACTTTTCTGCCCACTAGAAGGTAGAATACTATACACGATTTAGGAAATCTTATATGAGAATAGTGTTTTATTACGTTTTAAAAATGTATCTATATCAAAATATTCATTAAAAAAATTCACATTTTTTGACCCTCCAACTCGAAAAAAATTCGAACCGGCAAGGGGTTAACAAACTCGAAAAGACAAGCTCTTTTGACGTATTCTTAAATTTAACTCCTAAAGAGCAGATCACCCTAAAAGTTTCTCAGAGTACGTACTTAAGTTACTATTTGAAAAAACATTTAAAAGTATTCTGTTTCCCTTAAACATGGTTAGTTACATTCCGTAAAGGTTGCAGTTATGTATAGTAGCAAAAGAAAATCTTGAAATATAAATTCAGTTATAATGAAATTTCACTACAACGAATTTACAGTACTATGGATTTGATGCTTATCGTATCGTATATCTATTTAGTCCTTTCAAATTCGTATTACTAAGGTTTCACTGTAGATGTATGAGTCGTTTCTTGAAAGTTTGATGAATACGATTTTTCGAATGGAATGACAGAATTAAGACATGTCTATGTCGTCGTTCATTCTCTATCAGGTACCGATTTGCAGAGATAGGGGGCCCAAGACAAAATCTTCATTGCCCCCCCCCCTATACTAAACCTCTTTTATAACCTACAAAGCCACTTTCATATCCCACTGTACAAAGGAAGATGTTACAACAACTTAAAAATGATTATTTAATCAAGATGTAAAATGAAATGAAATAGTTCGATGGTAATAATATTATGTAAGATAATAAATATATAAATAACATTATTTACTTTTCAATAGTTCATTTCATTTCGTATTTTTCAAGTAACATGTTCCACAATAATTTTGTATTTATTGTCCTAATGTATACATAAGATCAATTATTTATAGTGGGATGAAGCTATTTCCTTTTATCTAGTTCCAACTGAAAATCAGCTCTATGGTTTCCTCTTGATTAGCATATATCACTACATAGGCCATGCCTAAGTAATAAGATTGCGCTGAGTAATATCCCGAGACTTAAACCGAGACCGAGTAATATCCCTAGAAAAAAGTTGTGAACGCAATGCTAGCGCTATGAAACAGTAACAGAGTAATTATTATTACTATTATTTTTCATAAAATTAGTTTCTCTATCTCTTATTCAAAATTAAAATCAAAATTTTCAAATTTAAAGAACAACTTGCGTCCTGTTTTTCTGTGGGGGCGGGTGTGCTTGCCCCGAATCAACACCTCCTAGATAAGAGATGGCCCGAGAAGAGGAGCTTTTAAGTCATCACTAGGTCTTCTAAGATGATGCCATTGCAGCTTTAGTTTCACAAAGTAAAACTCTTTAAAATTTCTGGTGAATGATACAAATTTTAGAAAATATCTTAGGCTGAAGATAAAACTTTAAAAAACCTTTTTTGATAAAAAATATTTTACTATGATCTATTTCTATATCATATTATATAATTAGTGATAGTTTAAATTTCCTATTTGTCGTAAAATTAAAATTTCTAACTTAAATCATTAAAATGTTTTATGCTGGAATAAATTCACCACAAAATTTGAATAGTTTTACTTTATGAAAGTAAATGTGTAATGACGTCATTCTAGTTGGCTTAGTGATGACGTAAAATTCTCTGTTGTCAGGTATTGTATATCTAGGTGGTGTTGCCCGAATGCCCTGCCGGAAATCAGTTCATGTTCTCTCTATAACTATTACTGAACTAACAAAACGGTCTCTTGCTAAGAAAGAGAACACTTTTAATACGTACAACTTTCGTGATGATGCCCAATAACACCACGTACACCATAACAATAGCTTTATTTGAAAATGAAAGTAAAAACCCGCAAAAATAAAGTAAAAGCACCACACACACACAATGCGAGAAAAACTAACTCATTTTCTGCCGTAATGAGTGGTAATTTGTGATTTAGCGTGGAAAAAATCAACAGATCTGAACAATACTTGAGATCTGTTCTCGATAACCTACATATTAATATACACACAATCGCGTAAAAAAGAACACAATAAGCCGAGCACACACCCCGATTGAATGGTTTTAACTAAGTCACGAAGGCGCTCTAAGTCTTAACAGAAGGAGCACGACAGTTATCCCGCTACTGCGCATTACTCAGATTTGTAAATTACGCAACACATAGAAGCATGACTGAAAATATCTGCGATATCGCAACGATATTATACGTTAGTGTGGAATTACACAGACTGATAAATTACTATGAGTTTTTGTATAATATGATTGCAGGAAAAATAATGAAAGCCTTGAAATATTATTTCAAGGATTTTTTTTTCTTTCTTTTTTCTGTATTGTTAATCTAAACAACGAATTTTATGGTACAGTTTAAATAATCTTAAATTATAAGAAACGTCAATTACTTCAACAGATAACATTTGTTTTTGAATATTTATCGAAAAGAGTTTGTTTTTGAGAACCCTTAAACAAACACTGTCCCTGTGAAATTACTAATAACATTCTTAAACTAATACTGTTTGCTTAAAATACAATTCCTTAGTAAGTTCTCCGCCTAAGACTTGACTCCTTTGACTGTTAGCCCTCGTGTAACTTTGACTTAACCAAAACGGACACATTTATTGAAATACTATTTTACAAAAAAATATTTTTCTAAGCCACTTTAAATAAATAAAATTTCTACTTTTAACTAGTTAATTTCTACTTAGTCCTTAAAGCTTTTTAAGGACTTCTCTCTGTGTTACATTACTAAAAAAACTTTGTTTTAAGCAATTGCGTTGTATTAACAATGACTGTGTAAAACGCTCCTCTACTAAAAGTTTTTCAAAGACCATTTTAACAAATACAATTTGCATTTGAACACTTACTAACAATCAAGACCCTCAAAAGAGCTCCATAAAAGAAAACGCTTGAGAAATCCTGTTTTAACCTAAGGCCACTAGACATATCAGCTGACGACAAATGGCAATTTTGTCCCCTTTAAAGTCCTATTATTTTCAAGAAAACGGTCATAAAAGTGCCTATCCTTTTATCCAGGAAAATACGATAAAAATAAGAGCATGTGTAATATACGTATTCATTTTAAGGTTTTGGACATCTTTTTAGCAAAGAAAAAAAAAAAAAAGTTAAATTTCAAGGAAAAGCCAACATTTAGGGTATTGCGACTGAATGAGCGTTTGCTAGAAAGCAGGCAATGAATCATTAAAAGTATATGTTTTAAAAACTCTAAAGGAGAATTTTATTAAACTTACTTCATAAAATAAATAAATATTTTTGAAGTTTTCTTTGAACATAAGCAAAAAAGTGAGCTAAGATTGCAAAATGCATATCACAGATACACGTATGCGAGGAGTGCTATATATAAAAAAAACCTATAATAAGTGCTGCTATCTTTATAAAAGACTCCAGATAAATTAAAAATAGTCTGGCACTGTTGTGTAAAATGAGATATAAAAAATATCCGTCCATAATTGAAATGATCTAATTTTTCTGGCGCATAACTTTTCAACACTCTTGCAACGAAATATTACGAACACGAGAAAGAGTAGAAAGCTTAGCCCGTGCTTTTGACGGAAGGGATGAACCATCAATAGATCAGAATGAATTCTTTTGTATGAGGAAAGTATTTTGACATTCATCTCTTGCTTAAAATATTTCCTGATGCTGTAGCATTCACTATAAATTTTAAATAGTTTTATTTTGTGAAAATAGAGCTGTGCCAGTAGCAGTATTCTTCGCCTTGCAATGGCGCCAAACCTACCATTTGGCTTTCTTTGGCTAGTGTTAATTTATCTCTTCACCAACACCTCCTAGATAGAGAAAGCCGAGAACAGAAGCGTTTACGTCAGAGGTCCACTAGTTTGACGTTATCACAGTTTTATGTTCAAAAAGTAAAACTATTTAAAATTTGTGGAGAGTTTACTCACGCATAAAACATTTTAATGATTTCTGATAAAAAAATTTATTTTACGTCAAATAGCAACTTTTAACCATCAACAATTATTCGATATGCAGAAATAGGTCATTATGAATTATTTGGTATCAGAAAGGTATTTCAATTTTTAACTTAAAATGTTCTCTGATATTTGTAGTATTCACCAGAAATTTTAAGCTATTCTAGTTTGTGAAAATAAAACTGTGATGATGTCATTTAAGGCGACCTACTGATGACGTAAAAGCTTCTGTTCTTAGGCTTTCTAGGTGGTGTTGCTTTTACCCGCTTAACACTCTCGATCCAAACTCCTTCCTCTCAGAATACGCCACCATCTCTGCTCCTCTGAGGAAGTAACAGTCACACAAAAAAATCGAACAACATAATTCTAAAAAAAACCGACAATTTAAGATACCAAACATTTCCGTAACTCCGAGCAACAACGAGTTTTCAACCACTTCACCTCTGAACCCCCCTGCGTCTCGGGATTCGTATATGTTGCTGGAGATTATCGTTGCCACCAAAAACACTGTGTAGTATAGTGTTTCTGTGTTTGTTTGTTTAGTTAGTTTTTAATACTCCGCTAAATGTCTCACAAAAGGCAGGTGATGACCCACCGTCGTGCTCCCGGGTATAAAAAAGAACGCGCCGATTCAGCACAGATGCCCATTTCGTAATGCGGAAACACAGACGGCGGCTGACTTCTCGGTAGAAAAAACAATATTTCGGGTGAAAGTGGATTGTTTTACTGGAACTGTCCCAGTTTTTTCCCCCTTTTAGGATGTATTTTGAAGCGAAAATTACCCGGAGCGATTCGATGTTAGAGTTGTTTTGATTGCCAAGTTTAATTTCCCCGTCCGTTTGGGTTTGGATTTATGATAAAGGATTTTTTTTTGCCGAAGGGTGTCTCTTAAGTAAGACGGATGATTTATCATGATTTATCGAGAGCTGGAATTGTAATAAGTAGAATTTATCGTTTCTAGCAGCCATCATATTCATAAAATTTCTGCCATCCAGGTTGGAGGGTCGAGATGTACAGTAGAGTCTTGACTTAAGGTTGTTCTCTACCTGAAGAGCGATCGTCAACCCAGAACTTTTGAACAGCTTTAAAAACAAACCAATGTAACACCGGTCCAAAAAAAAAAATTGGGGGGGGGGGGGGTTCCTGTTCTCATGCTTAAATTCTGATTCTAGACATTGAAAAACACTCAATTTTTCATTTTTAGTTCGTAAAGTTTGCTTTTGTCTGATTTACGTCGATAAGTATATTTTAATTTATTTCATAAACGAAAGATGGCAGCACTTTGATTAACCCAAAAGTAAACTGTATTATTATTTGTAACTCTGCCGTACTGCTTGTAGTATAATTTGTAATATTATTTGTGATATTATTATTTGTCTGTATTATTATTTGCTCATACGAACATAAAAGAAATACGAAAAATATTCACTTTTAGACATTAATTTCTTATTATTTTTCATTTATATGTTATTGTTTGTCACAAATCTTGAATAAAAAAGACTTTTATATCCAGCAAAAACATTTCTGATCATAATTTAGAGTGGTATTATTAAAAAAAAAATATATAAAAATCAGTGATTTTTGCCGAAAAATTGCTTTAATTTCTACAAAAGCAAACTTTCATATAAAAAAAAGGTTATTTTCCTTAGCTTTGGCGTAGGAGAATCTAAAATTTAACATTTAGAAGTCAGACCCAAAAATCGTGTTGACCGGTGTAATAAGCACTCGAAAATAATTAATAATGCTTCTTCATCCGATGCACTATGGACTCACACTAACAGTTAAACTGCATGTCTCGTGCAACTTGTAGAAGAAATTCGGAATCACAAAAATTGCCCTCAAAAATTGGCCGAGGATTTACTCGCTTTCGGAAAAATCGCGAAATTCCGTAGGTTTAGCATTTTTTTTTTCTTTCTGATAGTTTCGTTCTTCGTTCTCAATGGTCACTTGGGAACTCATTCTTAATCTCAGGTTCATTCTCAATTTCAGTTCACGGTGCAACTTGTAAACAGACATTCTAAAATGTCCCGACTCTCTAGGTCAAATAAATTTTTGTAAAAAGCGGTTCAAAAGTTTCATGATTTTCAAGTAAAACGGCCTTCAGCGAGAGATGCATTTCAAGACCTCTCGCGCAAGCTAACATTTCGCGTCGTGAAATAGGGTATATACACAGGGTGCAAATTGACGGGGGGGGGGGATGCCGGGGATTGTCCCTGGCTGAAGAAGGTAATATCCCTGGCTAGAGAAATATTAACTGATCCTTGCCAGGGATACTATTTATCCCCTGCTGGAGAAATGTTAAAATTAGTCTCTGCCCTTACAAATTCAACAGTGCCTAACGATTTTAAGAATTGAAAATAGAAATTCTTTTATTTACTACACAAAGGAGCAAGTTACAAACATCCCTTTGAAATCGATATTTACATGCCTGATGCCACTTCTCATTCTGCAACAAATTAAGACTGCGAAATGAACGAACAAGCACTGTTCCGCCGCGAGCTGAATTAGAGTGTGGACGTAGAATCGACATAGGCAGGAATACACAGGATGTGTACAGATGATGTGTACAGGATGTGCACAGAAAATCGGGAGTTGACTTTTGTTTGAATTTAAGTCCCTTCCCAGACATGTTGGCGACTGCATTTGTCATGTAATACTTAATATATTATGTGAGTGGAGCATTTTACGCCTTCCCTCCAGTTTTTCCTTTTCAAATGTCCCCTCCAGAAGAATGTTTTCTTTCAAATGTCCCGCCCCTGGAGAAAATGTTCAATTGTCAATCTGTCAAACGCACCCTGTATATACAGGACGTTTGAAACACACACACTATTATATTAGACACTGTTAAGCACCCCTCAAACTATTTTAAGCCATTCCCTAGCTATGTTATTACCATTTCCCACATACAATAATGAATGAACAATGTTTAAAAAAAAACAGTGTTATTTAAGATAATACTGCACAATACTGTACATTACAATCATGTAAATGCACAAAATTTATGATTAGTGAAAGAGATACACATAAATTACAGTGTTATAAGTACAGTACGCAGTAATAATAATAAAGTGCAGCACTTTAATAATAATATTGTATTGTACAGTAATAATTATTATTGCACTGCACTGTAACAATAATAGTTAATTTAAAGTGCAACACAGTACTGTAATAATTATAACTGTAATGTAAATAATAACACTGCACCCCTCGCTTTTTACTAATAGCAAAAAATCTTGTGTTTAGTTCGAGGAACTCGCGTTAGCTTCCAAATACGTTACTTGTGAAAGACTTGCGTAATATCGAATTCGAGTGGCAGCGCGAGTCCACTGTATTCATAAAAGTTCTAATATCCAGGGAGGAGAGTCCAGATGTACCTAAAATGCTCGTAGACCAAAGTAAATTATCTGTTAGCGGTATTCGGGTATTGGGGTGTAAATTCTTGCTGTCTTCCAATGATGGAACTTTTTATTTTCTAACGGGCGGGTACTTTGCCGATTAGGCATTGTCCCTGACAACGGCCCGAAGGTGTTGGCCCCTTTATTATGGGGGCACCTAGTAGATGGGCCAACGTCGCTCCCTATGAAGGGACAGACATGACAACCACGCCCAGTCGGGGATCGAACCCGGCCTCCGTGAGTTGAATCCGAAATCGGAGTACGGTACTTTACTCACCATACAACTCGGTCGGCTGCCAATGATGGAACTATGAAATAGAAATACTCAGAAACAACAACAACAACCAATCAATGACAGTAAGTAACCTGGCTGAGTAGCACCTCAATTTCTCAGTGAAGATTTAAAAAGCTAAAGGTCGACTATTTTATGGCGTGTCCAAATGGCGTGTCCTTTTTCCGACGAGAAATTCAAATACTGCCATAAAGATTTAAAAAAAAAAACAGCTGGCTTCCCGGCCACACAGCCAGCTGCGTGAAAAAACTTATCTAGCTCTGTGGCACTAGATGGGCGATTCGCTCGACAGCGAAGTTGTTGGTAGTTAAATAGATCGACCTCAACGACTGCCTCTTTTCAGTGTTGGACAGTCTAACCAGTTGGTCTTCTATTATTGATGTGAAAATGATTGCGCTTCAAAGTGTTAAGAGAACACCAATTTTCAACCACATAAAATCAAACAACTTATCATACCAACCTGATGCTTCTGAATCTGGTGGATTGGCATCTTCCAATTTCCTGTTCTTGAAAGCTCTGGACAGTCTTTTGTCTCTCTCTGGGTCGTGCTTTCTGTCTGCAACTGGCCCGGCCAGCACTAGGATTTCTTCTATGTGCACGAGGACTGGGTCGTAGTACAAAGATGTCCATGGTATGTCAATGGAAATTTTTCCTGCAATTCATTAAAACCAGTAAACATTGATTGCATTTTCAATGGAAGCTTAAGGTATCACATGTAGGGCACGTGCTGTGGGCAATATTTGGAAGAGGGCGCAGAGATCAGTATTTCATTTCAGATGTATTTGTTTGTAAGGCAAATTTAAGGTAAGGTTGATTTAGTCATTAACAGAGCTGCCAAGTCTCCGGCTTTTTTCGGGGAATTTTCCACCACTAATTTTTACTTACAAATTTATACTTAAAATAAGGCCAAACATTTAATACAAAATAAGAGTGTCTAAAAATTGTGGTGAGAAATCGCTCGGAAAAAGCCGGAGACTTGGCAGCTCTGCATTAATATCTGCATTGGAAAGGTCTTTCTTTTTGCATGATTTTGAAAGGTCGTGTTATTGAATACTTTTAAAAATATTTTCAACTTTTAAAAATTTTCATCTCTTGCAAAAGTAAAATATCAATACTTTTCTCAAAAGTTTTCTTACTTTTCATTCATTCATAGCATATCTTTGCACGAATAAATTTTTATTTTATGACTTTTAGAGCTCTAGGATAAATAGGTTCTACTTTGAAAAATTGTTTTTTACTTAATGTTTTTCCCAACAGAGGCGTTAACTGTATTTTTTCACAGCCAGCTTCACACTTAAGCAGCCTAATACCTATATATTTAGACAGCTGATATAGCAAGGCTTATCTGTGAAAACGTTCGGTTGATTCTAAACAGTAGGGTTTGGTTGGTACAAGTTCAAATATGGAAAGTGAAAAGCAACATTTTTGGCATATTTTACATTTTTACTATCGAAAAGGAAACAATGCAATGCTCAAGAAAGCAAGAAAAAAATTTATCGGACGCATATGAAGATGTACAGTGCCAAAACTGGTTTGCAAAATTTCGATCCGGCAATTTTGATGTTGAAGATGTTCTTGAAGGCCAGTTGAAGCTGATGAAGACACAATAAAGCAAGGTTGGCTTTTCCCCGTCCAAAACTTGTTTTTCCCATCCACTGGGAAAAATTGGTAAATACTGGTAAAAACTGGTAAATACTGGGAAAAACTGGTAAATACTGGGAAAAACTGGTAAATACCGGGAAAAAGTGGTAAATACTGGGAAAAACTTCCAAATGGCAATATGTAAGATGTATTCTGGCTTCCTGAATATAACATGTAAAATTAGTTAGAAATACATAGTTATTACAAACTTCCCTTACGTTTAAAATTATTCTGTAGGAAAGCAATATAATTAAATAAGAAGTATTGCATAAAATATAAAAAAAAAATGCTGATAAAATTTTTTAATAATAATGAATTTTCTAATTAAATATTTCAGAACTTAGAAAACAATAAAATAAAATTATTAAACTTAAAAATATCAGTATCATCAAGAGAAGCAATGAAGAATTTGTGTTAAATTTAAATAAAAATGTTATTTTTTTGTACATTATCAGTACCAGAAGTCCACCATATTTGGTTACATTTTTCTTGTTGCCAGATTCTTGTCTAGTCTGTAATAGAATGACTGAAGAATTAGTCTTTGAAGACTGATTCAGATTTTCTTAAAAAAAAAAACACATCAAACTCCATACAAAAACACCTTTTCCAAAGACATTTTTCTCTGAAGACATTACAAACACTATTTCACCTGCACTATGGTGGAAGAATTTAAGTAAAAGTAAAACTGGAATAGATGCAGAATTTCTCCAATTAATGGAACATCTTCAGGGGTGTCCTGCATCATCAGCATCTCTGGAGCGTATTTTTTCTAATTTTTCTTTCATTCAAAACAAGATTAGAAATAGACTGGGTTTACAAAAAGCCTCTAAAATGGTATTTTGTTATATGATGCTAAAATCTAATAATGTGGAAGTGGAAGACGAAAAATATGAATACCATAACACTTGGTAAATGTATGGGATCTGTATGGTATGTAAATAAATATTTAAATAAATGCACTCCATTGTCTGTTTTTGTAAATCTTCCTTTTCTTTCTTTTTTGTTTACCTTTCAAGTTATTTACTTAGAACTCAATTTTGACATTTTTAAAGGTTGTTTTGAATTTATATTTATTTTTTTAATAATCAGTTTTTCCCATGTGGAAAAAGCATAGTATTTCCCAGGACGGTAAATACCGGTTTTTACCATGGTATTTACCGGGAGTGGGAAAAACCTTGCCAACCCTGCAATAAAGGCATTCATTCATGTAAACAGGAGAATAACAACTCGTGAGATCGCTGAAAGATTAAATTGATCGAATTTGATCGTTTATTTGATTGAGGTTTAATCTCAAAGCTCGACATATGGGTTAAATGAAACATAAAAAAATAACTTTCCGAACAACTTGTTATAATTTCACTTCTGAAAAAAAAAAATCGATGAATCTAATAAAGTCTTGTTAATGCTGCCTTAAGGGAATAGTTTCATTGAATGAAAAATGTTCTTGTTGAAATTGTCACGAATCAACCAAACTATATGCGATTGAAATAGTCTTAAACAATTTTTTTATTGAATCATTAAATTTTGTAGAATTAAACAAAACATTTTTTTTCGGTGAAGAAATTTTGCAGTTTTGAACTTTGAATGCTTCTCCGACATCTTTCGGCAACGCTCGGGGGGAAAAATGTTTTGTTGATTCAACAAAACGTTGGTTGGCTCAAAGAAATATTTTTGCTGAATCTACAAAATTTTTGTTAATCTAACAAGAATTTTGTTAAAAACGATAAAATTATTGGGTTGAATCAACAAAATTTTTTCTTAGTGAGGTTTAAAAAGTTTACACATACATACAGAAAAGTCTCTCATGCACTTTAAAAAATTTGAATATTTTTTTTTCCCCGTAACGGTTTCATCTCCTTGTTGCTGTATCCACCCAATTAAAAATTAATCGAATTCTGTAGCAAGCCTTTGTTAATGCTAGTCGTTACGTCAGATTACGCACAGACAAAATATTCATCCCCCACTTCCTTAATTGTAAAAAGCATTTAAGCCCGCAAGAGCAAATATTTGTCAGCGGAATAAATCCAAGATAATGACATCGAATCTTAAAATTTTGTGCATCAGCAAGCAACAACGTACGGGTAAGTCCATAATTTAGCAGGATCGCCAATGCAAACAACAAAAATAACGAACTGCTTGTCAATGGAGCGTATAAAAAGAATGATCATTGAGCAAGTGATTGAGGTCTTGTAATTGCAGTATTGAGCAGATGGCTAATTGAATAGGATCGAGGATTTAGCGTTCTGCTGCAAAGTGATACGGGAAATAGATGGCTTTTTAAATGCATGTTCGGATGTAATTAGGGAATTTTCCGACGATTTTGCTTAATGGGATTGGAAAATTAGGTGTGATGTAACTTTTAAACTGTCCAAATGATCATTATGATTTTCTTTGTCATTTTGATTTCTTCATTAATATTAAAAGAAGTGGCCTTCTTTTCTTTTTTCTTAAAACTAAGACACTTTACCAGATCCCCCTCTCTCTCAATACTGGTATAAACTCTAGTATCATCAAAATCGGAAATTATCAAGCTTGATAGTCACCGACAGGTTCACTCTGTCAGTGCCTTTTATGCTAACAAGCACCGTTGCGTTGTAGGGATTTTTAAACGCATTTTACTATGTCATCAAAATTTAGACACTGATAGAAGTGCCTAAGGCCAGTGAATGATTTTCGAACCCATCATTTCCAAAAACTTAACGAGTGCAACTTACCTATACACCCTCCTTTCACTTCAATAGGGAGGTCTAAGCCAGCCTGCAAACAAAAACAAAATTGTATTAGGACATGAATAAATTTCACAAACGTTTATATATCTATTTCATGGTATTCTTGCACATTTCATGGTAGTAAGCACGCATACTCGATGCAAGCTTTTATAGTGAATCGTACTATAGAGCAGCGGTGTGCAAACCGGGGGTCGCGAGATAATTTTTGGGGGTCGCCAAATTCAAAGAGATTCAAATTTATGAAAAACCTGCAATTATTCATTTCAAAGAACTGAAATAATACAAGACAAGAAACTGGCAATTATTATTTTACGAGCGCGATATTCGCGATCGCTATCACGGGGCTTCAAAACCACGTTATCATGTATAGCGATCTGCAAATTGATCATGCATAGTGATCTTCAAAATTATTTTCCATTAAAACAAAACATCGATTGGATCCAGAGGATGACTTACGACTTGCGATTTCCAATACAGATCCGAACATAGAAACAATCATCAGCTCTTTGCAAGCACATATTTCCCATTGACTTTTTATGATGTAAAGTTTTTATAAAGTATTTTTCATTAAAAAATATTTATATCTATATGCATAAATAAAGCATTGTTTACTAAAATTATGAGTTGATTCATTAACTGATTTTTATGATGTTACAACTTTTATAACATTTTTATGGTGGTTTATAAGTTTGGTGCGCTGTTTTAAAAACGCGTTATTTCAATCGATGACGTCACGGCACTCTTTTAAAAACACCCTGTAAGAGCAACTCCCAGAAAGAATTTCTATGTAATTTCGTTTTAAATTAAAGAAAATGTCTACTGTCTGTCCAGGGGTCGCGACAAAATTATACTCAAAATAGGGGGTCGCGACAAAATTTTACACAAATTAGGGGGTCGCAGATGAAAATAGTTTGCGCACCACTGCTATAGAGGACAGGAATGCATTATGGAACTGTCGGGAAGTATGGAATAGCGAGTTTTCGGCTGTTTTAGCTGCGGTTGGCACGTCGAAATACCATAAACTACTCGTGACAGATTCTCATGTTACAATGCAGTGAGAGTTGACCGATTATTGCTGCCGTACCATTCGCTACAGAATAAAGTGTGTTTTGTGATTTTCAAGAGTCTTTGCAGATATGTTTTCAAATATTTTAACCTACTAGTATACACGTGACTTGAACATGGATGTTACCCATAATGCAGACTGAAAGAATTGTAGCTTATTGCACTGTGATTGATTTTTAGCCGACAGTATTTTGCCCATCCGTTTAAAGGTTCATTTTCCTAAATGTAGTGATGGGTATTATGAAGTACCAGTTAATACTGCAATGAATTTCATGCCATCAATGAAAGAGCCGGAAAACAAAGGCGCTGAATGTGTCTCCCGTAACGCAAAGTTCTCCCGTAACCCGAAGATCAAGGAGAAATTTCGATTCAATGCTTCGGTTGGTCTGTGTGGGCTCACCCACGACCTCCTAGAGATAGAAGACCTAAGAACAGAAACGTTTACGTCATCACTAGGTCTTCTAGGATGACACACTAGGTCATCACAATTTTACTTTCACAAAGTAAAACTATTTAAAATTTCTGGTGAATGATACGAATTTCGGAAAATATTTTAAGTTAAAGATAAAAATTAAAACACCTTTCTTGATAAAAAAATTATTTATTATGATCTATTTCTATATCATATTATATAATAAGTGATAATTAAAATTTTCTATTTGTCGTAAAATTAAATTTTCTATCTTAAATCATTAAAATATTTTAAGCGAGAGTAAATTCACCACAAACTTTAAATACTTTAACTTTCGAAAATAAATGTGTGATGCCAACATTCTAGTAGACCTAGTGATGATGTAAAAGTTTCTGTTCTCAGGCCTTCTATATCTGGGAGGTGGTGTCTCACCTTGATTGTGTCTGCGATTTTTGTGAATAGACTCGAATCAGAAATTAATCGATTATAATCTTTAAAATATGGTTTTGCGGTTAAAAATAACTGTGTTTTATAAAATGCAATTAGTTTTTCAATGGTTTAATAAGACTTATTCCATATTACCCGACTATTTCATACTGACCTCCATTTGTAACATTTTGTCAATAACAGTAAATGAATAGTTTTTTTTTTTCTTTACAAGAGACATTTCATTACAACTAGTTATAGTATGCACTCATGGTGATTTTATTCAAAAACCTGAAAAGTTATACTTAGAAATGTAAATGGTATTCCCAATGTCGTAACTGCCAGCTTACATGGAATCTCATTAACCACTTTTTTTTTTTTTCCAAACGCTAATTTTCAGCTTAAAACGTAGCATAATTCCAAACTCCTTTTTAGGTTGATTACTTAAAAAATTGTTTACAAAAATTTACTGTTTACAAAAAGTGGTTAATAATATTCCGTTAAAGTCGACAGCTATGAATAATACCCTCCTCGCCTCTACACAATGGACTTTTTAAAATTATTTCTTTTCCTATAACACGCTACTTGTTTATCAGCATTTCTTATAATTAAAACATTCCAGCAATCGTATTTATGATTTCATTTTGTCAGTCTGTCTGTTCGACCGTGCTCTAATTGCCGTAAATATAACCGATTTACTAGGAAATTTATGTACGTTATTTCTATGTACCCATGTACCTTATTGAGAATGTAATACTTATAGTTCTTCTCCTTCCCTTAATTCTTAAGGGTTCTGGAACATTACACTCTTAATCCCTCCGCCAAAGGGTAACCTTAGGCAGATTCTCGCATGCAGGTTTGCGATAACCTAAAACACTCGAACACACATTACAGCCATTTCTTCAAGCGGAATTTAGAGATGTTCGACTATTTCAAACAAAACAAAATTGATACAGGCTATTATGGATGGTAAAATACAGTAGAGTCTCGGCTGTTTGAGTTTCTCGTGAATCCTAATCAGGAAAAACATCAGTTCAGCTCTCAAATAATGACTAACACATACAAAACACGGGAAAGCATTTTTTCGCACCACACAAAAATTAAAATACTTTACGCACCCCGAAGCCCCATGAGAAAATACACCTCCCCAAGAAAATGGGTGTATTCTTCCCATCAGGGTTGGGAAAAAGACCCGGTTTATTCGAAAAAAACAAAAAACGGGTTTTTTGGTTTAACCGATTGGTTTATTTATAATTTTTTGGTTTAAACCAGGTTTTTTTTTTTAAATCCTTTTATAATTACCTGTTACACACTTATAAATAAAATTATTTGTAAAATGTTCAAATAACAAGTAATATTCCTTCTGAAAATACTTAAAACAGAATAAATAAATAATTACTGCTATACTTATGTGGACATTGAAATCATTGAATTTCAATATTTATTTAGAGATACTATTTTTTAAACTTAATATATAATGTAATACAATAGTAATTGTTTGCTACATTTTACATGGAATATTGCTTTTAGATTCGTCAGTATTAATGGTGATAAGTTGTTAAAAATGATATTTTTAATTTTTAAAAATAAATTGTTAAAACACAAAACCTCTATTTTAGAAACAAAATTAAATTTTATGATTTTGATACTTCGATTTTTCGATAGTTCGAGGAAAGCACGGTCCCGTCCACCTCGAATTATCGAGACTCTACTGAAATGTCCCCCATCGGAAATAGTGTCTGCAGCATTTAAAGTTCTTGCACAGGCGCAGTTCAAAAGTTTACGGTCTGTGGAAGTTTAGAGCCCTTCATACATTTCAAGCACAATGCAAAATGAACATAAACTAATATAACAGCTGTTACCTTTTTCTCCCGCTTTCCGAGTATTAATTTAAATGAAATATACGTACTTGTAAGAATTAATTGACAGAAGACTCTTTAACAGCAAACATAACATTTATTAGGTAATCTAACATTATTTCACAGAGTTACATTCTTATTCTACAGGGTGGCCATAATTAAACTGTAAATGTTAAAGAGGTGCTGGAGAGAAAACTACCGAGAATATTCCAGTGAAATTTGGTATCTACACGTTTCAGAACATGCGCAAGTCAAATATGCAAAAAAATCGATATTTTTACCCGATAGATGGCGCTGTACCATATTTCAAAGCTCACCGGTGGCATGTACAACTTCCTAAACCGATAGACAGAGCATAGTGACATTATAAAAGACATATAAACAATATAAAACATCATTTACAGTTTAACAAAATTCCATACAATTCGCTTCAGTAATTAAATTTTTACAGTAACATGTAATCAAAATTTAACTTAAATTAAGATCACAAATTAAACAATTCATAAAGGCGCTTTGGAAAACAATTAAACCATTATTTATTCTCATGGACACTCATTGGACCTCTTCTTAATCGTTTCATACACCAGTATTATTTCAGAGTAGCTGAATAATTGCTACCATTCTGATAGAATATCTTCACTAACAATGCACGTTCCTTCTTATTCAGAGTCATGTTTGACCATTACTCAATGTGGTCTTCTTGCACTGTCCGATGGGCTTAAAACTTGCATATATGACGTACATACGCATTGAAACACGATATAGCGCCATCTATCGGGTGAAAATGACGATATTTTTTTTTTTCCATATTTGACTTGAGCATGATTTGAAACGTGTAAATACCAAGTTTCGCTGAAATATTCCTGGTAGTTTTCTCTCCAGCATCCTTTGAACACTTGCAGTTTAATTATGGCCACCCTGTACATTATTACTAAGCAGCAAGCTACATTCTTTTTCACCGCGACGTACAATTTCCCGTAAGTCTGTACTTTTTCTTCCCCCTTGATTGCTTCTTTATGTTATTTATTCCCGAGTAATTTTTGGTATAGTATTAATGTTACAAATGGAAGTTCGTTACCTCTTTCTTAACGAGCTTGATTGAAAGGATAGCACAGCTTATTCACTATTTAAAGGGTGGAAATAACACTGAAAGTTCTTTTACAGGGACACGGAAAACTACATTATAGTTAGAAACAGCTCTTTATGAGGTTATTCCCAAAATTTGTAACTAGTTACAATTTGCATCTCAAGTGAAAAATCAGGGTTGTCACGATTTAAAGCAACTGGTTTAAACCCGTTTTTTTCTCAAAAAACAGTTGGCTTTTTCAAAAGAATAATTTAAAATTACGAATATTATAGCTAGAATAAGTTATGATATATTTTAAAATTATCCTTATAAGTATTAGCAATAAGTTTTTATATCGATCTAATAGATACCTTAATGTTTTATCATTATTAAAATTTATTAATTAAACTTAAATTATAGGCTGCTTTTTAATTTGTTTCTAAAATAGAGGTTTTGTGTTTTAACAACTTATTTTTAAAACTTAAAAATATCATTTTGAACAACTTATCACCATTATTACTGATGATTCTAAAAGTAATATTCCATGTAAAATGTAGTAAACAACTACTATTGTATTATATTATATATTAAGTTTAAAAAATAGTATCTCCAAATAAATATTAAAATTTAATTATGTCAATGTCCACATAAGTATAGAAATAATTATTTATTTATTCTTTTTTAAGTATTTTCAGAAGGGATATTAATTGTTATTTGAACATTTTACAAATAATTTTATTTATAAATATATATACATGTAATTATAAAAGGATTCCTTAAAACCAAAAAAAAAAAAACAAAAAAAAACCTAGTTCAAACCAAAAAACACGGTTTTTTGTTTTTTTTAAGCCTGTTTTTTTTCAACCCTGTCAAAAATCTACGAGAAATGAATCCTCTTTCAAAAAACTTGTTCTAGGGGGTATTCAAAATTAAGTTACACTCTGAAAATGCAAGCCTTAAAACACATTATTGAGAAATGCTGTGTAATACAATATAACACAAACAGGACACTTTTTTCTCTATGAAAAGTCCTAGTTAAAGACAAGAAAATTCAATGTCGTTTAAAGCTTCGATATTGCTCTGCTAAAAAACTATCTAGGTGAACTAACTATCATGAAATGATTGATCTAAGCTAGGTTTGTTTTACGGTATTCAAGATCACGATATCGTAAATTAAAAGTTGTGTGAAATTAATAAACTCTGGTACAACATATGCGTCAAATCATAGTAGATTCGCAGTTTGTGCGGTTATAAATGGCTCCTCGAAATGTCACTTTCACGAGATTAAAATAAATGAACTGCCTTCTGCTGAACCAAGTAGGATTTAAATATTTAAATTCTTATTGCTACGACAACATGGATTAAACCAGAGTATACCGTGTTAATGAATATTTCGAGTACATTAAATTAAAAAAAAAAACTTTTTGTCATATTCATCATATTCCGGCGAGCCCCTTACAATTAACTAGACGATAAGCAATTCTACGTTAATACACCCCGCATTAGTTTTGACAGACGATTACCTGAAAATCCCCCCCCCTCAAATATTCAAATAAGCAGCGTTTAAATTCACTCGTTTCAGTTACGCTACGCACAGTAAAGAGCTAATCTGGAAAACCACTTACTGTCAAAAGTTTCTTAAATTGAAAATACTTCTGTTATGACACAGTGCCAGAGGCATTATTTCCCTTGCTAGTTTACATTAAAGACAGACTCATCTTAAAAAAAAAAATACCGTAAGTCTTTTTGCATTAGCTTAGAAATTCCAAATATTTGTTGCATAAGTCAATATAGCAAAAATAAGCTTCGAGGTCGTGGGATGATATTTATGAAGTAACTCTACGAAAATGTTACAAAGCTAAAACAACCCTGGTGGCTCGTTCAAGGAAGTAATTAGCAGAAAAAAAATCCACTTTCTTTTTCGGCGCAAAAAGCAGAGGAGGTCTGCATTTTTTTTCCCCAATCACTTAAAAAAAAAAAAAAAAAAAAAAAAAAAAAAAAACTTTCAGTCGATTGACAATGCTGCCTTTGATTCGTTTTTTTTTTTTTTTTTTTTTTCCCCGAAAGTTTTGTATGAGTCAGTTCGATTTCTGTATTCCGCGTCAGCTGGAATTCTATGTTGAGGTTTCCAGCAAAATATCTGATTGTTCTTAGGAATCATTGCCTAGTAATAGACAGCAGGCAAAGTAACGATACCTCAAGAGGTCAGGTGATGAGGTTGTCATTCAAGAGAACTGATAGAAAGATTTTGGATCCTTTTGCTCTAGTAGCCATTACCTACAAGCAGGCCCGGACTGGCCAGGGTGTCTGCAGACGGGTAGGGCCCCACCCTCGGCGGCTGAGCGTGGGCCCCCCAAACAGAAAAAAGAAACTAAAAAAAGTGCTATACTGATAGCACTTAATGAAGTTTGACACAGAAATTTTTTTTGCAGTTGCATTTGCGCCCCAAAAAGTTTCAAAACACTTTATTTTATATGTAGTTCTCAAAATATTTTGAGAGAGGATACCCGAATGAACAAGGGATTAATTAATATGAATGACGCATATTTATTAATAGATCAATATTTTATGAATGCATTAATTATCAATCATAATTAATGAATAATAACACCATACCCCCCATAACCCGAAAGTTAACACATTCTATTATTTATCGGTTATACAATAACCCAATATAATTTTCTTGAGAAGGGCGGGGGGGCTACCCTCTCAGTCCGGGCCTGCCTACAAGTAGACAAAAGACAGAGTGACAGATCGTATGTTAACCTTTAGTTTATTGGCTTATACGCGTGCTTTTAGGAGGAGTGTCAACACTGAACCTTTTCGTTCTAGGTATTGTATTCAATCATTTCAGTATTTGCGATTACGGTATTTATACCAGACCATGTATCCGAGAATGCATAACGAAGCATTCCTACTCGATGAGCCGGGACTTAATAAAAATGACTTTATATGCGAGGTGACCTTATATCGAGGTCCGACTGTGCTGAGATCTTAAACCTGTTTGCCCTAATGACCATTACCTACTGGTAGACAATAGATAGAATAACAGATAAGATGACAGCCTTTTCAGTTTACTGGCTTGGACGCTCGGCTTTCACGAAAAGTGATAACTAACGTAGATTTTTAACCTGCTTGCTCAAGAAGCCATTACCTACTAACAGACAACAGACAGAATGACAGATCAGATGGCGACCTTTTCAGTTGATCGGCTTCTTTGCCTTTTATGAAAAATGTCAGCAATGAATCAACTCAGCCTCATTGCATTTGAATTTAGTTATATATTTAAAATGGTTTTATTTTTTTCCCCTTTCACATCTTAGTAATCCAGATGAACTATTTAAGGATTCCCAGCAAACACACACAGGTTCTCTGAACGTCTATTAACGTTCAGAAAACGTCTTCTGAACGTTAATAGACGTTCAAAGAACCTGTGTGTGTTTGCTGGGTTGTTGCCAAACGTCTGTCTTCAAAGGCCGAATGACACATGTAATTAAAAAGAAACCACATGCCGCAATTATGAGATTACCACACATGAAAAGTCAGTTGACGAAATGGAGATCCCAAAGAAAAGAAGAAGAAAAAAATTAACTTTCAGGATGAATTCACTTGATAGATTGTCTCTTGGCTTTAATTCGAGAATATTTTATTGTTTCGGATCTCTCAGAAGAAAAATGACAAGTCAAAATGATGTTAAGTAATTACTTCACACCACGAATCTTCTAAAGAGTACTCTTTTTTTCTTTTTGGGGGGAACCCGAATAACACATTCTAAATGCAAAAACAATTAAATGAGGTTAAAAGCGCGCAAATGTTGAGACAGCTAATTTACTATTGAAGCACAAAAGAAAATTGAGAGGTGTCTGCACGATGTTCAACCGGTCAATTGAATGTGGAATTTGAAATCCTGCTTTCAGTTCATTGCGGTTTTGGTCATTTCCGACGAAGTTGATGAAAGAGTGCGTTCTTAATTTCAGTCTGTCTGTCTGGCCTTGCTCAAACTGCTTTAAGGGTTAGAGCGGGCCGAAAATGCCCTTTTGAACTGATTTTCGAAATCGATGAGAGACTGTTGCGGAAAAAGTTGTCCCTTGAGTTGATTAACAATCGTGTAAAATAGTTTTGAAATCGGACAATATCTTCAGGTAGCACCGGCGTCTTTAAAATCTAATAAATGAACGAATGGTGCCTTTTGTAAGACTTCTTGAAAAAATGCTTTAACGTGATTTTGTACCGTGTGTATCGAAAAGTGGACCGTCCTATTAAATTTTCGATATTTAGGATTTTTTTTCTGAAGGTTTCACAATGGATGCAGGTTTATCGTTTATTACTTTGTATAGTGCAGCTTGTAATGAGACCTAAAAATTTTGAAGTGCATAACAGTTAGTTTGCTTGTTTTTATTTACATAAATCACATTTTTTTTCGAAATATATCATTCTATAGGTATCGAGTTCTATTTGGAGGAACTTGCACTTCTAATTGATAAACCAAATTTCAATGCAGGTTGATTCGTAACACTCATAAAAACATATAAGGAGTGGTAGAGGGAACCAAGACGGTGCAAAATTACATAACAATGTGGGGTAGGAAAAGTCATTTTTCGTTACCTGTTAATAATCACTTGAATAATTAACTTAATAGGATCAGGTGGGGACAAATGGCGATATGGTGGGTAAATGGGGGTATATTGAAAAATACCTTTGTTCACAATAAAAATTTAGATGTTTCAATATTTTTTGTATGGCGACATATTTTAGCAACATAACATGTACTTCTAAGGAAGTTTTAGGATATTTCAACAATATTAATATGTGCAAAACTTCTTGCTTTTGCTCTAAACACAATGCCTGTTAACAAGTGATATTGTAAAACTTTCTTCTAGATTCCTTATAATTAGATGAATCATTTATATTTTGATACACATAAGTAGAGAGACCCTCAAAAGAACTAGGTTATATAAAAAAATTAAGATTAAAATTGTAATTTCTATTTTTAATTTTTTTTCTTCTGAGGTGGGGTTACGCTTAGCAAAGTTCTGTACGATACTGATATTTTTAATTTCTTCTTTAGTTAAATATTCCTAAAACAACAGTTAAAATCAATGAAATTGACATTTTAATTAACTGTTTTTTGTAGAAATTAATTTTGTGGAACCAATAGCATAGTCAAGAATATTTTTCCGAGGTGACTGAGAACTCAAAAAAGTAGAATGCTACGTAGCTTATAAAAATCGATGTAACTTTTTTTTTGGGGGGGGGGATGTGACCCCTTTACTTTGTCTACAAGAGTTTGCATATGAAAATGAATTAAAAAAAAATAAATTCATAAATCGAATTTGATATCTTCGCCGTTGGAGAAACATTCATTAGAGAAAATATTAATTTTGACCTAGGTGCGTAACTGACCCTCAAATTTTTCAGAGGGAACTTTCAAATTTATCCACAAATATGAAATCTTTTTCTTATGTTTATTTATTTGGAAGGTAGCTACAACCCCGTGAGCCATCCCCTGCCTGTGTGGAACCAAGTAACATTTGCCATATACTGAGTGAACCTGAATTTGATAATCGTGGAAATTATTTTTTTAAATATTTTGTGAAATAATCCTTTTCTGCGCATCTTTTTTTCTAGTATATTAAGAACACATTGAATTGAGTTCCATTTTCTTTCATTTAAAGCGTTAACATGATTTTTATTAAAAACATACATGTTTTTGTTAAAAATATACATGTTTTATTAAAAATATACATGTATGTATATGTACTTATAATATACAGGTTACAACCTATATTTTCCCCCACCATGGTGGAAAATGAGGGTATTAATACTTGCCTAACTAAAAATGATACCGTAGAAAAGTATTTTGATCACATAAAATATAATGCTGTGTATGCAATCTAAGTCCAATGTATGCAGTATACCTCAATAATTCAATTGTCACAAATTTAACAGCTTAATTTTCGGTCCTTGTAAAAAATACCTGGTCTTCCAACCATTTTCCCCTACCTGTCCCTAATCACTCCTATAATCAATATACAGTTTGTCCTAAAATTAGAGGTACAAACTTTAAGGGGTGGTAGGGAGATTCAAGGACAAATACATTGCTAAATTTGGCGCAAAAATATATTGTTGCGAAGAAAGTGTTTTATAATCGATGCGTTAGGCATGATCTTGTTTAATTATTCAGATGGAAATTTTAGGTAAAAATTGTGGGGACCCCCTTCTTTGGGAGGCTCCTGAGCTGCAGTCTCGGTTGCCTTCCTCGTTGCGTTTTTTTTTAAAATGATGTCAGCGAACGGGTTAACCCTTTAACGCGCAGTGTTCCCGCTCTGGGAACATCAAACTCTGGCATTTTCACTGTTGCCAGTCACGAAGAGTAGATTTGATTTCTATAAAAATAGTTGCGGGTGACACAGCTCCACGATAATCCTTCACTTTTTACCACGTCATTTCCCGTAAAAAAATGTTCACGATTATTTTTAACAGCATTGATATCTGCTGAAAAATGGAAAAATGCGAGAACAGATGCACAGATTGCCCAATGCTGAAAAAAGGGCAGCCGTTGCCATCGATCGACTTAACTACCAGCAAGATGGCGGACGATCGAAACGTTCATCGCGTGCCACAGATCGAGATACCCCTTTTTTGACGACAGCTGGCTGTGCGCGGGCAAAGCCAGCATCTTGCTGGTATTTAAGTCGAGCGATGGCAACGGCTGCCCTTTTTTCAGCATTGGGAAAGGGTTGCACCTCAAAGGGTTAAATATGGGTTCAATAGTGGGTTGAAGTGCGCTCATGGGGACGGGCATCATCCCATCAAACCCCTTCCCTCGGTTCCGCCACTTAGCAGGGAAAACAAAAGAACAGATGGGCATATCCTCAAACAACGAGCAATAGACGGGGGTGAAAGGAAAAATAAAAGCGAAAACTGCACAGCTGATCAGCAACCTGCAGGGCAGCAAAGCAAACACAAAAAACGTGTGGATTCTTGGCTTGTTGTGTAACGGGAAGTAGGTTAAGCAGCAGCAGCAAGCGAGCAAGCGTCGGCATTTCTCCGTCCGGCAGAAAAAGCCAAAAAAATAAAAAAAAATCGGACCTGTGCAGAGAAGTCAAAACCTGTCTGCAGGGAAGGCAAGGCCATGCGCAAGGATACATTCGCGAGAAATGAACTTGGCCTCGTAAGGAGGGAAAAAAAGACCATCCATCTTGCACGGTGGTGTGTTGCATGGAGGGAGAGATAAAAAGACTCCGTGAAATATTATATTTAGTGTAGCGTGCGAGAGATGAATATAATGGTCGTGCGCGAGCAAGAGGGAAAGTTGCACGTTGGGTTGAGTGGTCGGACGGAAGCTGGTGCGAGAGACGATTACTTTCTTTTTTTTTTTTACTCTTTGAGGCGCAAAAATTTTCCAATGGTGAAAAAATGGCAGCCGTTGCCATCGCTCGACTTAACTACCAGCAAGATGACGGACGATCGAAACGTTCATCGCGTGCCACAGATCTAGAGACCCCTTTTTTGACGACAGCTGGCTGTGCCGGGCACAGCCAGCTGTCCTTTATAAGTTTTAAAATTTGTAGTAGTTTTGAATGTTCCACTTATGATAGACCTTTTGGTTTGGCAAAGCTGGCACTGCGCCTTAACTTTCTCATTTGCATCTACAGATAAAATTTGAAAAAATCTTCCACTGAGAATTACACGACTCGCAAATTCATCTAAACTGGTAGCTTGATCCATCTCGTAATATAACTTCAGAGGTCCTGACTGGCTTATTTTTGGTAACTTGGTAACGCATTTGGAATTATTTATAAATTCTTTTTCAGAAATCCAATGTATATCACTCAACCTCTTTTCTCCTTTTCAACTTCATTCACATTTGGGAATCAGTTATCAGCAATACAGAAAGCCTCCTAGACCAGGGATGGGGAAATGGCGTTCCGCGGGCCAAATCCGGCCAGCGACGTGATTTGATCCGGCCCTCTATATCGACCACTGAAGAAGTTAATTTTTATTCTAGCCAACTGAATCACTCGGAAAACGTGTTCAACAGAAGATTTGAAGATTTTAAAAAGATAGGCGACTTACAAACATTTTTTTCGGCATTCGCTGTAGCGAGGGGATTCAAGCCGAATTTGAAATAATTGAACTACAATGCAACGGTTCTTTAAGTAGCTGTTTAACAATTAATCAAGTTGTTAAACAAGCTTGATTTGTGCATAATGACAATACATTGAAAATGTATTTTAAAATACATTTTCAAAATACTGTGCTTTTTCTTGTGAAAATACAAAATAAAAGTGTACTTTGAAAATACATGTATGTCAAATACATGTATTTGATATCTCAAATACATGTAGAAATACATCTCTCAATATACATCACAATACTCTCAATATACGTCTCAAATACATCTCTAAATACATGTATTTGAGATATTGCCCAACTCTGTCGATTAGATCATGTTTCGTCACTAGAGGGCGTTCATGTAGCTATTCAGTAATCATGGGTATTTTCCAGAGTATTTTCCTTTGAGTCCAGAGCATGAAGCTCTCCAGAGTATTTTCCTTTGAGAAGCTGACGCCATTTCGCCGTCCTCTAATCGATGATACATCTTCGAGTGAAAATGTACGTATCAGCGCGTATCCATAGAAGCTCTTTTCAGTGTTACTCATCCAGGATGAAACAACTCATACATTTCGAATCTGATGAACAGTACGCGAAATTGAGCAGTTCTTACGGTGCCCCGTTAGGTAGACTTCCTTAATTAACCAAAAGCTGTACCTTCGGGTACAACTAATTTACATGATTTATCTGTTATATAGTATTTCAGAACCAACAAATCGCAAATTACTTTTATACATATGCAAAATACCTCTTAAATTATTCTGGTGGGTATAGACGGTGCACCATGGTATAGCAATTATTTATAATTTAAAATTTTTGGGAGAGAATAATACATTGTTGCTGGATTGCGAGACCGTACTTTACAGTATATATACGTGGATCGTACATACGTGTAAAACATGGAACGGTATATACGTGGACCGTATACACCGGTCCACGTATATAGAATTTATTAAAAAGTTATCAGCAGCATATGTGGTTCAAATTAAAAATTATTTTTGTAACCATTTGATTTATTAAATAAAGTACACTATTTATAAACAATATTTGTTATTTTTGCTAGAAGCTGTACTGGGCAATATTTTCCCCAGTTTTGCCGGTCTGCAGATGCAAAAAGGTTGGAGAAAACCGCAATAGTACTTTATTTAGTTCAGGGTTGTAAAAAAAAAACCGGGTTTTTTGTAAAAGCCCAACCCAGCAGGTTTTATTAAAAAACCCAGTGTTTATGGGTGAAAAAACCCGGGTTTTATTGGGCAAAATGGGCGAAATTAAAATTTTTGGTACTTGAACTCAAAAATTTGCACCTATAAAAATGCAAACTTTAAACCATCTACAAACATAAAATTAAGGTTCAAATCCCAAAGGGAACTTGGTACTGCCCTCCAAAAAATAAATGAATCAATCAATTTGCTTCTAAAAACTTTCACTGCATATTCTTTTGAATAAATAATTACTAGCTTAGTAAATTATAAGTAATAGAAACTTAAGTGAGATGCCATTGAAATATGTCCAGCTATATATATATATATATATATATATATATATATATATACATCCAATGTACAAAATTGTGCAAATATCTTTTCTAAAATTAAAAAAAAATTACATTATCTACGTAACTCTTTACCTCTCCCCTCTTGAAAAGTTGATATAAGTAATAATTTTTATTAAAATATATGTATATAAAGCAGCGCCATATTACCTGCAGGGCAAATGGAGCAACTGCCCAGGGCTCACAGATTTTAGGGTCCAAAAATCTTACATATTACATTTTTATAACTTTACAATAAAATTACAAAGGATAAAAAATTTCAAAAGTAAAATGATTTTTTAATTATAAAGAACGAAGAATGAAAATACTTCAAATTTACGTTTGTGTATAATTTAAACTTATTTTTAATTCTTCGAAATGCTCTATAGTTGATAGAGGATACCCTTATGTAGGAAAATAACCCACATTTTGTAAAGAATATTTTAAATCTTAAAACATGGTATATTATCTGAATTATTAGTTATTTTAAGAAATATTTACAAAAATGACTGTTTACAATAAGTGGTTGTATTCCGCACATGTTAGGAACTGTGATATAGCATTTCGATGTAATGCTTAACTGTCTGTTTCTTTGACATAATGTAACTATATTCGTTTATTTCAGATAACTTTAAACAAAATATGTGTTTGGAAGGGGTAAGATATTTAAAACTTCTAGTCTAAATCAATCACAATGGTTTCTTTTTTTTTTTTCGGTAGGAGGTTATTGCAAGGGGCCAAATTTTTTTCTTCTGCCCAGGTCCCACAGTGTTCTTCATTGGGCTCTGATATAAGGGAAATAAAGTTAATGTACAAAATTGCACGAACAGAAATGCGTACCCTCCCAAAAAAAGTATTTGAGTGTAAGTCAATTATCCTATATCGGTTTCATTTGTGAAGCATTTTCTTCATAAAAAACAGCATGATGCAACAAATAACAATAACTTCTTATATTTCAAGCTATGCATATTTCAAAAACTAATTAGTTACTCACTAAACTAAAATGACTAATTTGCCTTTTACTTAAATACTTTTTTCAGTGGGTATAGTAAAACAAAGCATAAGCATAAATTTTATTGCTTTACACAAATGTTTATCTTCTTATTTTGTGAGATTGTTAAGAAATGATATTATTAATGTTATTTATAATATCATTTATGTATATCATTATTATAAAAAAATAATAAAGAAATTCCAGTGATTTAAATATGAAAGAAAATGTTAGCAATATAACACAATAATTTACATAGAATTTCTCAAATTATTTTATTTTCTTTGAAGCGATATAAAAAATGAATGTCAAAAACCTACCTGCACATTTCTTTTTAATATTTAAATAGTTAATGAATGACACAGAGTTAAGTTGTTATTCGTTATAATTCCTTTCATTCCATAATGTGTATACTTCTTTATTTTGTGGTACTGATTTATTAATCCAGTGATATCTAATTTCAACAGTTAGTGCCATACAGTGCAAACAGACCTGCTTTTATTATACAGGCAAGAATTTATTATCATATATAAGAATGTCAGTTTTATTTCTAAATATTCTAAAGTGGAAATATTAGATATTATGTTTGCATAAGCATCTTTTCCTTTCAATAAAAATAACTGATGCATTTGTATAACTCTATATTCTTTACGATTATTTATATTCTTTAAACAAATACCATTAGAATACTGTTTGTTTGGTCAAAGAAAATTTTATGACAAATTTCAACTATCAAAAATTACTAAAAGTAACTTTTAAACAGTAGTACGACTAGTAGAAAACAGATATTTTTATTTTTCATAAAAGCAACAGAATGGAATTAGGATTTATAGTTTCATTAGTGATTAAAAAAATCTTGAATTGAAATAGAACTTAAAACTTTTTAAAGAAATTAAATGCTTCTACAATAAATTAAATTATTATTCCGATATTTCTTTTAAAATGATGCAAATCAAAGTTTTATCTTAAAAAAACCCATTGTACACAAAAAACCCATGGGTTTTTTAAGGTAAAAAGCCGCCCCGGTGGGAAAAATAGGGAGCTACCCGGGCAGCAAATCTTACAACCCTGATTTAGTTCAACAAAATATCGAAACTTTAAGCATAGGAGAGAAAATAAGTATCTGATTCATACCTGTATTAATCATAAAACAATATTTTCAGTGTTGCCAATTCAAAAAATTTATAGCCTTTAAAATACAATTGTGAAAATCTACAAAATCATAGAATTAAATCATTTGATAAATTATTGCACAGGTTTGGATAATTTCATCGTAAATATTAGTCTTCATTAGTTTCGTCTCTATAGTCTGCATCGTGACTGATGAGACATACAGGTGGCGCCGCTGACTTTCCGATAACCCCCCCCCCCAAATCTCTGTTATCCTTTCTGAGGAAACTACAATTTTGTATCATGATTTATTATTTAAAAATAATTTTTTGAAGTTTTTACGAGCTTTTGACGCATCCTGGGTACATTTTGCTAAGTTTAAAAATTCATTAAAAAAGAACAAACAACGCTACAAAATTAGGGTTTGCATGGGTAAGATTAGGGAGATTTCGGATTTTTTTACTTGAAACTTGGTTCTATTGTGCATGTCAGCGCCGCCTATAGATAGCATTGGGAACTACAAACTTTCTTGTCATTAAAAAAAATCCCATCATCCCCTAAACCTAATTGTGAAAACCACAATTTTCTACGGTTATTTGTTCTTTTTTCATTGTATTTTAAAAGTTTTTACGGAATTTCTCGTCGCTCGGGAGTTAATTACAATAACAAAATTGCCTTAAAACTTTTTCATCTGATGAAATTGTTTATTTTATTTTTATTAAAGATTTTAAAAAATAAATTTTAAAAAAACCTCACGGGTCCTAGAAGTTGCAAATTAACCTTACTACTGCAATTACTATTATTGTTTAACCTCTTAAAAGTCATATTATTTAAAAAAAACGGTTATAAAAGTACTTATTCTTTTATTCAAGAAAATTGTATAAAATTAAGTGCATGTACAATATAATTATTCATTTTAGGGTATTGGATATTTTAGTTATCGTTGCTTAGATGATTACGATTACTTTTGCTAACAGCCTCGCCATTTGGTTTAGCTGTTATTTTTGATCTTCAACAATCAACACTATGGAACAGCTTTACAGATCAGAAAGTTTTTAATCATTAAAATTATCGTTATATTTCTATAGTGTTGTGCACACTTTGAAACAGAATATTATTCATCATGGTACTTTCATGAATCAATCATTATTCATGATTCATGGCGCAATCATCATTAAATCTTTAACGGTCGTATTATTTTAAAAACGGGCCAACATTCGGGGTTATTGCGATTGAATGTCTGTTTTCTGGTAAGCAGGGAACAATTAAAAATCCTTAAATATCTAATGCGCAAACGTCATGCAATAAATGACGTCGCGTAGATGAGGAAGTCTTTGGAACTTGCATGGCATTTGTTCGATCCCTGAATACAGTGTGAACGTTTGCTCTGTCTCTGTAGGCAGTGTAAGCGTTTATTCTATTTATGAACACTTTTGCATGATGACATGCATTGTAAAAATTCATCTCTTTCTTAACTGTCATCAATGGTTTTATGTTGATTTTTTTAAGAAAAGAACTTAAACTATTTCCGTAATTTTTGGGGCCCCAGGTTGCGGCCTAGTTGGCCTGTGAAGCAGTCAGGCCCAGTGCACTTGGATACAAAGATATTTTCAATGAGAAAGTGACATTTACGAAAGCAGTCACTATATTTTCTTTGTGACTAACGCTGAATTTAGTCATTCTTTCCCCCCTTCCTCTGTCTGAATCCCATAACATGGAGTGAGTGTTAGCTTAACCACCTCCAAGAAGGTCGGACAGGTCTCAACTCCTTCGTTTACCCTACCATCTCTTACGCTCTCGCAACAGAAAAAAAGTAGATTCCCATCAGTCTCTTCGAAACGCAAAAAGAGGTTTCAATTATTAAAAAAAAGGGGGAGAGAGAGAGAGTATTCGGTATTAAAGTAAGTAAACATACCCAAAAAGATACCTTAATAATTTATTTCGACGACACACAAAGTTTGCAGGACTCTTCTGTGGTGAAAGAAGAAACTTATTCCCTGTCCAAACAAATGTTCTAAACTGATTTTTTTAGTCAACTCTACAGTTGACCTCTGATATGAAAATTTAATTGGCCTAATAGAAAAATCGGGCAAATTACTGATCGAAGATATATGGCTATATTGATAACTACTCCTCTAGAAAAGTGACTTAGTCAACGTGAAGAATGATATACTATAAAGGATCCATCAATGTCAGATTATGTTAGAAACCTACTGCCGGCAGTTTGGGAGGATCACTTTAGGTTACGCGGAAGCCTTACCGCTGGTTAGATACTCAGGATTATTTTTACTAATTTAGCCTAGCTGTTTTTCTTGATCAGCGATTAAGACAACCCTGATAACGAACACATTAGAAAATTGAAAATTGTTAATGATTAAAATTATTGTTGTATTTTTATGATTTTGTGCACACTATCAAACGGAATATTTTTATTAAGGTATTTTCATGAAGCAATGATCATTAATCTCTTAAAGGTCGAATTATTTTCAAGAAAACGGTCATAAAAGTGTACATTTTTTTATTTCAGAAAATTTCCGTTTTCGTCCGAGTATAAAACGATGGTTTTTGACGGCCCATTTCCCGTTAAAAACCTGACTCGCGCTAAATTCGAGGTCTAAATGTAGGATTTTTCTAATTATCCTGATGAAAAATTTCGCGATCGCATTTTATTCGGGCCAATACGGTCTATAAAAATAAGTGCATGTACAATATGTGTATTCATTTTCAGGTTTTGGACATTATTTTAGAGCGAAAGAAAAAACAAAAGTTACATTTCTAGGAAAAGCCAACGTTCAGGGTTATTGTGATTGAATGTGTGTTTTCAGGTAAGCAGGGAACAATTAACAGTCCTTAAATATTTAATGCGCAAACGTCACGCTTTAAATGACGTCGCGTAGATGAGGAATTCTTTGCAACTTACATGGAACGTTTGATCTGTCTCTAGGCAGTGTAAACGTTTATTCTATTTCTGAACACTTTTGCATGGCGACATGCCTTGTAAAAATGCATCTCTTTCTTAACTGTCATCAATGGTTTAATGTTGATTTTTTTAGAATAGAACTTAAAGTATTTTGGCAATTTTGGGGGCCCCAGGTTGCGGCCTAGTTGGCCTGTGCAGCAGTCACGCCCAGTGCTCTTGGAGACAAAGCAATTTTCAATGAGAAAGTGACGATTACGAAACCAGTCACTATTTTTTCTTTGTAACTAACGCTGAATTTAGTCATTCTTCCCCCCCCCCCTCTCTCTGTCTGAATCCCATAACATGGAGTGAGTGTTAGCCTAACCACCTCCAAGAAGGTCGGACAGGTCTCAACTCCTTCGTTTACCCTACCACCTCTTACGCTCTCACAACAAAATAAAAGTAGATTCCCATCCGTCTCTTCGAAACGCAAAACGAGGTTTCAATTATTAAAAAAAAAAGAGGAGAGAGAGAGTATTCGGTATTAAAGTAAGTAAACATGCCCAAAAAGATAACTTAATAATTTATTTCGACGATACACAAAGTTTGCAGGACTCTTCTGTGGTGAAAGAAGAAACTTATTCCCTGTCCAAACAAATGTTCTAAACTAATTTTTTCAGTCAACTCTACAGTTGACCAATGATATGAAAATTTAATTGGCGTAATAGAAAAATCGGGCAAATTAGTGATAGAAGATATATGGCTCCTCTAGAAAAGTGACTTAGTCAACGTGAAGAATGAAATATCTTAAAGGATCCATCAATGTCAGATTATGTTAGAAGCCTACTTCCGGCAGTTTGAGAGGATCACTTTAGAGTACGCGGCAGCCTTACCGCAGGTTAGATTCTCAGGATTACTACTAACAGCCACGCGGTTTAATCTAGCTGTTCTCCTTGATTATCCTTCCGAATTATTAAGAAACGGCGTTACAGATTAGAAAATTGTTAATTATTTAAATTATTGTTATATTTTTATGGTGCTGTGCACACTATCAGGTGGAATACTTTTCATTAAGGTATTTTCATGAAACAATGATTATTGAAGGTCGTATTTTTTTCAAGAAAACGATCATAAAAGTGCACATTTTTTTTTATCTAGAAAATTTCAGTTTTGTCCGAATATAAAACGATGATTTTTGACTGGCCATTTCCCGTAAAGAAACCTTACTCGCGCTAAATTCGATGTCTAAATGTAGGATTTTTCTAATTATCCTGATGAAAAATTTCGCGGTCGCATTTTATTGGGGCCAATACCGTCTTTAAAAATAAGTGCATGTACAATATGTGTATACATTTTAAGGTTAAGGACATTATTTTACAGCGAAAAAAGAAAAAAAAAAAGGTTACATTTCTAGGAAAAGCCAACATTCAGGGTTATTGCGTTTGAATGTTTGTTTTCTGGTAAGCAGGCAACAATTAACAGTCCTTCAATATTTAATGCGCAAATATCATGCTTTAAATGACGTCGCGTAGATGAGGAATTATTTTTAACTTACATGGCATTTCTTCGATCCCTGAATACAGTGTGAACGTTTGCTCTGCCACTGTAGGCGGTGTAGACGTTTATTCTATTTATGAACACTTTTGCATGACGACAAGCGTTGTAAAAATGCATCTCTTTCTTACTGACATCAATGGTTTTATGTTAATTTTTTTAGAATAGAACTTAAACTATTTCGGTAATTTTTGGGTCCCTGGGTTGCGGACTAGTTGACCTGGGCAGCAATCAGACCCAGCGCACTTCGAGACAAAGCAATTTTCAATGAGAAAGTGACATTTATGAAAGCAGTCACTATGTTTTCTTTGTGACTAACGCTCAATTTAGTCATTCTTTCCCCCTCTCTCTCTTTGAATCCCACAACATGGAGTGAGTGTTAGCCTAACCACCTCCAAGAACGTCGGACAGGTCTCAAATACTTCATTTACCCTACCATCTCTTACGCTCTCGCAACAGAAAAAAAGTAGATTCCCATAAGTCTCTTCGAAACACAAAAAGAGGTTTCAATTATTAAAAAAAGGAGAGAGAGTATTCAGTATTAAAGTAAGTAAACATACCCAAAAAGATACCTTAATAATTTATTTCGACGATACACAAAGTTTGCAGGACTCTTCTGTGGTGAAAGATGAAACGTATTCCCTGCCCAAACAGATTTTCAAAACTGATTTTTTCAGTCAATCCTACAGTTGACAACTGATATGAAAATTTAATTGGCCTAATAGAAAAATCGGGCAAATTAGTGATCGAAGATTTATGGTTATATTGATAACCACTCCTCTAGAAAAGTGACTTAGTCAACGTGAAGAATGAAATACTATAAAGGATCCATCGATGTCAGATTATGTTAGAAACCTACTGCCGGCAGTTTGAGAGGATCACTTTAGATTGCGCTGCAGCCTCACTGCTGGTTAGATACTCAGGATTACATTTACTAACAGCCACGCCATTTAGCCTAGCTGTTCTTCATGATCACCAGGAAGAAATACCTTGAAACAACGACATAGAAAAAAAAAATTTTTAATCATTAAAATTACTGTTATATTTTTATGGTGTTGTGCACACTATCAAGCGGAATATTTTTTATTAAGGTATTTTCGTGATCAATGATTATTAAAGGTCGTATTATTTTCAAGAAAACGGCCATAAAAGTGCTCATTTTTTTATTCTAGAAAATTACCGTATTGGCCCGAATATAAAGCAATGGTTTTTGACTGATCATTTCCCGTAAAAAACCCAACTTCGACAAATTCAAAGCCTAAATATAGGATTTTTTCTAATTATCTTGATGAAAAATTTCGCCGTCGCATTTTATTCGGGTAAATACGGTATATAAAAATAAGTGCATGTAAAATATTTGTATTCATTTTACGGCTTCGGGCATTATTTAAGAGCGAAAGAAATAAGAAAGTTACATTTCTAGAAAAATGCAACATTCAAGGGTTATTGTAATTGAATGTGTGCTTTCTATAACCTGGGAATCATTAAATATGCAGAGCTGCCAAGTCTTCGGCTTTTTCCGGGAGATTTCGTTATAAAAATTCTCCATAATTGGCTAATACGCAAGGCGTCCCATGGGTTTCCCATAATTACAAATAGTGCGAGGTTTAAATTTTTATGTTCCAAGCAACATGAAAGAACCAAGCAAAGCTCGGTAACATTCTATCTTATCCAACCTTTGGGTTTTGTTTGTTGAAATTATGTCTTTTTTACGAAGTCTTTTTAGGGGCCGAATGCCTCATACGAAATGCGAGCGTAGCGAGTCTAGGGGCTTTGGCCCCTACTTTTTAAAAAAGCACTTGAATGCTGTAGAAAAAAGATGAAAGATTGTTGTAGAGTGTGCTGAGACCCCAATTTAATTGTGCGAAAGGAGTGAGTGACTGAAAGCCCATTTCACAACCTAAGTGAAAGCATGAAAACTGATTCAAATCTGTAGAAATATGAATTATTTATAACGCGATTAATATTTTATTATAAATAATTTTTAATTTACGAATTAAAGTTAAAAACTTTTAAGTTTACTCGAATACACTTTTTAGAGGGTGTATATCTCGTCAGACACGTGTTTGCACAGAGAAACAAGCTCCGCCCAATATGTAACAAACCCTGAATCGTTAAGAATTCTCAAGTTCAATGCGAGCATCCTAAGTACTGAACTAGGAAGAATTTAAGGCATTTTATGTTTACAAGTTACGTAAATGTGAACATTTACGGAAAGGAATTAAATGATAATTTGATACCAAGTAACCAAAAAGTCCGTAAGAACTTTAAAAATTTATTAAAAACGAATAAATAATGATAGAAGTTTGCGGTTTGCACTTTGTAGTTCCAAATGTTGCCGATAGGTGACGCTGACATGCACACCACTAAAGAGAAAAATTAAAATGATAATACTCTGTTACACTGCGTAAAAAAAGTAGCAGGATATTCGGATTTTTTTAGAAAAATAAGGAACCTTTTATTTTTACTGAATTATTTTTTTGTAAGCAACATTTTACTGATCATTTAATAAGAAAATATCAATATCATAACCATGATATTCAAAAATAAAACATTAATGACAACAGAAATAATTTCTACCATTTGAAACTCTACAAAAAAAGTAGAAGGACAGTAACCCGATGAATAAAATACAAGCGATGTTAGTAAGGAATACTCTTTCCATTAGATTTTATAATTTCGAATGTTCTATTTGGCAGTGAATCATACAAAGATTGGATGTCGGTTTGGCAAAAATGATCCCATGAGCTATTCAAAGATTCTCGAAGCTCAGTGATGGATTCAAAATGTTTTACACCAGCATATGCACGACGAATAAGCATTGCCCAGATGTTTTCTACTATGTTAAGATCAGGGCTTTTAGCTGGCCAGGGTAAAACCTGCACATTATTTGAAACGAACCAGTTTTTAACTCCATTAGCGGTGTGAATGGAAGCTCCGTCTTGTTGAAAGATCCACTCTTCTCCTCCTAATTCGGAACCATAAGGAATAAGCTCAGAATTTAGCAGCTGAATATAGTCTGTATGCTTCTGCCTACCACTCAGAAAGACCAGACTTGTTCTTCCTCCATATCTAACTGCTAACCAGACCATCAAACTTCCTCCCCCCATTTGTCAAGTTGAATAAAATTGTTCTTCGTTCTTTAGACAATGCCAGTAGTACTGGTAACCATGTGGACCGTGTAAACTGAATTTCTTCTCATCTGAAAATACCGTAGAATCTCGCTACAACGATATCGTCTATAACGATAATTCTCTCCATTACGATATTTTTTCATAGTCCTGGCTGAATTCCCTTTAGATTAATGTAAAACAGTTCTCTGTATTACGATATCCTTTAAAACGATAATTCTCTCTACAACGATGGTAATAATTATCCCTTACATCACATAATTCTCTCTACTACGATATATTTTTTTTTTCTACGATGCATCAGAAGCCCGACTCATGCACACACATTGAAAGCTACACAAAAAAAGTCGAGGTAAAATGTGGTTGGAACGGGTTGGACCACGCCTCTGCCAAAGAACGTCTTCTAAGTTTCGTTTTGCTGATGTAACACTATGGTAATGAGAAAGTGCATTTCTCGTAAGGTGGAAGGACAGTTGGCATTTCCTGGATGACACATCTTTGATTCCTATCCCCCCCTCTTTAAAAAATGGTCAAGGATTCCTTTCACCGGAACTGATATAGAAAACGATACGTTCTTTTGGCTGAACTTGAGTAAGAATTTTAACCTCCGATAAATCCCAACTTGGTCGATTATTACACGAGGATGTTTTAAATTATTTATGAGCTTTGTTTACTTTGAAGTTTGTTTAGTGAAAATAGAAAGCAAATGGCTAAAAGAAAACAAATATCTATCGAAGTGAAATTCAACATCATAAAAGATTTTGATAAAGGCATAAAGCAAGCTGAGGTTTGCAGAAAATACGGACTTTCACAGTCGACTGTTGCCAATTTCCGATTTCTTTACACAGAATTCAAAATAAATAAGGATAAATTAATGGGTATGTATTTTCAATTAATATCTAATACATTTTAAGAAACGCTTTTGCGGCATTCAGGTATTATTTATTTAGACATTTTATATTTGTTATCCAAATATGCTATAAATATTTATAAGCTATACTGCCGCTAGAATCCCTGGCGAGGCGGCAAGGGTGTTTAACTAAAATTTGTGAGTGTTGTGAAAATTACTGAAAACTATAAACATGTTTTTCTCCTTTCATTTATTATATATTACTTACGAGGGTGTGCTGAATGAAAACAGAACACTTTATGGTGGCACCGCAGGGTATGGGATATATGAAGAACAAAATGCTTTTCGTTCCAATATGGATTCTCTCTATAACGATAATTCTCTTTACAACTATATATTATTTTGACCCCCAAAATATCGTTATAGAGGGATTTCACTGTATCACAGAAGTCCATTTTTTAGTTCATGACATGTGTTCCTTAGCCCAAGATAAACGGTTATCAATATGTGTTTGTTTCCACTTTGGATGATGCTTCCGCTTTTTGAAAATGAATTTTTTGGATCTTTTAATGTAGTTATAAACTGTTTTCCCTGACCCATAAGTAAATCCTGCTTGAATTCGAGCCTTTGCTATACTTCCATTGCACTTTTTAAGCTCGTGAGCAACTTTTCTTTCATCGCGAGGCGTTAACTTTTTAGGTCTGCCAGTCTTCTTTCTCTTTCAGTTTCTGTCTGGATTTCTGATAAAGTTAGAAACTGTATTGGGGCTGACGTGCAGTATACGAGCAATCTCTCTATCATCTTTACCATCACTTTGATATACATATACATATATAATCTTGAATGATGGTGTACCTTGGACCAGTCCGAGGTACCTGAATCCATGCCCGAAATAGATCATTTTTGCCAAACAGACATCCAATCTTTGTATGATTCACTGCCAAATAGAATATTCGAAATTATAAAATCTAATGGGAAGAGTATTCCTTACTAACTTCGCTTGTATTTTATTCATTGGGTTACTGTCCTTTATTTTTTTTTTTTTTTACAGAGTTTCAAATGGTAGACATTATTTCTGTTGTCATTAATGTTTTATTTTTGAATATCATGGTTATGATATTGATATTTTCTTATTAAATGATCTGTAAAATGTTGCTTAAAAAAAATTCAATAAAAATAAAAGGTTTCTTATTTTTCTAAAAAAATCTAAATGCCCTTCTACTTTTTTTACGCAGTGTATTTGTATGTATTTGTATGAAGCTTTATAAAGTCTTAATAATCAAGAGAAATAAAATAATGTAGTCAAGATAATCTAGGAGAGTTATAATTTCTATGAACCACCGATAAGAACCCAGCACTGTTGATTTTTATTTCGTCGCAACTGCTATTAATTGCAGACAAGGATTTTTGTCCACCCGGTGAATCACTTATTTTCAAGGTTTGACAAATAGCAGTGGAGCAATAAAATATAAAAAATCACCAAGGTTGTCCATTTTGGGCGATTTATCGCTAACTTTGTTCCCAAAATTAAATTTCCAAAACTAAACCCAGCTCGGAGATAGCTTTTATATTCGTCAAGAAATTGCCAACCCTGAAATTACCTTACTCCTCATTTAATGAGAATATTGATTAAATATCCAAAGTGTCGAAATTAGTGTTATAAATATAGGAGAAGTACAGTTAGAATACGACTGGCGAAGATAATAAAACAGTTTTAGTAGGCGCGATTTTAATATAAATTTCAATTTTAAAGAAGTGTTTTATGGAACAACGTAAAATAAATAAATTTTTGCAAAGTTTTATTCAAAAATAAGTAAAAAGAATCAGACAAATATAGACGTCATATGGATTGTAATACCCTTCTTAGAGCGTATTTAAAATACATGTTTTACATTTACTCTCTCCTAATAATGCCAGCAGTAACTTATATATGTGTAGAAAAAGATTTTTGTGATCTTAAAGTTTTACTTATTCGCACTAGATCACCTAAAATTAAAAGGTACTAACAATATGTCTGGAGATTTGAAAATAGAGATATATGTCATTAACCCTTTAACGCGCAGTGTTTCCGCTCTGGGCACATCAAACTCTGACGTTTTGACTGTTGCCAGTCACGAAGAATAAATTTGATTTCTATAAAAATAGTTGCGGGTGACATAGCTCTCACGAGAATCCTTTACTTTTGAGCACGTCATTTCTCATAAAAAAAATGGTCACGATTATTTTTAACAGCACTGACATCTGCTGAAAAATGGAAGAATGCGAGAACAGCCGGATAGATTGGCCAATGCTGAAAACAGGGCAGCCGTTGCCATCGCTCGACTTAACTACCAGCAAGATGGCGGACGATCGAAACGTTCATCGCGTGCCACAGATCTAGAGACCCTTTTTTTGACGGCAGCTGGCAGCCAGCTGCCGTCAAAAAAAGGATCTCTAGATCTGTGCATTGGGTAAGGGTTGCGCCTCAAAGGGTGTGCAAGTTCTTCCGTTCTGTTGTTTCCAAGAGTGTCTTTTGGAGTTGTTTTTTAAATATAAGTGTGAGTAACCCATTATAGGTACAGTATCCATTACTGGTACTTTATAGATTCATTCTTTTAACAAGGAAAAAAAAATGACCTTTTTTATATGTGTGCACTTGCGTGAAAAAGAGCAAGTAAACTAACCATGGGCGCCCTTACGATTTTTTTTTTGTAGAGCGGGGAGGGGGGTGTAACTCCATTCCGACAAGTAGTTACGCGCCAAATTTTTATTGATGTATCGAACAGTGGAAAATTACAGGCAGTAGTGCGGTGGCTGGCAAAATAGCGAAAACAAGCGCGGCTAGTTTTGACAAGTGTGAAAGCGATAAGTGATTGAAAGAAGTGTGAGAACACAGAAAACCAACTCCTGGCGATAGAGCTGAGCTAGAAAGAATGGTCAACAAATAAATCGGCAGACTGAAAAAAAATGAAAAGATCGGTAAGCATTAATGCACGTTTGCCAAGTTTTGATGCGGTTCGCCGAGGGGGTTAGTCAAAGAGAAGTTGCAACATAAGAAATACTATTGAAACCCCGTGGGAACTGAATGAAAACAGAGATGGATCCTCGGACAGAAGGACTCCTGCTAAAAACACTGCAGAAGTAAAAGCCAGAGTAATTTAAGAAACAGAACTAAAATAACATAACAGATAAAAAAGGGAATTTAAAAATGTCAAAGAGTATTAAATTTAGAATATGGAAGGGAAAATCAGAAATAATTATAAATATGTGATGAACTGCATCACAGGGGTTGGGGGGGAGGTGCAAGTCAAGGACCCTTCCCCAGAAACATACGATATGTTTGTGTTGAACCACTTCACGTTATTCCACTACGTAAATCATAATAATAGTATGGGAGATGGGGGGGGGTGCAAGGCCCCTCTCTGCTGTTTATTCTCTCTGCGTATAGGCGCCCATGAAACTAGCAGGTGGTGTATGTCGAGCGCTGACTCGAGTCGACTTGAGCGCTCGCCGTCAAGTGCTGTCGACGTCAAGTGCGCCGTCAAGTCTTTGCCGACTGAATGAAAAAGACAGGACAACCGCGCTGCGCTCAACGAGTTAAGGACACATAATTACTATTAGCAAAAACTATGTGCAGCTGAAACTTAAAGTTCAACGTGTTAAGCTTGAACTTTTTCTGGAAAAAAAATTTTTTTCGTCAATTCGTCCGATGATTCAGTACGATTCCATAAAGATGCACAAGTTTGATTGAACTTGCATCAGAGTATACTGAAAGTGTCGTAAAAGTACACTTGCAATGGATTCTGAAGTTAAGGTAATTCTGATTTTATTTAAAATTATTTGGTGATCTAAACAAAGCGTTACGCATTACAAGCGATTTTGTTTTACCAATTAGTTTTATACAGAGTGGATATGATTAAACTTTCCCTATAAGCAGCATTCTGCAGCTGAAACGGATTAGTCGATTGCCACCAAATTTTGAAATATAGACTGTAAACGAGGTACGATGAAGGACATTAAAAAAAAGTCCGTCAGGTGGCGTTTTGCATGGAGTAATCAGCTCAGAAACATGACCCAAATTAGTTAATAAATATTCAAAAAACAATGAATCATTGTTGAAACTGTTCCGACGTGGGCATTTCAGTAAGTCCGTGCAAAGTCTAAACGTTGGCTCCATGATATCGTCTCACGACTATATCCGTTTTCTAGCATTTTTTGGAGATTCGTTGACGAAGTTTCTTTTGGATGTAAAAATTTTTTGGGATAAAAATTTCCCAAATGAAATGAATACATTCCCTCCCCTAAACTCCCACCACACACATTTGAAACACAGAAGAAGAATTTTCATCCTTGTATCTTAGTATGGTAGAAAGTCAATTAGTCGTGGCAGAAAGACAAGTGCTTATGTCAATGGCCACTTGCATTTTCACCTTCTAGTGGGCATTTTTTTAACTAAATTTTTTTTCGAAATTGCTTCAGCACATCTCATGTATATTAGACTATGTACCAAATTGTTTATAATCCGTTCGCTTGTTTTAGCTGCAGAATCCTGTTTAGAGAGACAGTTATAGCCACCTTGGTTTTCTGTGATTGGTATTAAGCGTTAACCAATTGCTTGATATTTTAAAACAACAAAACACCCCAATTCTATAAACATAGATACCAATTACTACGGAATACAACTAACTACTTTTTCCGAACAGTATATTAATTTAGGATTTTTTTAATGAGTAATCAACAGTTGCATGCGGTTTAATGTTTTGCTATATTTTAAGTCAAAATTTATTGTTTGAAAAAAATGGTTAATTATATTCCGTAGAAATTTGCAGCTATGGAACCTGAAGTAAATAAATAATCATGCAGAAACACGCATTATTGATGATCCAGCTTTCTACAGTCTGGGCATCAATAACACAATCTCTTGACCACACGGAATGCATTTGACAGTTACTAATGCTGTAAAGATCAGTAGTTGAACTTGCGTTATCTTTCCAGCTTCGAATGCGTCGTATTAATATTAGTCAATGAGTAAGTAAATAGCTGTTCGTTTTTACCGAAACACTTGTAAGATTCACCTGTGAACTGAGATTGGAGATCTTCGACAAGAATTATAAAACTAATCAATGTATCAAGGAAAAAGGGTGACATGAATAATGCAGTATAAAGCGCGTTTAACATATTCTATCTTCATCCATCCAGAATCCAAACATGAAGATGAATGTATTTTTTTAGCAGGATGTTAATTTTAAATAAGGTGAGGTATATAATCTGATTTTTTTAGAAACGAATAAAAAGAATATCTTTGTATATATGTATATATACATAGGCAGTATATATTTATATATATTGCCTATATATATATATATTGTCGCTGAAGCACAGAGTTTCTAAATAGCATTCACAAAATACACTGGCCTCCAAAAGTTAAGGAACAACATATTTTTCGAAGCTCACCATAAAAAAATGACACTAGCAATAAAATTTTATAGTTTAAATTTATAAAATTTTATTAATAAAATTTATAGTTAAATAATAAAAATTAACTTCAGCAAAATTATGCAAAAACGATAGGTACCGCTTTTTTTTTATATAGAAAAGACCAGATATAAATGAGTGAAAGAAAATAATGCATCTATCAGGCTTTCGCAATTACGCGTGTAACTTTCGTTGATTTAGAACTTTTGTAAGCAGATTCGTTCACAATAGGCAGTAAGGTCCCTTGGGGGTTATGTTTAGAGGGAATGGAAAGGCTAGCTCAGTCTCCAGATCTTAATCTCCATCTTTGGGACTATCTTGGTAGACAGGTTGCTGCTTTAAGTCCACCTCCAAGGTATCTAGGGGAGCTGGAACAAAGCTTACTTCGTGTCTAGTCTTCGCTTCCCATTTCGGTAACCGACAACTTGATTGACAACATGGAAAATCGATGCCGGCAATGCATTCAAGCTAGGGTTGGGCATATTCTTTATTAAAACTCATTTTTGTTATTTTTTAATTACATTTTACGACATAAAACTGTGATATATTATTTTTTCTAAGAATGTACTTTTCCAGCGAGATTGCTTTCTTTCTTGTTGTAAATCATTTTTGTGGTTTTCTTATGTAAACATCTATGTTACAGTCAATACATAACTGCTTTAGGCACATGTCAACCAAATTTGGTGTTTCAACATTCATTCATTTTGCAAATTAGGCGCAAAAAAACGGCTGTTCTTTAACTTTTGAAGGGCAGTGTAAAATAACAATAGTACAGGGTGTCCAACAAAGGATATACTTATTTTAAAATTAAAAATCTCAAAAACAAAGAAGCCTCACCATGGCACAGTGGATATGCCACTGAAAATGGTAGACGGCCAAAGTGTGAAGGTCCCGGGTTCGAGTCTCATCGCGCTGCTGTCGATCTAACGGTCTGGAGTTTTGGTAGGTTTTCTCCAGATGTAACGTGAATAGAACCCCTTAGAAATCCCTCCTACCAAGACACCCCCCATCCTAGGCAGATACCCCGCGTGCAGGTTTGCCTTAACACACACAATACTCAAAAACAAAGATCAATAAAAGAAAGCAGCAACGGTATGTTTATTATGTAATCCAAAGATTTTGTACAGAAGTTTCGAAATAGTAGATAAAATAATACTAACATACGTATAGTATGTTTTAAGGAGAGGGGGGACTTTTAAGGAGAGGGGGGATTATGGACATATTCTTAATGCTTAAAGGCGTATAATCTTTGCGTTGAAAATTAAAATGTTACGGATTTTATGATAAGAAATCTTCGATACAGGGATCAAAGTCCATAAACACTACCTTAAGATGCCGCTGCCTGTCGAAATGTACTGACGATCATCTTGTATAAGTGTTCATTAATTCATTCTCTGTAAGCAGTCACAGCGCAATCTTTTCAAGATATCCAGTAGTCCAGACCTTTGTAATTTATATTTCCAAGGTTATTCATAGTTTTTATTTATTTATTAATATAAATATTTTGGCCATAAAAAATATTTACTCTTCAATTCAATTTCATTTAAATGCTGCATCTTGTTTAAAAATATTTTATTTAAGCGTGTCTTTTTCATTTTACTCTTTAATATGTATATGCAGTATCGAAATATTAAAGAAACAAATACCTTTTTCAATTAAATTCTTCATTTATTACTTATGTATATGAAGAAATGAAGAATTGACCATTAGCCTAATAATTTATACGTGTGCTGTATAGCTTATGAAACTGGCACTTTTCAAAGTTACTTATTTACTCCGATTCTATTTGTTTAATTTAGTCATGTTTATTACTGATTGTTGAAGAAGTAATAGGTTTTTTTTTTTTAATTTTCGCATAAAAAAGGAGAATTACTCTTTCCTGATTATGCTTTTATTTATTTATTTTTATTAATTTATTTCAATACATAACTGACGACACTCAGCAAAAGGTAACATTAACTGCCTGTTACTTTTATTAGAAAGGAAGTTGCATCTTTGCGTACGTCGAATGTAGCTTCGACTCTGCAATAAAACTCACATATAAAATTCCTATTCCTGGAATATATTGTTTAAACTTTCATTTTTCTGCATATCATTTTTTAATGCAAACAAAATGGTCTCATTTTACTTAGTATAGAATTTTTGCTAATGAAACCGAGGATCGTGCTATTTCACTGTTGGGCGTTCATTTTCATTCTGAGGGTGGAATTTTTATTGTAAAATAATTTACGAACCGCCCGGAGATCTAGCAATAGTTTGTGAAGAACGTTCTTTTATTTAACCAGAAAGAAATGTGTTTATACTTCCCATTTCCTAATTCGAATGTGTTAAAAGTATCTGAGCACCAGAACACGGGTATTGACGGATATTTATTTTCCATAACAAAAACGTTTCTTCCTATAAGCATCCGAATGACGAAAGTTAAACCTCATTTACATCTTAATCAAAAACAACGGTTACATCCTTTTTTTTATCGCGAAGTATGTCATTAATCTGACAAACTTTCTTTACTTGATGTATTTTCCAAGACTTCCTGAATGATCCTATCAATTGAGTTGCATGACTTGAAAGAACATGGCGTAGGAAAAAGATGTTCACAGCCTAAGTACGCCTTTTTGATTCGAATCATGATGAGTTAACGACATTTTACATGCCCTTAATTGCGCTCATTTAAATTTCATATTCATCTGTCTCCACTTCCCAATTATCCGTTTCAGCATCGTATTTGTATTTTTCACGTGCAGATTACGACTTGTAGATTCGTTAACCTTTTGAAGCGCAAGGTGTTTCACATCAATATAAAAGACCAAATGCATAGGCTGTCCAACGCTGCCTTGCGCCGCGCAGGAAGGTGTGGCCAGAAAATTTCTTTAGCTCTGTATCGCTAGAGGGACTATTCGATCGACCGCCATGATGTTGATGATGAGGTTTATCGGCTTCTTGGCTTCGAGGCTATAAAAGTCACGTGTCGATGGACAAAAAAAAAAAAAAAAAACCAACATTTTCTCCATAGGTTTATGTGTTGGGCTCTTGGTAATAAGCGCAGAATTAAAAGAATAATAATTATGCTGTATTATGCCGCCTATGTATGTTTCGATAACCCTCTAGAACCTGACCAGGACAACAGAACGATATCTTTCCACAGGTTACCATTAAAAAATGCGATCAAGTCAAAACTTATACTGAGATGAGGCTATTTCAGTCACGTGTCGATGAAAAACACATACTTCAGCCAATCAGTTTACAGGATTACCCATCAATGCAGCCGGAAGGTCATGTGTTTGTTGAAAAATGACGTCACACCGATAAACCTCATTAAATGGATCAATGGCAAACGGTTGCGGCGTTGGAACGTGATAGCAGTCCCCAATACTTCGCTACACGGTGTGTTGATTGCTGAAGAAGACTGAATATTTCTTCGGCCGAAACGATCGTCCAGTGCGATAAGTACCATTTTATGTGTGTTTTTATACAAAGTTTTATTTATTTCATCTATACAGATTGTTTTCAACAGTGGTACAGCACGCAACAATTATACAAAATGATCAGAAAATGAGTACACAACTGAAAAATTAATAATTCACGGAATAATGTAGGCAGAGAGGTAAAAATTGGCAAACATGCTTGGAATGACATGGTGCTTTATTACAATCTCTTAAAAGGAAAATTTCAAAAAATGGCCAACAGATGGCTCTGGACAGCAAAACGTCAGTGACGCTTCATGAGAATCGTGGATAAGAGGAGCTATAATGAGAGAGGGAATCAGAATTAGGTGCACCAGCAATGTCAGCATGTTGACAGTTACCAGAAAAGCCACTGTTAGTGAAGCTGTGCTATCAGAATGGGGAATATGCTACTGCAGTTTTACTTTTCTATCGTCATCGGAAGGATATTCAAAGTAAAGGTCCTATGACAGTTTATGCTGTGAAGAGAATGATTTCGAAGTTCGAAACCACGGGTTGTTTCGACGACGAGACCCGTAGTGGTCGACCGAGCACAAGGGCTAATGCTGCTCAGACAGTTCCAGAAGAAATGGAGGTTGCTGTACAGTGCTGTTCACAACATTGTCCCTCGACTACAGCTGTTGTTGAGGAATGACAGACGACATGTTGAGCAATTGTTCTGAAGAACATCGCCTTTGCTTTGTCATAATTTGTTATGCTAATTATTACTTTTCTTATGAAATGAAGCGCCATCTGTCGGCCCTTTATTGAACTTTTTTGAAGTTGTAATAAAATCCTATATCATTCCAAGCATGTGTGTCAATTTTTACCTCTCTGCACACATTATTCCGTGAACTATTAATTTTTAAAATGTATACTCATTTTCTGATCAGCCTGTATGTACAAGTTTCGCAGCAATCGATGTATACTTCGATTACTAACGACAGTTAGAGCACGACTAGGTAGACAAAAAGAAATTAACATTTTCCCAATCTCTTTGAAAAGGCTTTACAAGAAAGATAAATCTTGCCAAACTCATTTCATTAGTCACAAAACACTTCCCAACAAGAGGCTTTTAGCGCCAGAACTGACGATGTAACGTCGCCGAACTTAGCGAGATTTTTGAATAAATTCCCCAAAAAATCTATATCTATATCACTAGTAATGTAATTTTGCGAGATCCTGTGAAAGAACGTTAAATGGTATTTCCATTTTTTTAATGAAAAGCCAGCTGTTATAAACGTTTCTATGCTTATTGTACAGGTGCTTGAAATGGATGAATATCTCTAAACTACCAAAGAGCGTAATGTATTGGAATTCTTTTGATTTCTCCTGTAACAACTATGAATGTTACACGCACTATTTTCGGTAAAGACTATTATTTTATAATCACTAGTAACTTATATCCGTTTTGTTTTGTGGTTGTTGTATTTGGAACATTTATTTTTGGCGTTGTTTGCTTGTTGCTGGAATCCGCATATAAACCCATGAGAAATAAAATAGACAACACAATGACACTTTTTACTAGCACAGAGAAAGGAAATTTAATCACCGAGAGGATGTGTGGGAATCAAACCCACGGCCGTACACTTAAGCGATTAGAGTAGGGGAGGACAGGACCCTAAACCTCTATGTCACCGGTTCTGTATTTTTTGTTTTGATTGAAATAGACGAATTCCCTGCGCTTGGTGAATAGGTAATTTGCAATTGGTTACACGGCACAGTACCTTTCTCTAGAAATCAGTGTATATTTACAGCAATTAGAACACCGACAGACGGCCAGGAGGCAAACCGAAGCTATAAACACTTTAGAACTTTCATGAATAGTGTTAAAAACATTCCGATGGAAAAGTGTTCCACAAGCGATTCGTTTCAACATGATATATCTAGTGATAGGCATAAATGAATGAAACTATTTGAATTAATCTACTATTAAATACAATCAAGATAATTGACTTTGAAAAATTCATTCGAACGCCCAACACATAGCATTCGAGTAGCACATGGCATTCTAAATCTCGATTACAATTCGACTAATGGAATCGCGATTACTATTCGGATAGTGATAATCACTAATACCATTCGAATTTTCGAATACGGAAAATATGCAATTATTTGAATAATGAAATCGCGAATACTATTCGAATAGTAAAAATCTCGAATGTTCAGTGTTCGACTAATCGATTATTGATTCTATTCGAACAGTAGTAGTCGATTATAGAAATCATTCGAATGACACATCACTAGATTTGCCTTCCTTCTCTCCAACTGTGACCCGATGAGATTCCATCTTTGGATAATAATGTCGCAACGTCTATTCATTTGTTTATGTTGCAGACCCACAAAAACGCGATGATTCAACCTCCTTTCCCGATCAAGGCTCACGACGTACCTTGTCACGGCGTGATTTATGCGTGCAGAAGAAAATGCTAATAACGTACTTAGTAACTTACCTGTCACAGTTACCTGAATCACGAATGCTGATGTATTGGTTAGTTTTCTTGATTTAAGTAATTATTTTCCCATTCGATTCTTGCGTATGATATATCGCGAATCAGTACGCACAAGTTTAGATCGATGAAAATTAAACGTTTTCTGCCTATCTTTATCGTGTGTATACATTTTTCTTCTTTCCGTATGCTAGAGCAGTATTTAATCACCTCCAAGACCTAAGTGTATATTCCAATGGGCCAAGGCTCTTATTAAAAGTTATTTAAGGTGCCTGCAAACCTTTAAAGTGCAATTGTCGCACAAAAATCCGATTTTTTTACATTTTATTTTTGTCTAAAAATTAAGGTATTTGCCTACGTTTGGACCATTTAAAAAAAGAATGTGGCTGAAATGTGCACATCTTCTCACATGTACATTTTAATTTCAATGTATGAAATACACATTTTCTTTGATTGTATGAAATATATACATTCTTTTTTTCTTTTCTATTTACATATTCTGTTTATAATGTACTAGCGGCTACCCGCGACTTCGTCCGCGTCGGCTTTAGAATTAGGTCCCGAGAGAAACGAAGCATGTTTGAATAACAAATATGTTTGCGACTAAAGTAAATGCATTTAAATATTATTTGCTTTTTACTTATTTTAAATGAAGTATAATGCATGGTAGTATACTTCATTTAAAATAACAGAGTATGTAAAATTACTAAATTTAGATTTTTTCAGGCATTTGGCGAATAGAGACAGTTACCACAGTCTTTGCGAACTGTTTTGAGTGTTCTTGTAAAAGAAATATTTATGCTATATGCATGAATTTTAGCCTCCCCAACTTCAGGCCTCCAAATTTTAACAGGTATTGCACCGGTCCATTTAACTATTCTCAAAGAAATTAAATATACATTTATTTCAAGACTAAAAACCCAAGTTACAATAAATACAACAGTACACAACAACCTGATTATGACATTCCTATAATGAAATCATTGTTGGATCCCTTGCTTCCCCCAGCTCAATTGTTTGATAATATCCATATAGACCTTAAAATTTATACTGATGGCTCTAAAATGAAAGAAGGTTGCGGAGCGGCATACTGTGTTTTTCAAGATGATATTCTGATAAAAAGTAATCAATTTAAGCTCAACAGCGACAACTCCATTTTCCAGGCAGAATTATATGCAATATATGGATCGTTAAAATGGTTTTCAACAACGTCATATAATTCATGCTTAATCTTATCTGACAGCAACTCAAGTATTCAAATTCTACAAAATAATATAACTAAATAAATTAGCTCATGAAATTTTAGTTCTCCTTACAAAAATACCTAAAACAGTAAGATTTAAATGGATAAAAGCACACTCTATGATAATGGGAAACGAGCTAGCAGACGGATTAGCAAAACAAGCAGCTATTTACAATAGTAATTTTATCACTAAAAACAAAAATGGTAGTCGCCTCCAAGAAATAGTAAGCGTTTCACTTCCAAGCCCACTATCTTATCTAAAATACATATTATAAAAGGACAAATTAGAAAAATGGAAAATATCATGGGACACAGAAGTTACAGACAGGTATACTTACCAATAGTTTAAAAAAACATCAGAGGATTTTCTTTTAGAACACAGGAACCTTTATCTTTTTTTTACCAATCATGGACCATTCCCAGAATATTTTTTAAAAATAAACAGAGCCTCCTCCGATCATTGTAAATGCAATATGCAAGGAAATTCATTACATTATTTCACTAATTGTAAATTATTAAAGCAATACAGAGTTTTAAAATCACCTTCACAAAGTAATGAGCAGTGGGCTGCATATGTATTAAAAAATAAAAACTTATGCAACAAAATAATAAAAGGGATTGAAGAACTACAAAATAATCAACCCAAGTATATTCATCCGATTGATATAAGACCTCATACACCAGAAAGCGATTCAGATTAAATAAATACAAGAATTTCAGTTAATATAAACCACGTAAAAACTCTAAATAGAACAATTTTTTTAATTATGAATTTATTAGCATTATTTCCTGACATAGAATTTTTGTTGCTGCTCTTATTTCGTTAGATTAAAAAAATACACTTCTCATATCGAAGCCTAAATTTATTTTTCAGTATATTATTATATGTATATGTATGCTTTCAAAATAAAAAAAAAAAAAAAAAAAAAAAAAAAAAAAAAAAAAAAAAAAACTTTCGTTCTAAAGCACATTTTTGAATATTAGTTGTATTTATTTATGTTTAAATTTTTCAAAATTACTTTTAAAGTTTATCATTCTCAAGCCAATTGTTTACTTTTAGATATTTATTTACTTTTTTTAACTTTCAAAATTGTAAAAAAGAAAAAAAAAGAACGTGTTAAATATATGTATCTATGGTCAAATGTTACTAAGAACAATATTGTGAGCAATTGTAAACCATTGTAAACTAACTGCTTTTCTATTGTATAACACTGATGTATTTTACCAATTGTAATCCAAAAATTGTGCTGTAAAAAAATAAAATAAAAATGAGGGAAACCGCTGCTTGCTGGACCTGAGCCTAGAGCTAGGGTTCAGCAGGACAGTAGGACACTTCAGGAACTAAAACAGGCTTTAAACCAAATAGGTAGGCCGTTCCTGAAAGTAGTATCCTATAGTATCCTATGTTAATCAGGAATAGTGCAGCTTTCTATTAGCGAAAAAGTTTTAGAATCTGTTTTGTAGTTAAAGAGATACCCAGAGAGCGTAATGTATTAGAATTATTTTGAGTGTTCCTGTAAAGGAACTATTTGCGCTACATGCATGAATTTTAGCCTATAATACTCAAGAATAGTGTAGCTTACTATCAGTGAAAAAAGTTTTAGAATCGGTTCAGTACTTACAGAGATACACATAGAGCGTAATGTAATTCTTATGAGTATCCCTGTAAAAGAACTATTTGTGATATATGCATAAAAGGTAGCCTATAACACTCAGGGTCCCCCAGTGTCTAAGAGGTTCTGCTCTCAAACCTGGAAGGTGGGAGATGCCAGGTTCAAACACCGGTCGCGCCTGTCGACCTAGCCGCTCGCAGTTTTCCGTGTTTTTTTTCAAAACCTCGCGAAAATACGGGCTAGGATCCCTTAGAAAATTCCACACAGAGGAATTCTCCATATACGCCTAGGACCCTAATCGGCTTATAGGACCAATATAGGCCTAGGAACTTTCAATCAGTGAAGAAAGTTTTAAAATCGGTTTAGTAGCTACAAAATTTCCATAGAGCGCAATGCATTAGCATTTATTTTTGAGTGTCTTTGTAAAAGAATTATTTATGCTATATGCTTGAAAGGTTGCCTGTATGTTAATCCAGGGCATAAGCTATCTTCATTACAAATTTTTCCAACCATTTTTGTGTGATTCAGTCAAAAACATCCAAATACATAAACGTACACATTTATATTATTGGTAGAATTTGGAAATTTACGAACTTTAAGAAACACATCTGGACTTTTCTTGGTACTTACCTATTATCCCGGCGGTCATTCCCGCCAAACTGTTTTTTCGTCAAATGAGTTGCCAAACTGTTGCCAATCGTATTCAAAACCATTAATAATTTCATGTGCCCGGCATTTATCTCGGCAAAAAATCGCTCGTTCTTGGCGGACCGCCGGGATAATACGTAAGTACACTTTTCTTTACTTATGCTTTTTAATTTGGCGTAAAATCAACATAATTTCCATACTTATTTATGTTTTTCAAATGCATGTGATTTTGCAAATAGAATTTCTGCTTTATTTCAAAAGCATAAATCATTTTGTGCGGGCGATAAAACGTTTTTTAATTAATAGTTAGAAAAGTAATTAAAATTTCTGAGCCTCAGGTACACTTTACCGAAGTCATGGGTCCAGGCATGCTCAAATTTTCAAAGCTCTGTTTCTGTAGATTTGTCTGGAGAACATTCATTTTTATTATTAGAGATAGATAGATTTGGCATAAAACTGGCATAATTTCCGTATTATTTAATTTTTTTCAGATGCACGTGCTTCTTTATTGAAGTAATAGCATTCTTGTTAGCTCAAATCATGAATCACTGATGATACGGGCGAAACTCGCCAAGCATGGCAACGTAAAAACGGTTTTTAATTAATAATTAAAAAGTAATTAAAAATCTAAAATTCTAAGTAGCCTATAACCAACTCCAGGGTCCCATCTATATCTAAACCGAAATGCATCCTAATCGATTCAGCGGTTTAGGCGTGAAAGCGTTATAAACAAACAAACAAACTCACTTTCGCATTTATAATATTAGTTAGGATAACAAGAAATAATAATAGTAATGAACTAAAAATGGTTAATGAAAGCGATTGATATCTTACATATGAAATATTGTTACTTCAACGAAATTCCTTAAACTTCTAAAATATTATGAATCGGAAATTTTTTATGATTTTTGACATATTTTCACAATTGATTGGAAGGACAGAACAAATATGAGTTGGCAGCAGCGAACGTATTCTGTTTCTAGATTAATGAATTTTTTTAGCATGACTGGAAACATGCATTTTCCTCATATTCTGTGTCAATGGATTATATATTTTATTCCGAAAAAAAATCATAGTTCTTTGTAAATTGTAAAATTACAAATGAATGTATTATGCAGAGCACCAGAATTATATAGTGAATTTTGTATATATATAAAAGTAAATTTTATGTGAAGCTCAGCAAACAAAGATGCAAAGAAATATAGTCAAGGTAAACAGCTAAGCGTGTATTGCAGCGCTATTGGCTGTCCAAAATCGTAAAAGTGCTAAAGACATGTCCATATTCTGGGATACTGATTGTACCATTGCCATTTATCTGACAGCACTCTTTAAAAATTTAGTGCCTCATTTCACCAAAGCATGGTACTAGAACGTTGACTCCATAAGATGGTGAAACCTTCTTCCAACATTTGGTTCTCAGGTTTAAGCAAACTTCGGGGAAGCAACAAATTTTGGAACAAGGTTCCACCATATTCTTTAGCCAATTTTTGGACCATATTTTGGTGAAAAAATCGCATCAAATTTTTAAGAGTGTGCTTCATGTTGCATCTTAGAAGTTCATTATTTACCATAATAAGGTAACTGCTCTAGTAGTGGTCCATTTGAAATTTTAAGTTGAAAAACAAGAAATTCCAACTATCCACTGAGATAAGAGATGAACCTCTAATTCGCTCAAACCCTTATTTTTAAAAACATAATTCAAATTTTAATTTAATCAGGTAGATTTTGAGATTGTCCAATATACTTTTCTATGATGTGAAACATAGTTTGTTACCTAGCAATGTTTGTTAGCTAAGGAGGTTAATTTTCTTTTCTCGAGCGTTTTCACTAATGTCAGTATAATTTCGTTAACGTCTTCGTCCGTTAGTAAAAATTTTCCGTAATAGAAACATTAATATGCTAAAAAAAGTATTTATTTTCGGAGAGTAATTTATCAAGAAAATATACTGAAAAACTGTACTTACTAATGCTTCTGGTTTCAAATGTAAGTCTGTTAGATGAACAGTTCCTGTAGACATATAAAAAAAAATTAGTTTCCACAAATTTTAAGCAATGACAGTTTAGTTTATTTAATATAAAACAGTTTAATCTAATTCTTTTAAAACGAGAATACAACATAAATAAATATAAAAATAAAACACACAGTAAATCATTTAATTTTCTGAAATTGTTATCAGCAGGGTGTCCCACTATTGTCATGAGACAAAAAATAAATGAATTAGTAGCCTCACAAGTGTTACAAAATGGCCAAAACAGCATATATTTTTTCTAATTTCAGTAACCAAAATAATAGAATTTTCTCCAACATTTAAAAATAATGTGCTTGACATTGTAACAATAAAGACATTGCCCAAAATGAAATATTTTATTAAAATTAAATTTTCTCTTTACTTTTTCATTATATTTTCTTGCTGTCTTTTAGAAACTTATCATACATCATTCACTGATTGAATTGAAATAACATTACTTATAGAGACACTAAGTAAAATAAAGAAATGAACAAAATGAAATAAAATGCAGTTTATATTTTTTCTAGTTCTTTCACAAACACAATACTTTCAGTTAACATAAAAAGGTATGATTATGATCAAATCTCTGTTTATCCCTTTAACGCGCGGTGTCGTCGCCGTGAGGACACCAAACTCTGACGTTTTGACTGTTGCCAGTCACGAAGAATAGGTCTGATTTCTATAAAAATAGCTGCGGGTGACAGAGCTCCACGAGAATCCTTTACTTTTTAGCACGTCATTTCCCGTAAAAAAATGGTCACGATTATTTTTAACAGCACTGACATCTGCTGAAAAATGGAAGAATACGAGAACAGCCGGTTAGATTGCCCAATGCTGAAAAAAGGGCAGCCGTTGCCATCGCTCGACTTAACGACCAGCAAGATGGCGGACGATCGAAACTTTCATCGCGTGCCACAGATCTAGAGACCCTTTTTTTGACGACAGCTGGCTGTGCTCGCGCACAGCCAGCTGCGTCAAAAAAGGGGTTTCGATCGTCCGACATCTTGCTGGTAATTAAGTCGAGCGATGGCAACAGCTGCCCTTTTTTCAGCATTGGGAAAGGGTTGCGCCTGAAAGGGTTAATGCCCTAGAACAGCTATGATATGCAAACATGCAGTCCTGAGAGGTTTCTAAGAGTCACTCTGGTATCACATAAAGCTTGGAAAAGAAAGAACATATATTTTCCAATCACTAAATTAGCTGCCTGAAGTAAAGTCGTGGAATATTGTAAAATAGCATGAAAATGACATTTTTAACCAAAAACAGTGGCCCAAGTTGCCTAACCTTAAATTTAGTAGCTGAAGCCTTCATTTTAGTTGTTGGTGGATACCCTGTATTAGTTTCTAGTAACATTACTAATATTCTTTTTTCTAAATACTAAATGAAAAAATTTATTAATACAATAATAATGTAATCTATATTTTTTTTCGTAAGGTATAAATATCTTCCTCTTTCCAATAAAGTAAACTAGAGAAAATCTCTGATCCTCTGTTTAGTTAACATTTGATCTCCACAAGTACACACTTAAGTTTTATGGTTATTTTACTTAAATTATTTTAGCAAAAATAAAACATATTTTATCTTAACAAAAATTAACCACATTTAAGAATAAACGCAAAATTTTTGTCCGATACAAACTGGAGTTATATTTTGCAATATTACAAAAATCAAGTAGAAATTACTTTAAAATTATAGAAGATTAAAAACGTTTATCTCATCACTGAGAAATTTTGCAAATATCTCGATTTTTCTCGGCATAAATATGATGATCAATCTAACCAACTACAAAATGCAGCACAGATAAAAGTAAATTTATAACTAGTATTAAATATAATTTAAAGTATAATATTTCTAATGTGTTTGATTTTTTGATCACGTAAATTTACCAGTAGCAGCTGAGCTGATAACCTTAAGATAAACTTAAAAATTATTATCTACAGAATTTTCAGTGAAAATTGTTTTAAAATATTTTATTTAACCCGAGGCTTACAAATCACGTTTGTTTGTGTCCTTAGTGTTTACAAAAATAAGTAATAAAGAAGAACTGATTCATAAAATATGCATTTTAAAGATAATTTGTCCCCGCTGCATCTAAAACATCTCAACACAGGTAAATTTATAGGATTTCCTTGTACAGTAAATATGCCATTCAAATATTTGAAGTACAATGAAGACCAAACCTGTATACAACGTTTATCTCTTTAACTGCAATCAGTACTTAGTGTAATGCTTAATCCTCAAGGACTAAATTCAGATGCAGCAAATGTTCTACGGATAGAATAAAGGAAATTGACCCCGCACATACAAACTGTGTAATTCCCGAATCTAAACCGCAAATTAGCGTCAACAAAGTTAAAGGGCCATATGAAGTTCTCTAAAAATTATTAGCAATCGTCATCAATCAACTTGTCACATGATTAAGAAAAAAAATCCATTACTTAGCCGCTATCTACTAGTGACGAAACATGCTTTTGTTAGTCCATACATAAAAAAAAGAGCAACAACACTCTTTAATTTAGAACTTCAGATCAAGTACACAACGGAAAATTACAAACAACTGAGCGAACGTGAGGGAATCTTCCGCTGGAACAAAAAAAAGTCGTGAGTACATTCGCAATTACGCGCGAAAGAAAACCGTTAGATCTTTTTCTTCTTCCATAACGTCTGGAGGATAAAACACAAAACGTCCTCGCAAAAAATTAGCGAAAATATAAAGAACAAAAATTGTCCTTGCAAGGTGAGATTGTGACAGAAATGTTAAGAGAGAAATAAAAGAAGAAGAAATGGCTAACACAGTCTGGATGTTGTGTTGTGTTGCACTGCATTCCAGAAGCAGACGATAGTAAGGCACGCTAAATGTGGTTTTCGAAACTGGGGAAAAAAAGAGGTCACTGCTGTGTGTGGACTTAACTTGCTCGCTCTTTCATTGGACAGAGTATAATTCTTAGCATCACGACCTTTAAGTGTATCATAATGTCGTGATGTGAAAGTGTTTTTAAATACATGAATTTCACTGCCGACGTTCAACAGTGAATGGAATCACGCTAAATCAGCTTTATGATGGTCTGAGCTGGAGTGATGGTTACCCAGTTTGAGAACGCTTATAAAAGACTTGAAAAGAACAGCATGCAGCAATATAATTTAAATAATTTTGCAAATCTTGTTTAGGTTAAGTGAATCGTGGTCGTGGCTTAACCTAATTTTTAACTATTCATGATTTTAAATTGTTATTCGTGTGACATGCCAGCATCAGATCCAAAGGCCAAGAACTAACCATTTGAATTTTTACTAACGTTACTGAGTTTTCTAGGAGACCTATAGCTTTTCTAGACATCCATCTTCCTATCTATTATTCCTACTATAAAATATCCTTTTATTTAGTAGAAGATTAATTTTTTGTAAGAGGACTCACACTAGAACTAGACGATACATCGATAAATTATGATGACATAGCAGACATTCATTATTTACTCGTCCAATAGTTATCAAAATGATGACATCTCAGCTCATTTTGAAAGACCATTTCTGTGCGAAGAATTTTTTCTGAAAGTTGCATAAAGCATATAGATTACTGTTGATTAAACTTCAAAAGCTAGTTTGTAAATAATATTATTATTTAATTTGTCTAACATCATAATTCGTTTTGAAAACTGTTCAAGAATTTTCTGACATCAGTGGAAAAGTGACGACGCCGCAGGAAAACGGTGGATTCACCTTATAGTACAAATTTTGCTTCCAGTGACTTGCACCTGAAGAAATACCTGTCCGCCCATCACTTATCCACTTTCGAAGACTGTTACATTGACTTTGGTTTCTTTCTCAGGCGGAGGGACTTCTGTGACACTGGACAACAAAAACTTATCCCACGGTATGAAGTTCTTGTTACAGTTCAAGTTATTCATTCCTATGTTGAGATGTAGCTGAAATATTGTTGTATCTTTTGCAATAAATTTTTCAAGGTATGTTTTGCTCCTTTTATTGGTCGTGGGAAGCTTACTTTCCGAACGACCCTCGTAAAAAATTTATCTAAGTGTCATGTTTTCTGTCGTCTGCATGTTTGTAATCAAGCTACTGGGATAGGCCGTGGCCATCGTGATTCTACCGGGTCTGCTTGTGCACTCCGATGAGCCATCCAAAGAGACCTACGGATGCTCACTTATTGGTTCCAGCGCTAAGATACGTCATTTCACGGGCGAATCTAACCAATAAGGAAACGTTCCTAGGCACAAGCAGGCCCGGTAGAATCACGATGGTCCCGGACAAAAGGTATATTTTTTTAACATGAAATGTAGTCACTGGAAACTAAATTATCCGCATTATTAGTGTTGAATCGAAATTTTTTTCTCGCAACTTAACCCTTTGAGGCGGAACCCTTTCGCAATGCTGAAAAAAGGGCAGCCGTTGCCATCGCTCGGCTTAACTAAGATGGCGGACGATCGAAATGTTCATCGCGTGCCACAGATCTAAAGACAATTTTTTTGACGACAGCTGGCTGTGCGGCACAGCCAGCTGTCGTCAAAGAAAGGGTCTCTGGTAGTTTAGCCGAGCGATGGCAACGGCTGCCCTTTTTTCAGCATTGGGATATGGGTGCGCTTCAAAGGGTTATTAAACTCATGAGAAGCGAACGAAAGCACACCAGTCAGTCGAGTTCCCAACTTCTCCGGAATATAACAAACTACTTTTTTAAAAAGTAATTTTTGGCTTAACTATAGCAAAGTGTCCAAGTTAAACTTGTGATCTGATTATCATTTGGAAAAATATTTTTAAAAAATTACTGTACGCAAAAAGTGGTTGATTATATTTCCGAGTAGCTGCCAACTCTAACAGTCAGCTGATATGTCAATGATACTGTTTAGAAAACCTTAAATTGGAAGTTTGTCTACCAACTTAAGCTTTTCGATCAACTAACAGCGCCACAGCATTAGCATCTCTGCCTTTCGTGAGTACTGACTGGTGTCCAATTTAGTGCACCGAAAGCTTGCAATTGTTTAATAAATTGAAAAATCCTGTTATATTATTCTGGTGTTATGTATAACGCATATAGATGCATATGTCATTTCAGTATTCTCGTTTGCTTGTTTCGTACGGTAAGCCTACACAAGGAGCATCTGCCGGGGACTTTTTAAGGTGTTCTAATGCGTATTCACGTTACATCTGAAGATGACGTGGCACGCGATGAACGTTTCCATCATCCGCCATCTTGCTGGTAGTTAAGTAGAGCGGTGGCAACGGCTGCCGTTTTTTCAGCATTGGGCAATCTATCCAGCCGTTCTCGCATTCTTCCATTTTTCGGCAGATGTCAGTGCTGTTGAAAACAATCGTGACAATTTTTCCAACGGGAAATGACGTGCTAAAAAGTAAAGGATTCTGGTGGAGCTATGTCACCTGCAACTATTTTTATAGAAATCAAATCTATTCTTCTTGACTGGCGACAGTCAAAACGTCAGAGTTTGGTGTTCCCAGAGCGGGAACACTACGCATTAAAGGGTTAAAACTGATTATTGGAGATTGATACGCAACCAAGCGTATCAATCACACAAAAACAAAAAATTACTGATCACGGAAGCTGGTAAAAAAAGTTCAGAAGATCAAGTAGACCGCCTCTCATCAGTGATTCTTGAGGTGCACCCAACATTTCCGTAAGTGAAACTGTTCAGCAACAGAAGAGAACAAAAAAAATCAATCAGTTTCTTTATCAGAAGTTATTACAGTAAGCAGCTGGGTGGTTTTTTTTTTTTTCTTCTTTTCTGCTTGGGGTGACACTGGGCGTTACTCTTTATGACACAAGTTGGGCAAACAGGCCTCTTGCGAAAGCTCATCCTCGATGAAAGGTTTCAGGTCTTGGACAAGTTCTGTTAGATAACCAAACATTAGGTGTTTTTTCAGCACTTCAGTGCTATGTCGCTCGATCACGGTTTTTGGTGTGGACACGATTTGTCTATGCGCTGTATCACTTTTCAATTTTTATAAATATATTTCGAGAATAGTTAGAAAATGCCTGGCGATTATTGTAAAATAGTTTTAGTGGGCTATTTCAAAATATAGACTTTAATTCCGAACACGGCACACTTATGGATTACGATGCACATTCGAGCCAATATTTAAAACGGTGAAGTATAGTTGTAATATACTTGGCGAAGATTGTAATATAGTTTAAGTAGACGATTTTAAGATATATTTTGATTCCAAAGATGGGTCTTATGAAACGAGGAAGCAAAATATGGCACATTCATGAATAATGATACACTTTCCAACTTATTGGAATAAAGAAGAAAAATAGGGACGATGCATAAATTATGATACGCTTTTAATATGTAGCAGTATAGTGCGTATTTAAAATCTGAAAGTGTTTCAGATTTTCTTCCTTTTTACTTTTTTTTTTGTGTGTGTGTGTGTTTTCCACACGAAGATTTTCGTCAAATCCGAAAGGTGTTGATTATCTCGCTCACGTACTAAACAGGATAAATAAATGACGGAGATTGCATGGATTTAAGTCCCTTTCCAACAACACCGTATTTTTGATTACGCTACTGGGCATAATTTGGATATTCGCTACAACGGCGAGATGAAATATTTGGCCGTGCTATATAAGCTAACATGCGAAAGATGGTGTACAGCAGGCATGGCGACGTTTGGACAGTTGCGGGTCAAACCGTAGGATGTAAATGAAGTCGCGGGCCTGAAAATTTGGAATTATATGGAATTTTGAATAGTTTATATGGGTTTTGATAAGTTCCACGGGAGGTTTGGCCAATATATGATGTACAGCACATATCGACAACCTCCAGCCCACAGGCCGGATGTGGCCCGCCACGGCTTTTGATCTGGCCAGCGGAACATATCAAAACTCTGTATAAAACAAATATAAACCGTTCAAAAGTCCACATAAATCCCAATTATTAAGCAAGGCCAATGTTGGGACATCAAATTAAAAATTTATAGAAAAATTAAATTTTATCAATATTGACTTGAAGTAAATTAACAGATATCGTTAAAAAATGACTTGATTTTTTGAAATAGAAGTTGCATTTCTATCATGAGTGGGAAACATGAAAATAAAATCATAAAAATAATCGTTTTCTTAATTTTTTACGGAGCTATCTAGATACGCCTCCCCCTCCCCTCTTCAAACTTCATTCACATCTTTACTTAAATTTAAAAATAAATGTTTCATTTATTCTTAATATTTCACTTATTATTTAAACTACCCATAAAAGTATAGTCAAAGCATAGTCAGAAATGACTATGCTTTGACTGCATGTTCCCAATTAGGAATGCAGTGGAAATTGGGGGTACATTTTTTTCACCATTTAAATAACTAATATTCTTTAACTAAAGCATTAGAAGGCAAAATATGCTTAAAACTAATTTAAAATATGCGGAAATCTGAATTCGGTCTGTAAATGTAATTAATCATGGACAGCACCTTGCAAATTACGATCTGCAATATTCACATAGGAACACAGATAATGGATTGCATGCTCATTGCAAAGTTCTAAAACTGTCCGCCTTTCTTTTTCAAACTTCCTTCGTAAACACGTAATCTGACAGGCATGCAAACAGAACGACCCTAATCATTAATAATCTTTTTTTAAATGTTGGGTTAACAAAATCACTCAGTGTCTGGAATATCTGTTGCTGAGATCTTGTTCAAGATTTGGAAAACTTTCACCTACGGTGAACTTAAGAATCAGGTTTGCTTATTTGCCCAACTTCTGTCATAAGACTAACGCCCCGCCGTGTCGCCCCGAAGAGGGAAAAAAAAAAAAAAAAAAAAAAACAGCTTACCGTAATACATCTAATAAAAGAATTGATTGATGATTGTTGTTCACTTTCGGTCACGAAAAAAAATCATGGTGCGCCCTTATTTTGAAGCTGTCTACACATCAAAATCAATCCAGTCTCCAGTTTCAAAGGAATGGTCCATCGATGTTTACAGATTTTCGGTACTGATATAGTTCACACTCAATCTGCTACTGATTCCCAAGCTTGTTGATATTTTCATGCTTATTATTATTATTATTATTATTGTACTGTAAAACCAATCATCAATAGAAAATTGAAAAATTTTGTGAATCACTAAAGCAGGGATCGATGCAGACGAAAATTAGGTTCGCTTGACGGCCCCTTCATAAAATTATAAACGATTAAAACGGCCCCCTTAACAAAATTAGAATCGATTAAAACTAACACTTCACAAAAATAGAGTCGATTACAATGGCCCTACATTGGGATTTTGCCCTACATTTTAACCTGGTTTATCAATTATTTTAATAAAAAAGTTACATTTATTAAAAACTAGCTGCGTGCCCGTTCTTCGCACGGTAGGAAACGAAAATTTTCCTTACATGTGTAATTCGAAATTATTCGTGATGAGGAAATAAAAAAAAAGAGCAAAATTATTTGACTCTTAATGTAAAGTTTGTGTCATGAGTACTAACCTGATCATTGCAGTATAATGACTCAAAAAACTACGTCAGTGTCATTCACTATTAAAAAAGTGGAAAGCTTAATGGTTTGCAGAGAACTCCTGGCTTTCAAAATGTCTTATTCAGGGGCGTAGCCAGAGGGGGGGATATCGGGATATATCCCCACCGAAATTTTTGGATTAGTGATGAAATTCCATCTATTTATGCATATATAAGTTCATATACTCTTCGAAAAAATTTCCAGGCTCATATCCCTCCCCGAAAAAATTTCCTGGCTACGCACCTGGTCTTATTTCTACATCATACTGTTTTTTAGGCTCAAGTTGTAGCATTAAATACCTAAGACACTACATGAAATGGAGCACCATTTATCTCTTTCCGAAGATGTACCATATAAGGAAAGTATTGTAATCATGAAAAAATTCGACTTCGAGATTTTGGTGTATTGACACGTTTTGAGGTCTTCTGAATTCATTTATGCTATTTTCAAGAGATGTTTTTAAAATAGCTGCGCACCCGCTCTTCATACGGGAAGAAGGGAATATTTTACTACTAAAATCATATCTGCATGTGACAAAACAGAATTTCATTTTTAAAAAAGTTCAAGTAATCTCCTCTGTTGAAATTACTGCGGGATATATTAACGCAAATTAGAATTACTTTTCGTTTAGTTGGTTGTAAGACAACCGTTGAAACAGGACACTTTTAATTTCATGAAATATTTATTAACGTGGTACATTGCGATTTATTCATATTATCTTTACAAATCTAATAATACTACCTATTACGTACATTAATACTATCTATATTCGCTTCTCCCTCTTCAAGGCTCCCTTTAAAGAAACAGCTTAGATTATTTGGCCTCAATGGGATCTTTTGATTCTGTGGTGATTCTTTGCAATTTACGCATTAGCATAAATAAGAATCACTTCACATAATGGTTGCCATTAAGGAAACTCTCCATATATATTTAATTTATACATAGTTTTATAAGATGGGCATATTTAGCGCCGCAAACCATTTCATCTTACTGTGGGGAGAAAATATCCAAGGGGTGCCATTTTAACTATCCATGTATCTAATATAGCGATATCTTTTATATCCTCCATAGTCCTGTCTCCTGAAAAAACACCAAACTGTGTAATCTCGAGGAGCTACTTATTCCCACTTTAATTGTGACAGGGCGTTAGAGTTGCAGAGTTTAGAAATTTCGCACATTTTTTTTATTTATGACGTCACTGTTTGACTGCCTATATCTAATATAGCGATATCTTTTATATCCTCCATAGTCCTGTCTCCTGAAAAAACATCAAACTGTGTAATCTCGAGGAGCTACTTATTCCCACTTTAATTGTGACAGGGCGTTAGAGTTGCAGAGTTTACAAATTTCACACATTTTTTTTTATTTATGACGTCACTGTTTGACTGCCGTAAAGGATACCCTGGTAGGTTGAGGGAGTTAATTTCGATATTTCGCATAATTGTTTTCAAACGGTATCATTAAAACTTTGCGTTATGTAACCTTTATGGAGGAACGTAATTCAACGTTAAAATAAAATTATACTCGCAACCTGCATGCGTATGTTAGGCAACGCCTGCACTAAATTAAATGCCAAAAATAAAAATAGTAAATAGAAAAAATTTAATATATCGCGCTTTGAAACGAACTTTGTAATTTTTAAAATGAACATTTTCAGCGCCGTGAAAACATTTCAATTTTTAAATAAGCACCGGATTAAAATACCACTTCTAATAATAATAATCGTGAATTTCTTAGTTTATTTCTACAGTAAATTTTAATCAAAATAACGTTTCTGTTGAAAATAGAGCTGGAATAAATGAGTTAAAATTATGGAGTAATTTTTACGTATCTTAAAGCATTTGACGTCATAGATCCTCACTTGCGAATTGAAATTCTGATATCCCATTCAAAAACTCGATTGGTTGAAAAAATCCTTTTTTCTAATCCTTTCTGTGGCAACAACCGAAGATAAATTCTCGTGCCGTGATTGCAATGTAATGAATGGCGTAAGATCGCGTTGATGCTAATAAATTCTAAACATTAGGCTGCATTAAAATTCGTAAAAAATCATCTAATTTACATAATTTTTTCGTTTTTATTTTAAAAGAGGGAGAAAAGAATGTTTCACGATTTGTCAAAATATCTAAAAGTTATGACAGATAGAATTCAAGATGCGACAGTTTTAAAATTATTTTACGAAAAACAATCGCGAAGCAGATGCTTAGTAAAAAAATTCCTAAAAATCGGTAAATCATGTTACGTATTCAGAACAAACTGTTTTTAAAAGAAAATTTCCTCCTCTATCCGATGATACAAATGCCGTTTTGCTGCGAGTGTAATTTCCGCCGTTATTACGAATTAGGTGAGAAAAAATGCCAAAAATCGCATAAAACATAAAATTAAAAAAATTCTAGGTCGAATTTTGAAAAAATCGCTTCGAGGTGCACAACTACATATTTACATCTTCCCGAGTACCAAATTTGGTGTTTCTAGGTGTAGCCGTTTGTCCGTAACGCTGCCGACAGACACACACGCACACAGACAGACACAGACAGACACACAGACACCTTCTTTTATAATAAGTAGAGATTGGTGTGAAAATTCGGAAAAATAAACGGTTTTCACAAAAATGGGACAATGGAAAAAAATCCTGGATCGACCCCTGCTTAAAGACAAAAGTTTTCTTTTATAGTGAAAAATAGTTATAGTCTCTGTGGGCTGTGTGGGCTCTAAAGGCTGTGTTAATAATAAGTTATACGTTTAGCCATGCTACAGAAAAATTTACTATGAAATGCGATCTTGACACCCCACCCCCTCCGCACGTAGTCTGGTACAAAAATTGTGTTGCTTGTCCAAAAACAAATTCCACTGCACCCCACTATCTTCGATGTTTTCAGGTTTCATAACAGCTTTCGTGTTTAAAAAAAATCATTTTCACAACAGGTTTTTTAATCAATACGTCCCTTTTAGTGGTAGGGATGGATACGAGACGGGACAGAGATTTACAGCTTTTTTGCGAGACGAGATAAACATTCTTAACAATACGATATAGGAATTTTGCGAGACCAGACAAAGCTTTTGGGCTGTTTTGCGAGACGCCTGTTTTTCGTCTCGCGTCCATCACTATTTAGTGGAGATCGTTTGAATTGTTGAACTGTCCCCTTTCTTCTTAACCCTTTAACGTGCAGTGATCCCGCTCTGGGAACACCGAACTCTGACGTTCTGACTGTTGCCAGTCACGAAGAATAGATTTGATTTCTATAAAAATAGTTGCGGGTGACACAGCTCCGCGAGAATCCTTTACTTTTTTAGCACGTCATTTCCCGTAAAAAAATGGTCACGATTATTTTTAACAGCACTGACATCTGCTGAAAAATGGTAGAATGCGAGACCAGCTGGATAGATTGCCCAATGCTGAAAAAAAGGCAGCCGTTGCCATCGCTCGACTTAACGACCAGCAAGCATCTTGCTGGTCGTTAAGTCGAGCGATGGCAACGGCTGCCCTTTTTTCAGCATTTGGAAAGGGTTGCGCCTCAAAGGGTTAAACGAATTCTCCTATAGATGTATCAACAGATACCATAGGTACTATTTCATTTTACTGGTGTGCGTGTTATTTACTCCTTCTTTCAGGCCCGGATTAGCTCCTTTGGGGGGCCCTGGGTTAGAGATTTAAAAGGGGCCCCTTATTGATCCATTTAGAGGGAATAGAATCTTAGAATATGTAATACTTGAAAATTAGGATTCTGTGCCTTAAAACCACATTTAACTGTTTTAAAACTGTGGGGGGGGGCTGATTCTTCGGGGGTCCTCTCGATCCGCGGGGTCTATGTGGTAATCCGCTGCACCACTGTGCAAAAAGCGTAAGATATCTTGGAAATGAGTAATCGAATGGCTCTTGTATAATGCCACCACAACCACCTCCTAGGTATAGAAGGTCCATCACTAGGTCCACTAAGCTGACATCATCACACATTTAATTTGACAAAGTAAAACTATTCAAAGTTTGTGGTGAATTTACTTGCGGATAAAACATTTTACTGATCTAAGATAAAATATTTAATTTTACGACAAATACGAAATTTCAACTATCACTAATTATATAATGTGATATAGTAGAAATAGATCATAATAAATTAGATTTTATCAGAAAGGTACTTTAATTTTTATCTTTAACTTAAGATATTTTCCAAAATTTGCATCATTCACCAGAAATTTTAAATAGTTTTACTTTATGAAAAGAAAACTGTGATACAGTCATAGAGGACCTAGTGATAACTTAAAAGATTCTGTTGTCAGGCCATCTATACCTAGGCGGTGGTGGTATTAATCCTTTTTTTTTCAACGGGCGGACACTTGCCGATAAAGAATTGTCCACTACTATTGCCCCAGTGGCACAGGGAGGGCTTTTTTTTTCTACGGGGGAGGGGGGGTGAAGCTGATTTTTTGCAATTCAACGATTCTTTTAATTAAAGTGACAATTTCTCTGAACCAAAAATCAGGACATTTCTAAACAGTAGAGTCAGGTAGGGTAAAGATTGATCCGGAATCCCCCTCCCTAAGATTTTTTTTCCAACACATAATTTGATTTTCTATTTTATGTGAAAAATAAGTCGAAAAAATAAAGCGAGTATACAAATAAAATATGCCTATTATATAAACTTAGGTTTTAAATAATTTTATTGTTAATTTTTGGATAAATTTCCAAAATAGTTTGCTTTCTAACAATAACTACAGAATCCCCATCCATTGATTATAAGTATGTATTAATACATATTATAAAACAATAATTTTCATCGATAAAAGAAAACCAGTGTTAAATACTAGTAGCAAAAAACTTTGTAAATAGCACAATCCTTTTCATGCGAATTTATTCTCAATTTATTTTGCATTTATTTATTTATTTTTCATAAAGCAGGACTTTGGCGGGACAGGAATTGAAAAGCGGGACATTTTAGGGTTATGTGGGGACAGAAGGACATATAGGTAAAAATCAGGACTGTCCCTATAAAAGCAGGATGTCTGGTAACTCTACCTTTAGCTGTCCTTCAAAGGTCACAGTTGTTGTTCTGACCTCTGAGCGTTGGTCGGACTGCGCAGTCACCCAGTGCCCTTTAACACACGATTGAAATATTGTTGCAGTCCCAAAAATGTGATAGATCAGGTTTGATATTCCTGATCGTCAAACATACTACTATCGTCGCAATCCTCATGTGTCCTTCAACGATTATCATTACCATACCAATTTCTCAATACTGCTGTTGATTATGGCAGTGGGTGTCCATGGATTCTGGAGAATATTCCTTCAATACAATTATCAGTGTAGTCCTTATGTTTTAATAAATGGTGCTTAAAGCGCTACCAAATCAATCTTTCAACACACTATTTATCGTATCTACAATATAGTATTCTATGCTATCGTTGCTAAGGGCAGGGGAAGCTTATAGATTCTGGGGACACTTGAAATGCACCTTCCTACTCTATCGGCTTGGATATTTTGTGGTTTTGTCCGCATTTATGAAATTCCCTGTTTTCAAAAAATACATTTTACACGATATATTACAGAAAACCTTGTCAATGCTGTATCAACAAATTTTTCGACGAATTCTGGGTTTCGAAAACTGGGAGGGGGGGGACAAAAGGTATGTTCTGATCCCTCACTACAAAATCTTGAAAGTCAAGTGATCTCCTGCCCCCCCCCCTCCGGTTCTAGTATAGTCGCCGACCATCCGATCTGGGCAGTCTGGGCCTGCTTTCTTTCTTTCTTACTTTTAATCATTTATTCCACTTATTTAAGTGTTCTCATTTCTACATTGTTTTATGGCATTTAATCAAAGAATAAATATTATCAGATGATTAGGAATAAAGTCTTCAAAAAGTAAGACCTCGGGTGAAGAAAACTAGAACTTTTTTACACAACAACACCGCTATTTTTTTTTTTTTTTTTAACTGAAGCGTTGATTTACAGCCATACCTGGAAAATAACAAAAAGATTCTGCAGCCGAAAGTAAAAAAGCGGATCAAAAACACAATCCGTCATAAAAAGTAAAATAAAATAAATAAATAAATAAATGAAGACGTTCACGTGTTTCGGATAACAATTTAATTACCCTATAAAAAAAAATAATTTATCTTCTCTGTAGCTCCAGGCAACAATAGGTGGATTTATCTTTCTTTTTTGTTTTTGCTTCCTCATCATATATAATTTGAAAAAAAAAAAATGTCGGCATCAACTTGTTTCAGGATGGTTCTGGGTTTTTCCTGTATGTTTGTGGATATCAATTGTTTTGATTTCACCAGAGATCTGTTTGGACACACCCTAACAGATGCACGTGTGAGAAGGTTCAGAAATACAGGTACACTTGAAATAAGAAAAACAGATAAATTATGTGTAAAGACATTCCTTCATCTGTTCAGCGTGGCTTCTATAGAAACAAAAATGTATCAAAACAGGTAGCTTTAAATAGTAAGGAAATTCAAAGTCAACTGAATTATATGTATACAAAGAGTAATATTAGCTCAGACGGTGATAGCATTCTCCATGTACAGGGTGACAAAAAATAAACAAATAATGACTGGAAAGTACGAATATTAAGAAAGGATTTTTTTTTAAAGAAGTAAGAAAAGGAAAAAGTAAATTAAAATCTGAAAAACTTTCAAATTTTTTAAATACGCACTAAAGTGCTGTATATTAAAAGCGTATCATAATCCATGCGTCGTCCCTATTTTCTTCCTTATTCCATTCATTTGGAAAGTGTATCATTATTCATAAGTGTGCCGTATTTTTTTCCTTGTTCATAAAACAGTTCTTTGGAATTGAAATCTGTACTAAAATCGCCTACTAAAACTTTTACAATATTCGAAGTATATTCTAACTACATTTGACTTTCATAAATACTGTTTGGAATATGCATCATAATCCTGAAGTGTGCCGTGTATGTCTCCCTTGCTCCATAAAACAATTTTCAGAATTGAAATCTATATTAAAATCGCCTTCTAAAACTATTTTACAATCTTTGCCAGGCATATTCTAACTATACTTTTCCTTTGAAATAAACTGTCGCGTTTGAAAGTTTCTAGCCAAATTTGGCAGGTATCTCTAAGCTTGGTTTTGTTTTGAGAACTTATTTTTGGTGCGATACTTGGCGATAAATCATCGAAAATTGCAAACCTTGGCAACTTTCAACCTCTAATTCTAACCCCCCCTTCCCAAGCTATGCACCTTTTTTAACACTTTTGAATTTGTGCCTCGCCATGGCAAATCATGTAGACAAGTCATGTCGACGCTAAGAAACCTGATTGATTTTAATAGCACTCAAGTGCTAAAAATAAAAAATTCCATATTCGGAGGGAGAGTGAAAAAACAGGATTGCAGAGGAAAACGCGCTCATTTAAAAATTCACAGTGGGTAAGATTTTGTGCAGCTTTACAGCTAATCAAAAAGTGGGAGGTTTTAATGGATAGTATGGAGTTTCATTGACAATAATCTTACTGCCAATTGTACTCTGTCTACGCAATTATACAGAATAATTTATCTCAATACTTTCATACTTTTAGTTTTCCAAATTCTTCTTGCAGACTTATGATCTCCATCTTTGCTCTTTTGGTTAACCCTTTAACGCGCGGTATCCTCGCCATGGGGACACGAAACTCTGACGTTTGGACAGTTGTCAGTCACGAAGAATAAATTTGATTTCTACACAAATACTTGCAGGTGACATAGTTGAACGAGAATCCTTTTATTTTTAGCACATCATTTCCCGTAAAAATTTTCGATTATTTGTAAAGTTATGAGGATTATTTTTAACAGCACTGGCATACGTGGAAAACTGGAGAATAGGATGGAAATACATTGATGTAGAAGAACAACTGGATCGAATGCCGATAAACAGGCAGCAGTTGTCATCACTCGATTGAACTACCAGCCGCCATATTGATGGTAATTCAATCGAGCAATGGCAACGGCTGCCCTTTTTTCGGAATTGCGTAATGGTTGCTCTCCAAAGGGTTAATCTCTTACGATGTAAAAATATGCTTTAACCCTTTGAGGCGCAACCCTTTCCCAATGCTGAAAAAAGGGCAGCCGTTGCCATCGTTCGACTAAACTACCAGCAAGATGGCGGACGATCGAAACGTTCATCGCGTGCCAGAGATCTAGAGACCCTTTTTTGTCGCAGCTGGCTGTGACGCACAGCCAGCTGTCTTCATAAAAGGGTCTCTAGATCTGTGGCACGCGATGAACGTTTCGATCGTCCGTCATCTTGCTGGTAGTTAAGTCGAGCGATGGCAACGGCTGCCCTTTTTTCAGCTTTGGGCAATCTATCCAGCTGTTCTCGCATTCTTCTATTTTTCAGCAGATGTCAGTGCTCTTAAAAAGAATCGTGACCATTTTTTTACGGGAAATGACGTGCTAAAAAGTAAAGGATTCTCGTGGAGCTATGTCACCCGCAACTATTTTTATAGAAATCAAATCTATCTTCTGTGACTGGCAACAGTCAAAACGTCAGAGTTGGGTGTTCCCAGAGCGGGAACACTGCGCGTTAAAGGGTTAATTTTACATTCATATGTTGATTTACGCTTATCATCAACCAGTTTTCCCCATTACGCTCCGTCTGCAGTCGTAGTTCCTGGTCAAGAGTTGTTAAAATGGGTTCTCTCAAGCTCAGCCACTTTGAATAAGTGTTTATGGAGCTGCCAGAATCTGTATCTCGAGTTTTAGAGCCTAGGTCTTCCAAGAATTTATTTTCCAATCGGTTAGACCAATTGAGAAATTTCTTTTAAGTTGGAAATTCTCGCTCGAATGTAGCCGCAATCGGCTAGTAGTCTAAATAAATGTTAGAGATTTTTAGATCCAGAAAATTGGGGATAAATGTCTGACATCGATCAGAATAGGGTTAATTTGTTGAAAGTAGGGCAATCAGGTTGTCTCCATGTCCATTCATGAATATTTTGTGTGTGCTTATCACAGTCATTTTCGTGTTCAACACCAAAATTTATACGCCCAATGCCACAGTATTACCGTTAGATTGCATGCAAGCAATGGCTTACACAATGGTAGGTTTCAATTCATCTTCACCTCTGATTTTGACATTTAATCATAACTTAAAAATAAAAAAATCTAGAGTGACTCCACTCGACTTTCCGAACACTTACGATTAAGATCATTACCAAGCATTTAAATAAATTTTAATCGATGAATAATTCAAATATATATACCAAATTGAAGCTCAATCGAATGCACCGTTTAAACGCTAGCGCAATTTCAAGAATTTCGTCTCATAGGCCGTAATGTAAAAGAAATTTTTGTCGTAGCCCTGTAGAAACACTATAAGTCCTATACACACCAAAATCAATGCAGGTCTTGCGACGGTGGTTTATAACATCTATACCTAATTTGAGCTCAATCGAATGCACTGTTTAAACGCTAGCGCACTTTCCAGAATTTTCCCCCATAGGCCATAATGTAAAAGAAATCTTTGTCGTAGCCCTGTAGAAAAACTATAAGTCCTATACACACCAAAATCAATACCGGTCTTGCGACGGTGGTTTATATCATATATACCCAATTTGAGCTCAATCGCATGCCCCGTTCAGGAGCTATCGTGTTCACTCACATACACACAAACACACATACACACACACACACACATACATACATACATCTCGTAAAAATAGCATAAATGAATTCAGAAGACCTCAAAACTTGTAAATACACCAAAATCTCGAATTCGAATTTTTTCATGATTACAATACTTTCCTTACATGGTACATGTTCGGAAAGTAAAAAGAAGCTTTTCATTCTGCAATACTCCCGCGCAAATCCTCTCCCTCCAGAATGGAAATGAAATCGATATTTTGAAAGTTCACACATGCTCAACAACCTCTTGGAGAGCTTTGCTTCTGTAGAGTGATAAAAGATTTCAGTATCCAAACAAGAGATCCACTGAGGGAATACGTTGCAACAACGCAGAGCCGCACATGCGCGCTACAGGTTTTTCCCTCCTAGCACATGCAACGACGTCTGGCATTGTCGTCCAAATCTGTGACGTTTTGAGAATTTTAGACTCGCAAGTCATTTGTATCTTCGAACCTCAATCCATACTTCGACTGCTGTTCGCAGAAAAAAAATTTCAGAGAGAGCTCAAAAGGTGGTAAAAGTGAAATGTCTCACAAAAGGATTGATTATTTATATATAGTGAACAAAACTCCTAATTTCGGGAGGGGCCCCATCAGTGGGCCTTAACCCTTAAGCGCGCAGTAGGGATGGACGCGAGATGAAAAATCGGCTGTCTCGTCTCGCAAAATAGCTGAAAAACTTTGTCTCGTCTCGCAAAAATCCCTATATCACAATGTAAAATATGCCTGTCTCGTCTCGCAAAATAACTGCAAATCTATGTTTAGTCTCGCAAATTTCTGTCTCGCAGTCCATCTCTAGCGCGCAGTGTTCCCGCTCTGGGAACACTAAACTCGGACGTTTTGACGGTTGCCAGTCACGAAGAATAGATTGGATTTCTATAAAAATAGCTGCGGGTGACATAGCTACACGAGGAATCCTTTACATTTTTAGCACGTCATTTCCCGTAAAACAAATTGTCACGATTATTTTTAACAGCACTGACATCTGCTGAAAAATGGAAGAATGAGAGAACAGCTGGATAGATTGCCCAATGCTGAAAAAAGGGCAGCCGACTTAACTGCGCTTAACTACCAGCAAGATGGTGGACGATCGAAAAAGTGGACGTCAAAAAAGGTCAAAAAAGGGTCTCTAGATCTGTGACACGCGATGAACGTTTCGATCGTCCGCCATCTTGCTGGTAGTTAAGTCGAGCGATGGCAACGGCTGCCCTTTTTTCAGCATTGGGAAAGGGTTGCGCCTCAAAGGGTTAAACTTCACAGCAGCATGTAGAAACTTCGGGTCAGACGAAAAGCAAGCACAGATTTATGCTTGGAAATATTTCGCTTTCATTATTATACGAAAATTTAGAGAAGAGAGAAAAGAGATAGTTTTACTCTATTATTCATCATCTTCTATAACGTTACTTCGTGATACCACTGACCTTAACTTATAAGAAAGACGAGAGTTGCGGTTATAGTTAACGGCCAAGAAACGAATGCTCTCTGCGCAACCCATTGATTATATTACACGGTAAACAACTTCTAAGGTTACAGACGATGTGTCTTACGCCTGTAATCATAGCATCCTGCTTTGTGACCAATTATTAGAATAATTTATTTTTTTTAAAGTGAATAATGAAGGTATGGGTTTTCGGTTGTCATGTTGGATACGTTACGGCCGAATCTCATTATAGCAAGAAAGGTAAATCATGTCAAACGCATCGATTACGAAGCATTTTTTCAACACAGTTGCTTTACTGGTACGTATAAAGCTGAATAACGAATTATTAAAAAAAGTAAAACAAATTTACTTGAAATACTTTATTTTACTTAAAAATATTTTGCTTTAATTAAAATACTTTATTTATACTTTACGTAAAAATGCTTTACTTAAAAATATTTGTCTTACGTTTTCCTTTAGTTAAAAATACTTTAATTTGCTTCAGATACTTCTCTTTATTCTCTTTAAAATATTTTACTTTATTCAGGCAACTTTACTTCAAGTCACCTATTTCAGAGAGTGATCTGTGATTGTAAATGCTATGCCCCTTTTTTATGATGGAGGGTATGTTGTTCAGGTCTTGAAATTTGGGGTTGCCCGCTTGCCCGGGGAACACCTTCTAGATAGAGAACGCCTTACAACTTACGCATTGACGTCAACAAAAGGCTCTAATTGACGTCATCACAGTTTATCTTGAAAAAGTAAAACTATTTAAAATTTCTGGTTGATTTTCTCACTCGTAAATTTTTTTTTAATCATTTAAGATAGAAAAATTAATTTTACGACAAAAGATAATTTTTGACTATCGCTGATTGTATAATATGATAGAGAGTAGATCACAATGAATTATTTTGTATCAGAAAGGTATTTTAATTTTTATCTTTAATTTAAGATTTATTCAAATATTTGTAGCATTCACCTGAAACTTTAAATACCCGTAGTTTTACTTTTTGAAGATAAATCTGTGATGGCGTCATTTAAGAAGATCTTGGGGTGACGTCAAAGCTTCATTTGTGAGGCCTTCTATATCTAGAAGGTATTGGCCCAGGGCCATGAGGTTTTGAAATGCGAAAGTAAAAACAAAAAATTCAGCTGCTCCTCAGACAACCAAGAACTTCGACTTCTATTTTCATTCCCGAGAATGAAATTTCATTTCTCTATTTTCATTCTGAAATTTCTGTTCCTATTTTCATTCCAAATAATGGTAATTTTATAAATTAGTGCTTGTCAGTTTATTTTTTATTAAAACGGCAGCACTTTTTTAATTTTTTTTTTAACTTTTGAGTATCAAAAATTTTTTGTGGGAAACAAACTTTATTTTAGGGCCATTACATTACTTTCCGGTTTACTCTCTCTGTAAAGTTTACGCATTTCATTAAATTTCGATCAACAGTGAAAACGTTAAAATCAAAAACCGAAAATTGTCTTAACTCTTTATATTAACAAGTTGCATTGTCTGCAACATAGCAATTAAAACTTTATAAATTAATAGTAGTGTATTTAAAAATATTTGTGAATGACTTTTTTTTTTTTTTTTTTTTTTTTTTTTTAGAATAACGTGAATATAAAATAATTTTTAAAAATCTGAAAAGTTTGGGATATTTAATTAATATTGTAACCCAAAACTGTATTTTGTCCTTCAGCAATTGCACTATTGATTTTTGCAGCATATATTGTATTCATCCGTAGGTTACCTTTACAAGAATGTTAGTGATTTAAAAAAAAAAAAAAAAAAAAAAATAGCTAAAACTGTTCACAAACTTTTCACTAATTTTTAGGTATACTACAGATACCGGGTGTTCTAAAAATGGCTGATGGATTTTTAAAGTCAATAAAAAAAAAAGACGGAATGCGATAAATATGTATCGTTTGCGGCATTATGCTTAGTAAATCAGAGAATTTTATCTCACCAAATTTTAAATTTAGTTAACATTTCAACCAAGAGATGGCGCTGCAGGCGGGTGATTCCCTTACAGGAAGGGCATACAGGAAGTGGCATGGTATGGCCTCCTTCTTTGCCAGACTTGACGCCCTGCGACTTTGGGGGGTACCTGAAAGATTTGGCATACCGCCAAACTCCACAAACAATTGCGGAGCTGAAGCAGCACATCTGTACTGCATGTGAGACAATTCCAAGTGACATGTTTGAACGGATGTCAGGAAATTTTTGCCTCATATTGCGCCACGTTGTTGCAGCAAATGGGGGTTACATTGAAAATGTCATTGTTTAGTTTTTTTGCAACAATCCTTGCATAATTTTCATACCGGTTTTTATTTTTTCCTAGTTTTCAGCGCCACCTGTGGGTGAAAATGTTAACTAAATTTGAAATTTATTGGGATAAAATTCACTGATTTCCTAAGCATAAGGCTGCAAACGATACATATCTACCGCATTCCGTTTTTTTTTTGTTTTTTTTTTTTTTCCAAAATCCATCAGTCATTTTTGGGACACCCGGTATATTTCCAAATAATACAAAAAATAAGAATAACCATTTTATTGCACTCTCCAACAAATAAATTTTGGTCAGTAAATTTTACATGAATCATAAAACTGGATTTTTAAAAAAAACTTTGGCAGTGTTTATAATGAATTTCTGCGTATTGTAGTAAAAAATGTCAAAATTTTCAAATGTTCAGACTTAAAGGTTAAATTTCTCGATCACAAAATTTCCCCTTTGCTTCCTACCAAGATAACCACCACCAAGAAGTATCCAGGGAGAGGACTATTTTCCCTGCCTGACGCAGCTGAGCAATCCGTCACTGAGCAGCAGAAGCAATTAATAATCCCGGGCACGTAACTCTTCAGCACCAATGAAGGGGAAAAAATAAATGAATGAATAAATGGAGATTTATTGAATATGCATCATTGCTTTGAAAAACACCCTTATCAGCCTTCCAGAAATTACCGCAGAGGTAATCAGCTTTCACTTGTTTGTGTGTATAATATATGTGCCTATGGCAGTTCTCTTTTTAACCCTTTGAAGCGCAACCCTTTCCCAATGCTGAAAAAAGGGCAGCCGTTGCCATCGCTCGACTTAACTATCAGCAAGATGGCGGACGATCGAAACGTTCATCGCGTGCCACAGATCTAGCCACCCTTTTTTGACGCAGCTGGCTGTGCGGCACAGCCAGCTGTCGTCTGGTAGTTAAGTCAAGCGATGGCAACAACAGCTGCCCTTTTTTCAGCATTGGGCAATCTATCCAGCTGTTCTCGCATTCTTCCATTTTTCAGCAGATGTCAGTGCTGTTAAAAATAACCGTGACATTTTTTTACGGGAAATTACGTGCTAAAAAGTAAAGGATTCTCGCGGAGCTATGTCACCGCAACTATTTTTATAGAAATTAAATCTATTCTTCGTGACTGGCAAAAGTCAAAACATCAGAGTTGGGTGTTCCCAGAGCGGAAACACTGCGCGTTAAAGGGTTTAAAAAAAAGTGGTGCAAGAACCGATTAGGTCAATGGGTGTTTAAGCGCGATTTAATATATTGGATGGATGTTTTATGAGTGGATTTTTAAAATTATTTTAACTTTCGAGTGATGTTCAATGGTGCCGGAACTGGGGGGGGGGGGGGGCAGAGGGGACACTTGACCCCCTCCCAGATTTTGTAGTGAAGGGTCAAAGCATACTTTTTGCCCCTCCCCACTTTTCGAAACTCAGAATTCACCGAAAAATTTGTTGATACACCCTCAATCAATTTTTGCGTAATGCACCGTGTAAAGATGTTTTTTGAAGAACAGGAAAGTTGATAAATGCGGACAAAACAACAAAATGGCCAAGCCTATAGAGCAGAGGTTCCCAAACTGGGTGCCACGAGTGTATGTCAGGGGTACCGTGGAGATAATCAAGAAAAGTGTTTTGGTGGAGTATAATCAAATAATTTCGTCTGAACCGGTATCCCACAAAAAAGTGAGCCAAGCCGATCACTAAGTGTGCTCAAACAATTATATTTCAGTTAAGTTCAAGACTGTCCTGTAGCCTCTCTTTTATAGGAACTCCCTGAAATGGGGGTATTGTCAAAATTCTATATCCCTTTCCCAAGAGAGGACTTTCTTGAAAGTTAGCCCTATAAACAAACAAGCAAAAAATAACGTAAAATGCATCCAAACTGCTTCATTCTAACCTTCATATTCATATTGCTTTAAAGGAAATCTGCAGCGAAAGTTTTTAGCCTGAAAAGGGTGCCGCGGAGAAAAAAAGTTTGGGAATCCCTGCTATAGAGTGGGAAGGTGCACTTCAAATGTCCCCAGAATCTATAAGCACCCTCTGCCCTTAGCAACAATAGCATATGAATACGATATTGTAGATACGATGAATAGAGTGTTGAAAAGATTGATTTGGGCAGCGATTTAAACCCCATTGATTAAAACATAGGGATTACAAAGATAATAGTGTGTATTGAAGGAAGTGTCTCCAGAATCCTTGTCCACCTTCTATCATAATCAAGAGCAGCAGTGGCGTAGCTAGTGGCCTTTTTGGGGGTCACCTCCCATGAGGAATTTTTTGTCATACTCCCTCGAGATTCATTGAAAGTGGTTTAACTCAGCATATATTTATCATCACACCCCTGACACTTTTCTGGATATAATTCTCAAATTTTGTACATCCCCTGATAAGTGTATGGGTGCATATTTTTTTTGTATGTGTGCGCACTTAATAATTCCCATTACTAAGTAGGAATTTCTTTTTGTACGGGGGTAGTATACAAATTCAGAAAGTGAAGCTTTTTTTAAATTAACGAGAGGAACGTTTCTTAACGTAGTCTTTTTTGCCACCTTATTTTTAACATTTTTTTTAAAATTTACATTGCCCACTTATCCGAGCATCAACTTTAAAATGCAAATTAACTTTTTATTAAAATATATTTAAAAAGCCAATACCTACAGTCAAAAGCAATGATCAAGTCAGATCCGACTGGGTTGGGAACAGCCCAAATAAACAATATTACTTCTGGTAAGGGGCTGAAAGTACATTGCAGGCTTTCGTTTATTGATTATTTTTCACAACATTTGCTTCATGTGTTTGCGCCTTATATTAAAGTTTCATTCTTATATTATTATTTTTTTTACGGGAAGAACATTTACTTATATTGAATACAGAGAGAGCCCTGACACATACTTTAAAATTCTCCACGAAAAGCAGCTCTTTTTAAAGCAAAGAAGAAAAAAAAGAAAGAAAAAAAAAAAGAAAACTAAAAGTTTGTCAATGAAATGAAAAGAAAGAGAGCATGATTTATATATTCTTTCATCTAAACTTTAAAAGTACAAAGATTAAAAATGAAATCGATAACAAAAAAATTCAAAATTTGTTAAAATAGTAAATAGTATACTCCTATATCAAAGCTTTGCATGATTCAATGGAGGCATAGCAAAGCTTGTGCAGCTGACTTGTTGAAACAGAATTTTGTTAAAATGTATAAAGCGTACTTACTTTTTATTATTATTATTAATGGATTTCAAGCAAAAATATTACACAACAGAAAAATAACGGATTAAAACGCGAACTAACTATCGCGAGTCTAGATTTTAGCTACTGGAGAGGAAAAAAATTAGGACATTTTTTCTTTAATCCTTAACCAGTTTGTGACTATCACAGAAATTATGACAATCTCACACAAAATGTTTATTTTTATTTTTTTCTGAGAAAAAGTTTTCAACATTGTAACAATTCGATTGAATTTCCAGTTACGAAACGAAACACACAATAACAAAATTTAATTTATCTCCAACAATAAATCAAAAGAAGACATATTGGGGACATACAGCCAGATTTTTAAATTAATAGTTTGATTTAAAACAATAAAGCGCCTCAATTAAGACGTGCCATACATTTTCATTGTAGTTAATCATTCAACCAGAGGCGTATGTATCCAAACATCAAATTTACAAAGGAAAAAGGAAAGTGGTTATTTAGCTGATAGGCAAGACCCGCATACTCCTGACCTAATGAACTTGATACTACTGACTAAATAAATAAACCATTTTGCATACGTCTTTGCCAGTGTAAAAAGGGAAGGGAATTGTTTGCTCGATGAGGCAACGCTATGAATGCAAACCGCACTCTTTTAAAGAGAGAAAAAATATGTTTTTTAATGCAGATTTGTAGATTTTTCTAGGCTTGAGGTTATTCTGAACACGATGGAATTTCCTAATTTTGTAGGAAAGTTACGGGTTAAAAAAATGGAAGTTTGTAAAAGAAGGAGTTTCAAGATTTATAAAGGAAGGAATTTGCTTTTGAATTTGATAATTTACGGAATAAAATAAAAATAAATAAATAACAACAAAAAAGGCACAGGAACAGATATATATCGAGGCATATTTTGCTTTTCTTTCTAGTGGAAAATAGTTCAATCATCAATCAATCACATCAAAATAGTTAAGATTTTTGAATTGTTATTTTATACATTTATAGATTTATATACATAGACTAGCTGTCAACTACTACGGAATACAATTAACCACTTTTTTAAACAATAATTTTCTATTTAAGACATAGCAAAATTTTTGTACTGTTCGCGGTGGTTAGTTACTGTTTTGAAAAAATACTAAAAGAATGTACTGTTTATAAAAAGTGGTTAATTATATTCCGTGGTAATAGTCATCTATGTATAGAGTCTGCGTGCAAGTAAAGCTAGTGATAGGTATAAATGAATGAAACTGTTTGAAATAACCGACTATTAACTACACTCGAGATAATCGCTTTTGATAAAACCCATTCGAACGATGAGCCCATAGCATTCGAACAGCACGTGGCATTCGAAATCTCGACTACTATTCAAATAGTGAAAATCACGAATATTCACCGTTCGATTAATCGATTATTGATTCCATTCGAACAATAGTGATTGATTAAAAAATTCATTCGAATAGCACATCACTCGGAAAAACACAGCACTGACACTAATAAATTATCAATCTCGAAGGCATCTCTGGATTATACAACCACGAAGTCACTTACCACTGAAAATTCCTACATTGAGCTGCTCGCTGTCCAGGTCATCAACATACCTCCCTAGGTACTTGTTCAGAGCATAGGCTACCACGCCTTCAAACATGGTGCTTTTTTTTCAGCTACTCACTCCGCCGAGACCTGTACAATAGAAGTATTACTTGTGATTATTATTAAACTGGGATCGTTTCAAAATAATATTTTACAAGATCAAATTTTGAAAATATGCTTTCCCACTGCATGAAAAACTATGTATCTCAATTATAAAGCACTTCAATGATTCTACATTAACTGAAATATAATGTTATAATAACTAATAACAGCTAAGATGCTTTAGTAATTTTAATACCGTAAAATACCGTTAATCCGCCCCTCCCGATTAGTTTCCCCCCTCCAATAACCCTACTCTGCACACGAATCTCAAAGTTAACTCTATTATATCTCTCTACTTTGAAATGAGACTGTTAATTTAAATGACAAACTGTTAAAGCTATTTTCAGATGATTAAATTAATGAAGAATCATTCGGTGGGTATAATAGTATTTTAGTGGATATAATAGCAAATAACAATATTTTCTCAATTTACACATAAATACAAACTAAAAAGTAAAGGATTCTCGTGGAGCTATGTCACCCGCAACTATTTTTATTTTTATAGAAATCAAATCTATTCTGCGTGACTGGCAACGGTCGAAACGTCAGAGTTGGGTGTTCCCAGAGCGGGAACACTGCGCGTTAAAGGGTTAAATCACGTTTAAGCGTCCGCTCCGCTTTTTTACGACTTTTAGTTGCGTTTGGGGGGGGGATGCGGATTAACGGTATATTACGTTAAAATGAAACATTTAAATAGCTTAAATTATAAAATTTAGGATTACCATTAAAATTTTCAAGTACTTATAGTCATATTCTTTTTGTATTTAAACCACTTTATGTTTCCCATCATGTCAAACTTTGTGGGTGGCAAAAAGTAAAACCTTTTTAAGTTTATATGATAATCTTTCAATGCATGATTTTTACTTTCCGAACATGTACCATGTAAGGAAAGTATTGTAATCATGAAAAAATTCGACTTCGAGATTTTGGTGTTTTTACACGTTTTGAGGGCTTCTGAATCCATTTATGCTATTTTTACGAGATGTATGTATGTATGTGTGTATGTGTGCGTGTGTGTGTATGTGTGTGTGTGTGTATGTGAGTGAACACGATAGCTCCTGAACGGAGCATTCGATTGAGCTCAAATTGGATATATATGTCATAAACCACCGTCGCAAGACCGGTATTGATTTTGGTGTGTATAGGACTTATAGTTTTTCTTCAGGGCTACGACAAAGATTTCTTTTACATTATGGCCTATGGGGGGGAATTTCTTGAAAGTGCGCTAGCATTTAAACGAAACATTCGATTGAGCTCAAATTCGGTATACATGTTATAAACCACCATCCTAAGACCGGTATTCATTTTGGTGTGTATAGGACTTATAGTTCTCCTAAAGGGCTACGACAAAACTTTCTTTTATGTTATGGCATAATGGAATATGGGGAGAAATTCTTGAAAGTGCGCAAGCGTTTAAACGGTGCATTTGATTGAGTTTCAATTTGGTATATATGTTTGAATGATTCATCGATTAAGATTTATTTAAGTGCTTGGTAATGATCTTAATCGTAAGTGTTCGGAAAGTCGAGTGGAGTCACTCCAGATTTTTATTTTTGTCTTGTTAAATCTGTACATGCTAGCCGACAATTCGGCCAGCTTCGTCGCCCCATACCTTACTGGTCTTTACACTCAGTGCAGCGTTGACTGAACTCATTTCAACGAAAATCATGTTTTTTTTTTTGTTTTAACAGTATTTCTCATTAAATTTATTTAGGTTAGGGTTGCTGCACATTTTGGGTGACATCCTAAAAGCCGATGCTGACACAGCAAATGACTAAAATGTGCTTTAGCCCAATGCATGGTGACATTTTTTTAGGAGGGCGATAAATGTGCCAAGTGTTGTAAATTTGATAGTTTAAATCTGCGAAAAAGTCCGAAAGATCTTGCATTTTTGTGTATCCATTATTGTTATTTTGTAATCTAGCTACTGCGTGACATGTGCTTGCTCCATTTTACGTCATTGAACCATTAATTTGGGTTTTTGCAGATGCGTTATTGTTATTGCATTAATGTTTACATCTTGCTGTTCCCGTTTGTAGCGTTGAAATATCGTCGATATTAGTACCGCATAAGTTAGTGTATTATATAAGTATGCCTATGTATTAATGACTATTTCATTTTATCTCTCACCCTCTTATAGAAAATGTGACATAAAAGTAGAATAAATCTCCACTGAAAATGTTAGTTATGTGTTACGTAAACCACCGATTTCTATAAGCTCCGTAAGGTTGCATTTATTTGATAAAATGATTGGTTTAAAAATTTCATCCGTTTTGTAAGTGTTATAGGAGAATGTGGCAACAATGTGCAGATAAAATAAAATGTTAGTATGTGTTACGTAAACCACCGATTTCTATAAGCTCCGTAAGGTTGCATTTATTTGATAAAATGATTGGTTTAAAAATTTCATCCGTTTTGTAAGTGTTATAGGAGAATGTGGCAACAATGTGCAGATAAAATAAAATGTTAGTATGTGTTACGTAAACCACCGATTTCTATAAGCTCCGTAAGGTTGCATTTATATTTAAAAACTATTAGTTCACAAGAGCTTTAATCTATTGTTAAGATATATCGTAAGCTGTAGAATATGCATCACATGTATTTTTTGCATATATTTAAATACTATTAGTTCACAACAGATTTAATCTATTGTTACAATATTTCGTAAGCTAGTTACAATATTTCGTAAGTGTAACATGCGTCACATGTATTTTTCTATAAATAGGTTAGAATCATAAAAATTTTAACATAGTGTTACCAGGCGAAATACACGAAAGATGGGAGATAAAATGACATAGTCAATTAATATCGTTTTAATATGGCAATAATGAAACTAAAAAAAATAGAGGGGTTCAGGGGGGGGTCCCCCCCTGACGGGGATCGAACAGCCGAGTTATATATATACAAAAGCACATACATATGTATTAATTTTCCGTTAAAAAGAAATCATAAAAAATATTTCTTTTAATCAAGCCATAAATTTTCATAACTTTTTTGATTAACTTTTATATTGTTGTAAAAGGCTCTAATAAATATTGATGCATAATTGTTGTCTACTTTTTTTTCTTCTTTTTTTTTTACTTTAGGGGAAAAGAATTTCTCACTGTAGCCATTAGGCAACATGATGCAATAGAGTGTTAAATACTTTTGGAAAGCAAACATTACACGTAGAGTGGGAAAGCATATGTTTAAATAAGGTTTAATAAAATAATGTTTTAAAAAAAGTTTCATTTCATAACAAACAAAAATAGCATTTCGTTAGATAAAGTAATGCCATTGTGCTTAAGATAAAAACTAATATTTGTATTAAAAAAAAAAGCTCTGAAAGTTTTTCAACATTTTCTCGTGTTCCCAACTTCAGCGAGTGAGTTATATCCCCTTAATTACACCACATGCATAGTTCTGCCATCATACACGGAATATAATTAATCACTGTTCGTAAACAGCAATTCTTTGAAAACTTTCTTTTGAATGATAACTAACTCACACAGTTGGTAAAGATTTTATTATTTTCTAAGTCAAAAATTACTGTTTACAAAACGCGGTTAATCATACTCCGTACATGTGGGAAGTTATGCATAAAGCTAATTATATCAAAATTCAACTGACAAAGGATAATAATAAAATTATTAAATTACACTCTCATTCTATGACTATTTTCATGACAAAATATGTTAATTAAACTGCTGGAAAACTATATTTGCTCAATCTATTTTGCATTTTGATTTTTAACAAAAGAAATAATACTCGTCAATGGTTTATGTTTAACAATGAAGTTTTACTACTATTCAATTTAAATGATTATTAATAATAGGTTGAAAACGTACAGAAACACGTTTTCAGTTGCTGAATGACACCGGTTGTATTATATAACTGCTTTTATGCTTCAATACGTAGGTATTGTGCATTTGCTAATTATTTTAAACAGTAATTTGGATAATTGGGCTACGCTTATTACAAGATAGCCTCCATATTTTTAAGTTTGACTGTGAAATTCCAAAGGTCCTTATTCAGATTAATACCATACAGATTATTAAATGCCCTAAAAGAGCTGATGTTGAAATGAAAATAATGAAAACAAATTCGTTACAGCAATCTTTTACAGAAATAAAATTATGTGTTTCTCCTTTCAGTATCATTACTTTTTAAAATGTGTCACATACCTGTTTTCGTTAGATTTAACTAACAAACAGATAGTGTAGCATTAAATTATATCATAATTTTGCAACGTGGTCTTATTTCCATGTATGCAGGCTTTAACAAAGTTATTTATTTTTAATTCGACATAGATTTCTTAAGGTGTATAACTGTATGAAATATTCATGATAAGAGATAATTTTCCGGCATGCTTTCTAATAAAAGAACATAAACTTACAGAGCAGGAATTAAAAGGAATAGGTGCATAATCGCATTTTATGTATCCTTTTGTGATTAATAGACTTTATAAATACTTAAAAGTGGTTGACTTTTTTCTCGAAGAAAAAATTAAACTAAAGCCGAGCGTTTACAAATTTACTGGACTTCATCAACTATCTTCGAGCACTAGTGCGATTTTAGTCTTGTAAAACCTGAAGTAATTTTGACATATCAGTGAATATTTAACTATTAATATGACGTTATTTTCATCAAAGATTATTTGTTTTTTACATCCAATTTAGTATTTACGTAGAAAAGAATTGAAAATGCAAATGCGTTCTGGTTTTCCCCACAGTTTTATTTATAAAATAATTGAATATTTCCGATTTTCGTAGAGATAGGGTAGAGGGGGGGGGATAGTGGGACGATATATATTTCTCTATGATTCAAAAGCTCAAAAAGTAGCAAAAAAATCCATAAAATAGTTAACCTGTATAGCAACACTGTGAAAGCTAGTCACTGTCACATCTCATCTTGTAGGAAAGTTACAGTCACTTTTGTTCCTATCACTGTTGAGAAAAATCAAGTCAATTTTACTTTTTGGATTTGAGCAGTAAATTATTATCTGTTAATCAGTGTTATAATTTAAGCAAAAACTTTCTTAATTGCATACACGTAATGATCTTTATTCTATTGATAAATTACCTCACCATGGCACTGTGGTTATGCCACTGAAAATGGTAGACGGCCGAAGTGTGAAGGTCCTACAGAATCTGAAAACGGACAGCGAGTGTTTTTCAAAGTACTGAAATTTCCCAGAAAAATTAAATAAAATGCATAAGAAAAGCAAAATTTTATTTTTGGCTTTGGTATAAAAATACGTTATAGCCGAAGTACGCACTTTTGTTAAGTACATTTTAACCGAAGTTAAATAACATTATAAATATAGGACTTCATTCGGGACCTAGCTTCTAGGTACGTTATAACCGATAGCACGTTATATCCCAGGTCCGTTATAACCGGTGTGCATTGTGTATATTAGCACGAATATTTTTTGTCATAAATAAAACACGAATCTATAGCTTATTGTTTTAAAATTTTTCTTTAATGACTTCTTTTATAACTGAAAATTAATTTCAGGCGAACTCTTTAAAAATTAAACGGAATTATTATTAAATAATTAGTTTAATTATTGCATTAGGGAAAAATATATAAATAATTCTATAGCTAATCCTCTAAGAAAATATAAACAAATACAGTGCAGCTGAAATAAGGGTGCACCTCTATTAAGCGACCCCCTCCTCCAGCGACCAACTTTTTGAGACATCCACTTTTTACCCTATTTGCTTTATGATAATAGATCCTCTAGGAGAGAACAAACAACCCTCTATAACCCTTTAACGCGCAGTGTTCCCGCTCTGGGAACACCAAATTCTGACGTTCTGACTGTTGCCAGTCACGAAGAATATATTTGATTTCTATAAAAATAGTTGCGTATTGAAATAGCTCCACGAGAATCCTTTACTTTTTAGCACGTCCTTTCCCGTCAAAAAACTGTCACGATTATTTTTAACAGCACTGACATCTGGTGAAAAATGGATGAATGCGAGAACAGCTGGATAGATTGCCCAATGCTGAAAAAAGGGCAGCCGTTGCCATCGCTCGACTTAACTACCAGCAAGATGGCGGACGATCAAAACGTTCATCGCGTGCCACAGATCTAGAGACCCTTTTTTGAAGACAGCTGGCTGTGCCGACTTAACTACCAGCAAGATGGCGGACGATCGAAACGTTCATCGCGTGCCACAGATCTAGAGACCCTTTTTTGAAGACAGCTGGCTGTGCGGCACAGCCAGCTGTCTTCAAAAAAGGGTCTCTAGATCTGTGGCACGCGATGATCGTTTCGATCGTCCGCCATCTTGCTGGTAGTTAAGTCGAGCGATGGCAACGGCTGCCCTTTTTACAGCATTGGGAAAGGGTTGTTCCTCAAAGGGATAAACGACTGAACCCGGGTCCCTGTCCGAAAATTTTCTAGCATTACTTCGGAAGTAAAGTAAACAAAAGCCGCATTTCAAACCAACTGTTGGTGTACATTACGTACAAATCTTGTAGGTTATAGAAGAGATATGTGTGAGAAACCGGTGATTTTACCTTACCGTTGGAGCAGCATATTGAGTTCCACGAAAAGTGAATTTCGGAGAGGAAGTTAGCGTCTACTTTTGGTTGTGGAATAACCCCAAAAGCAAATTTTAAATCAAAAGATTTTATTACGTCAAATTCAGAATGCATTAAGACTATCAGGATAAATGCTCTTTCTTCAGGTGTAAAAAATAAAGTATAGAGAAAGAAGTCTCAGAAAGAGAAAATTCTGAAATATTTCATTAAAGTTAAAAATTTTAAAGTATGTTTGAATAATGATCACGAAACGTTCTCTGCGTACTAATGTCGTCTAATGGTGGCATGCGCGAAACGTTCTCTGATTTACTAAAGCCGCTTCACTAAAATCTGCATTCACAGAAAGTTATTTGGGTATGATTACCACAGCTGCCAACATCCGCAGCAGACTTTAATTTTGACGCTCTATCCCATGGAACGATATACGTTTTTTTAGCGCTACCCTCAACGGAGTGTTGGGCCAACACCTTTTAGATGCAGAAGGCATAACAACTGAAGCTTTGACGTCATCACTGGATCTCCTTAATTTACGTCATCACAATTGATCTTCAAAAAGTAAAAATATTTAAAATTTCTGGAGCTATTAGAAAATATCTTAAATTGAAATACCTTTCTGATACAACATAATTCATTGTTATCTACTTCCGTACCATATTACACAATCAGCAGGGTGCGAATTGACGGGGGGGATGCCGGGGATCGTCCCCGGCTGAAGAATGTAATATCCCTACCTAGAGAAATATTAATGGATCCCTGCCAGGGATACTATTTATCCCCTGCTGAAGAAATGTTAAACTGGTGAAGGAAGGCTTGGGATTGAAGTCAAGAAGTCAAAATGAAAAAAGTATGTTATCGTTTGTTACTATACTCTAAGGCTATTGCCTTAAAATTTCGTCTGCTTTCTAAACTAAAAACCCTCAAGGGTGGCTTCCAATACAGGTACATTGTATATAGCTTGTGTATCTGTGATTCCATAGAACAATCTATGACTTTTGTTTGAATATAAGTCAGTTCCCACACGTGTCGGCGATTGCATTTGTCATGTAATATCATGTGAGTGAAGCATTTACACCTTCCCTCCTTTTTCTTTTCAAATGTCCCCCCCCCCTGGAGAATGTTTTTTTTCAAATGTCCTTTCAAAATTGAGTTAACACCCTGACAATCAGTGATGGTCAAAAGTTATCCTTTGTCGTAAAACTAATTTTTTATTTTCAATCATTAAAAAGTTCCATGAGTGAGAAAATTCACCACAAATTTAAAATAGATGTATTTTGTGAAAGTAAAACTGTGATGACGTCACGCAAAAAGATGTAGTGATGACGTCAAAGTTTCCATTGCAAGGCTTTCTGTATCTAGAGGGTGTTGGTTGGGCACGTGCTCCACTTGCCCCCCGTCTAATTGCGGCCCGGTCAAACTCATAAACTTTGACAGATCGCAAAAATCAACAACAATATTCAAATTTAGTGGCAGAGTTAAACGAGGACATGCAGAAAATTGACATCTTAAATACTTCTGAATTGGAATTTACTGTTATTATTTTTTATTATTTTTACAAAAAGGTGAAGAAACAACATTAACGACTGTCTGAGTGGAACGAGTGAAACAGCTGCGCTCAATGAATATCATTCTTGTTATGTAACTTTACAAATAAATCACTAAAGCCTCAATTCACCGATGCAAAAATATTCATTAATAATGCATTCCCAGACATGATCTTAAAGAAAGAATATACAATATAAAATTGATGTCCTTTATGACCTATTCTGATGATTAACACACCTACCCATTTCTCAAAAGTTCATTCTCTAGATATTGATTCACTGCAAGCTTATTTATAATATCGTTGATAAATATTTTCGCAACCAACAAAAAATTTTTTAAATTACACTATTAAAATTCAAAATACGTCTAGACCCAACATCTCTGAAATTAAAATAAAATTGCAAGTTTGTGCGAATATAGCAAACGTCAATTATGCCGGAACTAATTGATTGATATTCATGAGGTATACCGTGAAATACATGCTGCCACTAATAATTAAAGATTGCAAACTATTCCTTTCTTTAAAATGAAATTAAACTTATCTAATGTTTCTAATGTGATCTAAATGTCTTATCTGTGGTCTATCTATTCTATGGAAAACTTATCTAATGTGTGTATCTTTTTCATACAATACAGTTATTCACCTTCGGGAAGAAAAAAAACTGCTCGCCTTATAAAAGTGGTCGCCTTACGAAGGCGATAAAATGTGGTGTTTGTAAAGTTAATTCGTCTCAAAAGAGAGGTCGTCTCTTTTCCAAGTCGGTCACTTAAGAAGATTCCATTGTAATTAAAATCTTTATAAAACAACACGATAAAAGTTACTTGTCGAGCTATACAGCTGTTTTGATCGAAAAAAAAAAAAAAAAAAAAAAGCCATCTTCGTCAGTAGCATGACGTAGATGGAATCTGGCATTGGCTACTATGCAAGTTTTCACAAGCAACGTATCTGAGAACTAACGCATATTCGTCCTGCGCAAGACAAGATTTTTCGACAATAGTAAGAAAAGCCATCAATAGTGCGCGTAGGGTACAATATTATTATATACAGCACAACTGTAGAACAGTACAGTTATAATCATTATTACAGTACTGTGTCCTGCTATACAGTGATTATTATTATTACGGTGCAGTTCAATAGTTAGGCAATGGCTTAAAAGAGTTTGAGGGATGCTAATAAGTGTCCTAAGATATGCAGTGAAACTTTCCGAGAGCGACCACCCTCCGCTCAGCGGAAAATCGATCATTAAGAGAGGTGGTTACTCGGAGAAGTACCGGGTGGTTATAATTAAACCTTCCCTATAAACAGAATTCTACAGCTGAAACTGATGACCCAATTGCCACCAAATTTGGCTTGTGGATTGTACACGATATGCACTCAAGGAAGAATTTTAAAAAGTTTAGTTCCAAAAATGCCCACTCGGTGGCGTTTTCGATGTTGAATTGAGCTCGAAAAATGACTCAAATAAGTCAGAAAATGCTCAAAAAATTAATTAATAATTGTTGAAATTGCTTGTACATTTCTTTAAGCCATTTCAATGTTAGATTTCCTGTTTGTTCATGCAAAGCGCCACCTAGAGGAAACTTTTTGGACTATATTTTTTCCCCAAATTCCTTAAACGCATCTCATGTATAGTCTATATACCAAATTTGGTTACAATCCGTTCACCCGTGTTAGCTGTAGAACTCTGTCTATAGAGGAAGTTTATTTATAACTAACCTGTATCCCCCCCCCCCAAAAAAAAAAGATAATTACCTGTTCAGTATGACTACATTCATTTGTTATTTATGAATTTGCATAATAATTAGTAATTAAACAAATACATGTCTTTTTAATTTCAATTTTAATACGATATCTAGAAATTTCGGATTGTTTAATATTTTTTACTCTCTCCGACACTTCTTTCTCCATTTTATTTTTTGCATCTGATAACAGATGATGAGACTAACGAACAGTACATGATGAGACGAGTTGGTGGCTATGACGTGTGAATCACGTGGTGTTTTGAGATCTTATTCCAGTGTTTAAGTTAAAGAAAGTAGAAAATAAAAAATAAATTAGGGTTCATCATCTAAGTATGATATTAATCCACATTCATTTCTCATTTCTATAGCTAAAAGATGGAAATAAACCCTTAAAACACACGTGACGCACAAACCCTTTACGCAACCCCTTTTAAAACACAAACCCTTTACATCACGTGACGCATACGTCACGACGGCCGCCTTCTCGTGATGGTTGAACTATAGTTTCACTTTCCAATTTCGATTTCCAATAGAGCGATTGGTTTGGAAAGTAGTTTTTGTTTACTTTATTCCGGTAAATGAAAAAAAAAAATGGACAGGCGTCCGGCATGGTTGCTTATAGAGGGTTTTGCGGTCACTTCTACAGGTTGTTAACATTAAGGTGAAAAATCGGTGCTGTTGTTGGAGGGGGTGCTTAATAGGAGTGGTCGCTCATAGAAGTTTCACTGTACCCTATTTCAGGGCCGTACCCAGAAAAAACTCCGGGGGGATCCGAAAATTTTGGCGGGGGGAGGGACCGAACGGCGAAAAAGACTAAATTTTTCACAAAAAGGCTTCATCATTGTTGTTTTGTTAACAAAACTTTATATTTCGGGGGGAAGGGGGTCTTGGAACGCTTCCCACGCGTGAGTCAAGACTGCACCGTATTTAGGATAAAATAAGTTCTAAATGGTACTTTAAGAAGCCAGAAAAAAATTGCGATACACATATTTTATTACTGAAAAAATTGGGTGTATTGCAGTGAAAGTTACAGGTCAGTGAACAGAATATGTCTCAACACAGAAGTTTTAAGGCTATACGAGTGTTTTTCCAGTGAAACAGGAATGAAACTGTCTGTACGAAAAAGAACGAAAAAAATATTAGTAGTAGAGGGGCATATTTTGTTTTTTTCTATTCGAAAAAAGAAATGCTTGAATTATTTTCATTGGATGGCATTTAACTTGCAAAAATTTACAATTTAAATATTTCGAGACCTCACACAGAAATATTCACAAACAACAGCCTGGAGGAAAAACAGGAAACTAGTTCAGTAAAATAAATTACTTTGTTATGGAAGCTTTGGAAAACTCTGAAACTTCAATTGAATAGGTTAAAAAAATGTTCATTAATAATATAATGCCAAGAGATATGACTTCAAGTCGAAATTTAATTCTATTTCGCGACCAAAAAATGATTATTAGTGTGTGTGTCTCTTCTTAATACTCCATTCATGTTACGTACAACTTCATTCAATAAGAAATGATTCACGAGATGCTAATTTGCATCGTTAATTAATACTTTTGCCTTAATTATCCAATATAAAATAAATTAATATGATTAAACGTCAAGACCAAGGCAACGGCATTTATTGCAACATAAAAAATCAATTCAGTGGCTCACAGAGGAGTTTTTCAAAAGATCTCTTTTTTATTCATGGTGAGCAGGAAGTCATGCTTCATTAAAATGATGAATAACTATATTTTTTCTGTGTGTGTTCTCATTGAGTACAATACTCTTTCTTCATTCGGTTGAAACTAGCATTTGTCAAGTGAAACAATCAGTAAGTCATATTTAAACAAGCACACGAATGATGATCAATCATTTCTCTAATGTATCAATGAATAGATTGTCACATATTAATTTTACCTGTATATGATAGGTGCGTTTGAATGGAAATCGATAATTTTATTGAAAATTAATAGTTTATTTGAAAATAAAAAATCTGGAATGACTCCACTCGACTTTCCGAACACTTACGATTACAATCATTACCAAGCATTTAAATAAATTTTAATCGATGAATAATTCAAACATATATACCAAATTGAAGCTCAATCGAATGGACCGTTTAAACGCTAGCGCACTTTCAAGAATTTCTCCCCATATGCCATAACGTGAAAGAAATCTTTGCCGTAGCCCTGTAGAAAAACTATAAGTCCTATACACATCAAAATCAATACCGGTCTTACGATGGTGGTCGTTCTTTTTTATTCTTAATTAGTTGTGTGAGACACAATCTTAAGTTTTTCCTGGTTGGAGGAGTGAACTTCCATTTTCTAACTGATTAGTAAAGAATCCTGAAAAAAATCAATATCTAGAAAAAAAACAGACAAGTATTTTCAATTTCCAAGAAATTCCTATCATAAAAATGGAGTCTGGAAAAGATGCACAAAATATTCCAGTCACGTAATCGATAGTTTTTGAACGTGTGAAATAAACAGAATGATTTCTGTATATCTGTTAATTTTAAATTTTTTCCCAACAAAGTTGAAAAACACGCTTATGATTTGGCTTTGTCAAGGGTTGATCCAAATATTTTCCCTGATCCCATATTTGCGAAAATTACTTACTTTTGTGAATTTCAACACGTAATTTTTGTAACTTTTTTGTTAAAATATTTGATAATATGTAATAAAATCTAGGGCAAAATACCAACGAAAGGCGATTTTAATCGACTGTATTTTTGTGAAGGGGACGCAAAACGAACCCAATTTTCGTCTGCATCAACCCAACACCTCCTAGATATAGAAACCCTAACAACTGCTACGTCACCAAGCTTTCACGGCATTAGTAGGCCTTCAACAATGACGTCACCACAACTTAATTTTCATAAAGCAAAACTATTTAAAATTTCTGGTGAGTTTACTCACGCACAACAGCATTTTATTGATTTGAGATAGAAAATTTAATTTTGCGACAAAGGGCAAGTTTTTAATTTTAACTAATTATGCAATATAATAAGGAACTAGATCATAATGAATTGTTTTGCATCACAAAGGTATTTTAATTTTTATCTTTAACTTAATATATTTTCTAATACTTGTAGCACTCACCAGAAAATTCAAAGAGTTTCACTTTATCAAAGTGAAACTGTGATGACGTCATCACTTCAAGGCCTAGAGGTGATGTCAAAGTTCCAGTTGTTAGGCTTTCTGTATGTAGGAGGTGTTGACCTACCCTGTTTGTCTACCTGTCCGTTCTGTGCCTCAGCTGTCGCAAAATATGCCTCTGTTACTACGGAACTTACATATTTTGTTGCTGAGTACCCTTTTCAAACAGTTTACATTTATCATTTATATTTCTTTTACAGGTGCACCCGAAAACAAGTCCAAAGCATTATGCTCCATGGTAAGTCACTGTTTAAAGCGTATTTTAAGGAAATTGTTTATTTTGAAATAAAACAGAACTTAGGTTGTCTAGAATTGCGAAATAATGCTTTCTATCGAAAACAGTACATTTCAGTATTTATAGTTCTTTTATAGAAGTTTTTAACAGAGTGCTCTGAAATTAGTAATTTTCTCTAAACTGACATAGATTGCAATAGACTGAAATTCTTTCTACTGCTCCAGTAGAAAAATACATCCTACACACACTATTTTTGATGAAGAGTATTACTTTGTAATTCTTAACAACGTATATCAATTTTTGTTTTATTTGAAGTTAAAGAATATTTGTTAAATATGTTTTAAAAAGTGGCTGTCCATACACCGTAATGTATCGGAATTCTTCTGCGTGATTCTGTAAAAGCAGTATAAAAGATACGCTTACACCGGTCTAAAAAAGTATTCAATTACAAGTTAAATAAATCTATTATACTGGTTTCATATACTATAAAGTATTCGCTATAACAAATGGAGGATGCAGCATGCTGTAACGTGTTTCACATTTGTGTGTTATGTTTTTGAAAAAAATAGTTATTTATAAAACTAACATAGGAAATTTAGCTCACATTCGAATAATTTTTTGAGTGGGTGTACAGTATTTTCAGCAGGCTACGTGTTACAGTACATAGGTATGACATACATAAATTTCATGGTAATCGATACATACTTACGGCAATCAGATTCAGGGGCGACAACAGGATTTTTGGGCCCCAGGGCAGGTTTGAGAGGGTCCCTTCACCCTCAGAAACGCCCTCCCCCCCCAAAAAAAAAAGTCTTCTGTCTTTTCGTCTCCAGTCGAACTCACTTAATGGAATAGCAAATGTACCACACGGAAAAAAAAAATGTTTTGTTGAATAGAACAAAATTTTGTTGACCCAACAAAAATTTGGTTGGCGCTATTTCAAACGAAATTTTTGTTGGTTATGACAAAATTTTTGTTAAATTAACAAAATATTTCGTTGAATCAAGAAAAATTTTGTTGATAAAACAAAAACATATTTCTCTAAAATTGAGCAAACAATAATTTTGCTGAATCAACAAAACATTTTTTCAGTGCACGAAAAACTATTCTACTAAGCGGGGCATTCCATTATCCGGGTTCACATCGACTATTTACAACGGTTTGGTACATCGAAAATGCATTACATTAAGCGGGATATCTTTTAACCGATATTCTACTAAGCGGACTTGACTGTACACTTATAATTTACAGTAGGTCACATACACACAACATAACACATGATCAATTTTCCATCCAATTCCGAGGTCTCCTAAAGCCCGGCACCGGGGTCAACTGCCCCTACCTGTACCAGGTCTCGGCAGGCATAGTTGAATTGCGGACGAAAGACACACAGCACAATCAGTTTTCAACTTTCTTGGATAATGTTTAAAAACGAGACGTGAGAAAAAGGAGGGAGAGGGGGGGGAGACAAAAAGAGAGAATATCCCAACCTTATATCTTAATAAGCGAAATATTCCAATATCGATAGGGATGGACGCGAGATGATTTTTCGCGAGGCGAGACACACATTTTTAACATTATGATATAGGGATTTTGCGATACGAGAGAAAGTTGCTAGGCTGCTTCGCAAGCCGCCTATTTTTTGTCTCGCGTCCTTACCTAATAACACGGATTTATATAATGAACGTCTCCTAGATACGGAAGATTTTACTACTCCCTTGTTACCGAACTTCAGCACGATTACAGTTTTAATTTTGTAAAGTAAACCTATTTAAAATTTCTGGTAAATGCTACAAATATTGGAAAATATCTTGCAATGAATATTAAAATTAAAATATTGTTCTCATACAAAATTATTCATTATGATCTATTTCCTTATCATATTATCCTAAAAAAATCCCTGGTTAAAAAATGCCATTTGTCGCAAAATTATATTTTTTTTTATCTCAAACTATTAAAATATTACTATTCAAGGGGAAATTCACCAGAAAATTTTAATAGTTTTATTTTCTGAAAGTAAAACTTTCTGCTTTGTGAAAGCAAACGCTCAGCGTTGACTATCAAAGATCGCATCGACTTCAGTTGAGTGCATCGATTTTTTTTTAAAACTATAAGCGGGGTGTTCCTTCAACCGTTATTTCATCAAGCGAGTTCTACTGTATTTCAAACGCGCTAAATATGCAGCAAACGATCCCCCAACACGCAGAACAATAGGATGTTCATTATTATCAGGATCGATCAGTGGTCGCATATGCTGCACGAAAAAAGTGCTCAACGCCTAATGGAAGAGAAATCTCAACAAGCCGGAATCATTACGTCGAATGAGACCATTAAGGCAAATGCATTCTGCGAACTGAATGGTAATTAATATCCCTTTAAACTGTGCTTAACAGAAGATCATTTGGGCTTGAAATCTTCATTGCGGAATCGGAATAAGCTAACAATGTATCTGGGAAGTAAAAGCGAGCGAGGTACTTTGACAATGCACTCTGGATTAGTCTGGGAGCGATAATTCCATGCGAAATTTTCGGTCATGTTTTTTAAAAATTCTTCTTATTTTTTTAACTCCAGACACATTAATAGGGGTTTCATAAAGGTTTTGCTTATCATCGTGAGTGATTGTCCCAGGGTTGCCTGATTGCCCCCCTTTTTTAAGGCCAAATGCAAATTTTTAGATACTTATTTTAATACTAACCGCCTTCGGCGACCAGTTGGTTCGCCATCTTATTAAATATTGTGTTTCTCACCGGCTTCCTTGGCAATGAAATATCTCAGATTCTGAATGGAATTTAAAATTAAGATGGTTACAAACAGGGGCGGCCCTAAGGTAAGTGGCGCTCCCAGCTAACGTAAAAATGACGCCCCCTTTTATGCTCTACTTAGGTTTTTGAGTTCGACATGACGCCCCTTTAAAGCCGGCGCCCGATGCGATGCTTACCGTGCCGGGCCGCCCCTGGTTACAAAAACAAGATGGTTTTGTGATAGAAACCTACAAAAAGGTACAAATTATTTTCGACCTATATTAATTCCGAAGTGCTTCTGGATATATTGGCCGTTATCAAAAAACAGAAAGAAAAAAAAAAAAAAAGGAAGAAAATCTGAAATACTTTCAGATTTTAAATACGCACTAAAGTGCTATAGATTAAAAGCATATCATATCCATGCGTCTTCCCTATTTTCTTTCCTTATTGCATTAAACTAGAAAGTGTATCATTATTCATGAGTGTGATTAAACAAAATTAAAGTTTATATTTCTAACATGCTTTTCTGGATGTAATACATTAGAAATAGAAGGGGGAAAAGACGCCCAGAAAATTACATAATTCGAACTGAATGAGAGCTTCAAAAACTTATTTTTTGTTTGTTTGTGGAACATATGTTTCGGATTTGTGTGCTTGGCTCGATGTTTGCTTATAAATACACGTCAAAAGGAAAAACTTATTCAGGTGATTATATTGATTAAAAACCGTGTATTCTATAAGTTTGCGCCATCTATCGACGGCTTTGTAAAAAAAAAGCTCAATTGTATTCTTTTTTTATATAAAACATAATTGTTTTTGCATATTATAGGAACAATATTTTTTTTCGCGTGATGAAAAAGTAGCCTGTTTAACTGTCTTTATTCCAAATTTCATCCAAATTCGTCAAACCGTTTCAGCGCGAAAGAGTAACAAACATACATACAAACACTGGCATTTATAATATTAGTAGGATTACATGAATCATGAAATACGTTACAGCGGAAAAGCGTGAAAGCAGGGTTGCCAGATTAAACTTTTTAAGACCAAATTCATCAAATTTCTCCCTAAAAAATCAATCTGGCAACCCTGGTCATGTCTGAAGAACTGTAGCTCTCCGAACAGATGAACTGATTCTTGCTGACATACAGCGGAGCATGACAGAAAGATACTTTGGGCACAAAAGACGAAATCATTGCCAATATGTCTCTGCACTATTTATTGTAATCCCTGCCCTTGAAAAATAAATCTATTAAGCTCTTTTGTTCAATCTTGTAAAAGCTGTATCAATATTACGTACACATTTTTCAGCGTCTTATAATCGATATGATACGCTGGAATTCTCTTTCTTCCATTTTATTTATTCGTTCTTTTTGTCTGTTGACCACCACACCTCGTCCTAATACAAAATTTAAGAAATTACATAATATTCGATTGCAGAACATGCATTTTAAAGAAATTAGCAAATTATAATTTAAAAAAGACTGAAGAAACAGGCTTGATGCAGAAGAAAATTATAAGGGGGAAAAAGAGAAAAGGAACAAAAGAAAAAGCATCTCAAGAATGACGTAAGGTTTTAGAAATACACTCAAATACTTTATGTTTTCTAAAACAGTTTAACCGAATAACCTAAGGTGTCACCCCCTAGCGTTATGATTTAGAGAAGCATTCCAGACACCCTTGATGAAAAGTTAAGTAGCTCGCAGCGCACCTGACCCAAATGTCTTTTGAGTAAAAGTAAACATCCCGAGATACCAGTTCTCGACAATTTTACAAGTTCCTTTAATGTGATCTCCCATCATCATTATTTCAAGCTAGGCATAAAAGTTATGGCCGGCGGTGTTACACCACATTAGCAAAACACGCTGCCTTCACTAACATTGGCCTGGTTTTTGTTCCAGTAATTCATTAGCACCGAAGTGCTATTAATTTGAAGACTCGAAAATGTATGATATTTTATGAGTTTCACTTTAACAAGCAAACAACAACAAAAAATCTGGAGTGACTCCACTCGACTTTCTGAACACTTACGATTAAGATCATTACCGAGCATTTAAATAAATTTTAATCGATGAATAATTCAAACATATATACCAAATTGAAGCTCGATCGAATGTACCGTTTAAACGCTAGCGCACTTTCAAGAATTTCTCCCCATAGGCCATAATGTAAAAGAAATATTTGTCGTAGCCCTATAGAAAAACTGTAAGTCCTATACACATCAAAATCAATACCGGTCTTGCGAAGGTGGTTTATAACATGTGTACCCAATTTGAGCTCAATCGAATGTACCGTTTAAACGCTAGCGCACTTTCAAGAATTTCTCCCCATAGGCCATAATGTAAAAGAAATCTTTATTTTATCCCTGTAGAAAAACTGTAAGTCCTATACACATCAAAATCAATACAGGTCTTGCGACGATGGTTTATAACATGTATACCTAATTTGAGCTCAATCGAATGTACCGTTTAATCGCTAGCGCACTTTCCAGAATTTTCCTCCATAGGCCATAATGTAAAAGAAATCTTTGTCGTAGCCCTGTAGAAAAACTGTAAGTCCTACACACACCCAAATCAATACTGGTCTTGCGACGGTGGTTTATAACATATATACCCAATTTGAGCTCAATCGCATGCCCTGTTCAGGAGCTATCGTGTTCACTCACATACACACAAACACACATACACACACACACACACACACACACACACATACATACATACATCTCGTAAAAATAGAATAAATGAATTTTGAAGACCTCAAAACGTGTAAATACACCAAAATCTCGAATTCGAATTTTTTCATGATTACAATACTTTCCTTACATGGTACATGTTCGGAAAGTAAAAATCCTTATCTAAAACTCACTCTGTAACCATTCCCGGTAACTTATCCAAGCTATAAAACTTTTACCTCCGTTACTCCAAAAATATTTTTTTTTAATCACAAAAAGCCTGATAACATCTACACCGTTTGTACGATCCGTTGAAAATTTTCATAATCATGTATAAAAATATAGAAAACAATCGGCGCTACTTTAAAAATCTGAAAAATCCACCCTTTCCCTCATTTTTTTAACGGTGTAGTTCGAAAGAACTGTGTTATGTGATTTTGGTACATAAATACAAATAAACTAATTATGCCATGCACTTCAAAATCTTTAGTATGCCTCTTTACAAGCTGTACTATACACTGCAAAAAGCGATAAACCCGTATCCGTTGCAAGACTTTTGGAAAAAATTCTTAAAAATCGACAATTTAGTAGGATGTGCCACTCTTCGAAAATCTTTTGCTGTGGAATTCCATATTACAGATTTTTTTTCTGTAAGTTTTATAAAAGGCACCGCTGTTTCATTTATTACGGAGCTTATATACGAAACAAAAAGCTTATAAAGAATTATCCTGAATTTTTGGAGTCCTTGGGACAATTAGTTTATTTTAGTTTGTGTACCTAGACTTAGAGGGAGATTTTTGTTTCTTCGAACAACGCCCTTAAGCGATTTTTCGCTATTTTCAGCTCCCTTTTATTTTCGAGAGTAAAAAAAGTGAATAATTTGCGTGACAAAATTACCTATTTCAAGTGAGAATGACGTCCTATTTGAAGACACGGTCATCAAGCTTTGAAGGGAAATCGGTTCGTTTTAAAGTTTTTCCAGATAATATACTTTCACTTATATAAGGGGGCTACACAAAACGAAATCGTTCGAGTGAAAAAAGTTCCCGAGCATTTCGAGAAGAGCATGAAATTCGATTTGGGTCTATGATAAAAATTCAGTACTATGTTATAAAGTTTAGATGGACGAAGATCAAATATATTTCTTGTGCACATGCTTTCGTCAAATGTTTTTTCCATCGCCCGTTGTAATTGCCTCCAGAACGGGCTTTGTGTTCTAGTAATAACAATAATATCGTCTGCAAAGGGCGAGAATGAATCGCTTCAACTAAATGAAAGATTATGGTACACTTTCCAACATAAAAAATCATTGGAGGAAAACAAACAGGTCCGATTTACGGATTTGCCTTCCAATATAATGAACGAGGAAAGCAAATAGGGCAGAAGCATGGTTCATGATACACTTTCCCACATAAAGAAACATGGGAGGAGGACAAGTACTGCAGGCACATGAATTATGATTATACGTTTTCCACGATAAACATGGTGAAACAAGCATGACCAACGCATGGATTATGATAAACTTTCAATCAGGGGTTCGAAATCAACGGTAATCCGCTGGTCTGAAATCACTAACATACATAACAGACCAGTCGAAAACAAAAATTGTCGGTACATAGGACCATTAACGTTTTATTTAAGTTTTTTTCTTGCAAAAATTTCTCACTTCGCTCCACAGTTCATGTCATCTAATTTTACCAATACATCTCATATATTTTGATCTATTTAATATTTTTATAATAAGTATTTACATTTTTTTTAATTTCAGCTCTTAACGGGAATCATAACGGGAACGTAGAGTAAAATTCCCAATTTGTAAAATGTTCCCCATATACCAGTAAGATTATATATGAAATTTCAGTATTTTATCATAAAATGTTCAGATATCTTTAAACAAAGACGGACAGGGGCTGTATATGAATTTGAATGTAAAAGTTTAATGCTGAAGTAAAATAATAATAATAATAATAATAATAATAATTTTCTTTCTTAATTGCTAAACCCGGAAATGCTTCCATCCCTTGCAATTTTTCCCCATCGAGAGCCATTAAAAAGCTTTCAGCAAATGATTAGCTTCATATCTCTGACACTTTTTAGGATATAATTCTCAAATTTTGGACAACAGTTCAATAGTGCATGAATCGCATTTTACTAATTTTTCTTTGTACGGGGGTGGGATACAAATTTAAAAATTGGAACTTTTCTGAAAATTAATGATAGGATTTTTTTTTTAACGTAGTTCTTTCCCCTATCTAATTTTGAACAATTTTCCATTTTACACTGCCCACTTATCTCTCATAGATAAAGAATTAAAGCATGTTATCACCTTTTTGGGACTCCCTGTATATTGCTCATACAATATCTTTTATTTTGCATCTCTTTTAAATCATGTGCACGGACCACGATGGAAGTCATGGACTCACTGGTCCTATGGAGCCTACTAGCTAAATATTCTATTTTCTACCCCTGCTTTTAATATACAATTTGTACGACACAAAAACATTGACTTAGGCTTTTATTCATTAAATATTGATCATAGACATATACAATAAATAACAAGGTTATGTATGAAAAATATACAAAATTTCATGGCATATCGTTTAAAATTTACAGGAGATTAAATCTAAATAAATACAGAATTTAAACTTTTACACTGCTCTCGTACGAAAGAATTCCACGCTGGTAAAATGTGCCCCATACATTAACGAGATGATGTCAGAAATTTGAGCATTTTATCCTGAAAAGTGTCGGAGATATGAAAATACAGCGTTTCTACAGATTTCACAGCTTTTGCATCCCTGACTTTCCCTGACACCTATCACGCTCTTCCCTGACTTTCATCTTGCGTGCTTTCCCAACTTTTGCATTCCTATTTTTAATATTACATCCTTTAATCAATAACTTTTTTATATATTTTGCCCTTTTTTTTACAAATAATAATAATAATAAAATTAATATATACAAGAATTTTATTTGATATCATTGGATTCCAGCAGAAACCATGTTTGATAATAATTTAGGATAAAATTAAGCATATTTCAACTGCACAAGATATTATCATAAAGTACACATTTTAAAATTATTTATAAGGTTAAATGAGAAAATGAAAATAAAACAATTTCTACAATTAGGTTCAAACAGCAAATATTTTCTTGATTTTGCAGCAAAATTCAATTTTTCTTGCATTTCCCTGACTTTTTTTCCCAAATCCCTGACTTTCCCTGACCAAAACTCATTTCCCGGACTTTCGAGGTCTGTAGAAACCGTGAAATAAATATACACTGACTCACTTTCAATGGCTCTCGAAAGGAAAAAACCGCTACGTTCGATAACCGCTGCGTACGCTGTGTACGATCACTGAAACTCCCGTTTCAGTGATCGTACACAAATTCCAAAAGTTAGCAACGATTCACCATACCTACCAAACCGGTATTTTTTTGTTCTTTTATCTATACACTACCGTTAACTGTACTTATTCAGATTTAAAAAAAAAAAAAAGCACCTGGAATTTCACACTTAAAAATAACAATGAGTGGCCTATTTTTATCTTTTTGGACTTCTTCGATATTTTCTAACATGAACATTTCATTGACCTAAATGAAATGTACGTATTTTGTACCGGCAGTGGTACATCCCTAGATGAGTACAAACTATCCTGATTTTTAGAAAAGGTATAATGTTTTCAAGATTAGCAGTTTTTGAAATATCGAATAAAAATATACTTCGACAGTGAACCAGAACTGGTACGTACCTGCATTAAATAAAATTACTAAATGTCTATTCAACCAAAAAGCTTATAAAAACCTGATCTTATAATTACTGAGGAAATTGTACGTAGTAAAGTATACATGTATTTCATTCATACTTTTTTATTACTTATACATATGATTAATGAAGTTACAATATTATAGTTATTGGAGTAATTCGTAAGCGGTGCAGTAATTTAGTATTCATTCATACGTTTCTATTTTTTATATCAATACATATGATTGATTAATAAAGTAACTGAACATTATAGTTATTGATGGCATTCGTTAGTAAAGTATTTTGGTATTTTATTCATATTTTTTAACTATCTATACATATGTATTAATAAAGTAACACTAGACTTTGAAACCGACACACCTTATCTACCTGCAAGTCAGATAGTGTTTTTCCACCATATTGTACCACAGACGGTACATCTTCAAATCAATAAACACTCCTGGATTTTGTCCAGGACATCCAGTTGTACATATTTGTAATATGCAGCTGTGCATATTTGTAATAAACAGCTGTACATATCTGCAATAAACTATTTCAAAATCCTACTTTTTAATATGACTATTTTAACGAACTAAATATCAAATACAAATAATTTCGGTGTATGTACCAGACGTGGAGCAATCCTAAGTCAATGAAAAGAAAAAAAAAGAGAAATAATTTCTGAAGCATCCCCGCATCTTCACCTTTTTCTATCGCAAAAACTATGCCGCCATGAGGATAAATACAAGAAATCGTTATTTTTTCACCATATTATACCGTTTACACTGCATCTTCAAATCAATAAACAGGCCATGAAATTAGACAGGAATACCAGGTGTAAATATTTTCAACGTACCCATAAATTGTAAAAAAAAAAAAAAAAAAATCCTCTTTTAAAAAACGATCATTTAACCTATCGAAATAGCAAATAGAAATTTACGTTCCATTATGTACCAGCAGCAGTACAGCCCTAGACCACTTGAAAAGGAAAAAAAAAAAGTCTGAAAAATCACCTTATGTATCTTCCTCCACATATTTTATCGCACACGACTAGGCCGCCATCAGGAAAAAATATACGAGATGACGAATTTTCTTCTATTTTTCTCACGAAATCGATTTTTTCCCAAATTTGAAATCCGCAAAACAATACGTATGAAAAAAACAACATATTGTTTACTTACCGACAGATCTAAGGGAAGCGATATTCAATTAAACGAAAGGGTGGCCCTTTTCCTACAACAAAATCCTGCCCCCGTGTTGTGTAAAAGGGGGGGCCCCAATATTTTTCGTTCCACGAAATCCCTCCGGCGCCGGGAAAAATTTTCGCGGGGGCGCTGCGGAGTCACGTGATCACTGCGGCAGGGTCCTCCGTTCTGCGAGCAGCGACACCTACCCGATAAGGGCATTTATTTTATTTTCACAATCGCCGGCCGTTTTTGATAGCAGTTGTTCTTTTGCTTTTATTTTTTTTATTATTATTATCACCATCACGGCGATTTCGCGTTTTATCACTGGTGATTGGGAGTTATGACACGAGTAATGTTTACAGGCCAACGTTGTCTGTTTTTTTTTTTTTTTTTTTTTCCCTCTAAAATGATATGTTTTTGAAAGCTCCCGTGCTCACGCGCAGGTGTTTTCTGTAATGACGTCAGGTAAATGCAATTAGGCTAATGAAGGAGCTCCTTCGATCAACGTTTGTGGGAGTAATGAATGGGAGAAGCATATGTTAATGATTTGACTGTAAAAAATCATTTCATTCAAACGAGTTTTCACGTTTCTTTTGAAGAGCTCCAAGTCTAGCGGAGATTTTTTTCGAGGAATGAAAATACTATTGAATTATTTTAAAAGGATTGAATTTAATTTGAGGAGAGTAAATTAAGCGATTTAACCCTTTAACGCTCAGTGTTCCCGCTCTGGGAACACCAAACTCTGACGTTTTGACTGTTGCCAGTCACGAAGAATAGATTTGATTTCTATAAAAATAGTTACGGGTGACAGAGCTCCACGAGAATCCTCTACTTTTTAGCACGTCATTTCCCGTAAAAAAATGGTCACGATTATTTTTAACAGCACTGACATCTGCTGAAAAATGGAAGAATGCGAGAATAGCTCGATCGATTGCCCAATGCTGAAAAAAGTTCAGCCGTTGTCATCGCTCGACTTAACTACCAGCAAAATGACGGACGATCGAAACGTTCATCGCGTGCCACAGATCTAGAGACCCTTTTTTGACGCCGCGCACAGCCAGCTGTCGTTAAAAAAGGGTCTCTAGATCTGTGGCACGCGATGAACGTTTCGATCGTCGTCATCTTGCTGGTAGTTAAGTCGAGCGATGGCAACGGCTGCCCTTTTTTCAGCATTGGGAAAGGGTTTCGCCTCAAAGGCTTAAGGAATAGAAAACAAAGATAATCATAAAAATGGCCGACGAGAGGGGGGGGAAGCTAAATTGATGTTAATTGGTAAAAAATGTGAAATTCAGGGGTCAATAGAGGAATTTTTTTCCAGGGTTGCATTTTTGTGAAAACTGCTTTTTTTGTGTGCGTGTGATTTTCAAATCTATTTTAGTGATTTTTTATACGAATTTTCGTTAGTCACTTTTTTGGAAGAATAATTTTCAAAATAAATTAAAATATAGGGTAAAATACCAATGAAGTTTTGCTTAAATAAATTGTGTAATTGGTAAGGGGTTTCAAAACGTACCCAAATTTCGTTTGCATTAATCCCTGAAATTTTATGCTTTCTTTTTAAATTTTTATTTATTTCAAGTACATCTTACATTATTACATCTCATCGGACAGATTCTGTGCAATTTAAAAGATATGTTAAATCTTTGAAGAGCTCAAAAAAAAAAAAAAAAAAAAAAAAAATGCAGAGCGTGAAAAGAGTATAATTAAAATTCTAAGAATTGTTTTTTCATGTTTAATGCTCGCAAAATACCTTATAGGGGTGTTAAAAAATCTCTGAAACAGAGGAATTGGATTAATAGAGATCTTAATTAACTTTTATTGTAAAAAGAACATTACGAAAATATTGTATTTAAAGTTTATAACTAATAATGAGCTTTGTAAATAGCACTTATACGGAGTGTATCTAAATTGTTTCAACAAATTGTTATTGGAGATAGGGCACATAATAAGGAAAGAATCACATACCAATGTGGCACCAAAAACGATGTCTCCGTGTAGCTGTTAATAATCACTTTGGAACGGATACAGAAACAACAGTGAACTTTCGACCATTGTTTGTCAAAAATTAACGTATTTTTATCAGAAAACGTGAGTAAAATTCGTAGTTTAAAAATTGTACTTTATTTCTTGGATGAATTTTTTGGAGACTAGCCCATTGTATTCGAAACTTGTTTAAGAACTTTGACAAACATTCATGTAGCTATTAATTATCACTTTTAGTAAAGTGATTATTAACAGCTACATGAAGACAACGTTTTTGACCCCACATTGCCATGTGATTCTTATTCCTTATTATGTGCCCTGTCTCCCATAATATTTTGTTGAAACAATTTAGATAACACCCTGTTTACATTTTTTTATACATGTGTGCTATTTGCAAATTTCTTAATTAATTAAATATACATTTTTTTAAATTTTGGACAAATTTAAATTTTAAAACAAGAAATAATAACAAATAATCTGAAACGCATCCATTATAAAACAATTTACAACAAATTCTTATGCGTGCTTGTCGGGCAGGTAAAAAAAAAAAAAAATTCGAGGAGGACAAATTTTGAAATCATGAATAGTAATCGAATATTAGAATAGTAAAATCGCGATTACATTCGAATATTCGAATAGTGCAATCGTGAATACTATTCCAATAGTGAAATTGCGAATACTGTTCGAATAGAAATCACAAACAAATACTATTCGAATATTAGCAATCGTCAATATTCACAGTCGGATTAATCGATTGTTGATCCTATTCGAACAATAGTAATCGATCATAGGAATCATTCGAACGGCACATCACCAGTCGATCACTTTCGGTATTGCGCTTGAAATGAGCGAACGTGGTGTGAAAATCGCGATTACGGGGGGGGTGTCTCTACTGCCATAGTTACTGAGTTACAAAACTGTAATGTCCCCTTTCCTGTCATACGGAGATAACTGAGGGAAAATGAGTTTTACAGGCATTGTGTGGATTTTGAAAACGTGTGACCGTTTAGACCGTGGCGAGCTTTTGGCGACTTTGGCGACAAAAATGAAGTTTCTTGGAAAATACTGGAATTCCCCATATACAATGGACTTGCGCTACAAGTGAACAACGCGTCTACTTACGCGAGTTCTTCATGAGCAATGCTTCTCGTGTCTCATTTACACTCAGCTCACTTCCGCGACAATGAGCAGGAGAAATGGAAGTAACACCTCACTCGTCCTGCTCATGCCATAGCCTTTCCTGCTGCCCTTCCTGTCACCCGCGCTCCCTTCTGAAGGGATTTTGAAGGTAGCGAGGAGGTAAGTACAGCACTAAAGCATAGCAGGAGAATTCATGCAGAATGTAAAACCCTCAGTACTTTTGGAGCTGCCGCACAAAGGGGTGAAAATCGCAATTTCGGGGAAAAAACATTAATTGGTTAATTTATGACGTTTGAGACAGTTTCACTGTAGAAACCTATCTTTTCAGCCCTGTGAGAGTTTTACCAGAAAATCCCAAAACCCTGTCAATTACAGCATTTTTTTCATCCTGTGTTGTTGTGAACATGTATATCAGATTTGTGTTCTTGGTTCGAATCCCGCTTATAAAATAAATCCTCGTCAGAAGGACAACACAAGGGGGGTACCCTCCGTGGAGGTCTTTCTGGGGGATCCTAACGCGTATTTACGCTAAGTTTCGGAGAAACCCACTGAAAACTTCGAACGGTTAGGTCGACGTATACACGATGGGACCCTCACACTTCGCCCGTCTACCATTTCCAGTGACATAATCACTGTGCTATTATTGAGGCTTTTCTCCTTTTCTTTGTGAAACAGCATGCAGTGAGCGAGCGCGCGGGAAAAGGATCTGTTCTGCAACGTCCGTTTAAAGCGAACTTTCGGATGTGTGACATCCAAATTGACATCGTTCTCAACCTGCTAGCGTATGTCGGTATTCTGCATTGTTCAGCCACCACCTCCTAGACAGAGAATGCCTAAGAACAGAATTTTTTACTCTATCACTAGGTTTTCTAAAGTGTCATCACATTTTTCGTTTCACAAAGTATAACTATTTAAAATTTCTGGTGAATGATACAAATTTTACAAAATATCCTAAGTTAAAGATAAAAATTAATATACCTTTCTGATAAAAAATTATTTATTATGATCTATTTCTATACCATATTATATAATTAGTGATAGTTAAAATTTCCCATTTGTCATAAAATTAAATTTTCTATCGTAAATCATTAAAATGTTTTAAAAAAAGAGTCAATTCACCACAAACTTTGAATAGTTTTGCTTTATGAAAACATATGTGTGATGACGTCATTCTAGTGGACCTAGTGATGGCGTAAAAGTGTCTGTTCTCAGGCCTTCTTTATCTAGGAGGTGGTGGTTCAGCAGATCCATTAGTTTAGATTCTCCATACCGAACGTTTAGATTCTAGCATGCGTTTCGAATTTCGTTGCAAATCCGAACGTTCGCTAAAAACGAACGTGGCAGAATAGAGTCCCGAATCGTGGTCCGGAAAGACAGAATAAAAGAAAATGAGCGATTATGGCGAATTACCTATGGGAGGGATCTTGGACGAGGGGGGTATATTGCCATCCATGTGGCGAACTGTTTAAGGGGTCCTTACTCGTATTTATGCGAAGTTTCGGAGAAAGCCAACCAGAGAGAATGAATTTCGACGAGAGCCTATTAGTAGATTCAGAAATTTAGTGTGACCGAATAGGTATGAGAAGGGGTCTGAAACTTTCACAGCTTCTTCATTAGGGTCAGAACTTCAAGGAAAAAAAAATATTCCAGACCAAAGGAAGGCGAAGCTCGATTTGTAAGCATAACTAAATCCAATTCCACCAAAAACCCGAACTTAGACTGATTTGCACGCCGGAACTCGTCTTCAAATTAACTTTTGTACTTTTTACAGACACTGTAGGGCACATACTAGAAGTATATATGATTAAAAACAAAAATCGGAAAAGCTTTATGAAAGAGGAATTTTTTGGAATATTTCCTTGCAAACCTTAAAAAAAAAAAACTAATTAACCCATTTTCAGCTTTACTTTCGCGTTAAGTGAATGCTTTAACCTCAAAACTATTATCAGGGGGAGATAATGTGAGTAATTTACTACGAAAATAGTGGACTTGATCAATGAAAAAGCGACTTTGAAAAACTGACTTTTTTCCACCTCTGTGCCGTAAAAGTATTTCCTGGAAAACAGAAGCAGCAGCGAGAAGAGAATTGCTAATACGAACTCCTCTCTTGCTATGCCAGATTTATCGTCAACATTAAGAAACGCCAGCAGAAGTGCGGATAAGTATCGATACGCTACCGAAGACAGCCAATCAGCGAACGGTATTTCATCCCTCTTAGCATCACTGAAGACGAAAGCACACACATTGTCCCAGTCTAAACCTCGCCTTATTCTCTACTTCATGTGGGAAATAGTAATATATAGTTAAAGAATGGTTTCGGACAGTTTGAGGGGTGTTTATGGCTGTCTAGAATAATTATGTATGTGTTTCAAAAAGTCGTGTATATACATTATTTAAAAATGCGAAATTTTCACTTACGTGAGGGGTCTTTCGTAGAACGCATCCCTCTAAATCAAGACTTTACTGTATGTCTATCAAAAAGGAAGTTACCAGGCATCTTCGAGAAATTTATTTATGACGTCATATCCTGCCCAGAAAACTGTAAAAGAGAAAGAGAGCTAGCTCACAGTTGCAGCTAACTCAGTTGAGTGAGTTGATTTGAAAGTGCTTGTGAATACGCTGTTAGTAGACGAGCGCTTTGCTGTTATTATTAACGATTTGTGACATACATTATTTTTCATGCATGCAATTAGTTAAAAATTACATTTTAATACCACTTTGTTTATAAGTTTCTTTTATTTAATTTTATAAGGCATCCATCAGTTCTCAGACGCCCGTCATTAACAACATATATCAATTTCGCTTTGTTTGAGATATAAGAATATTCTCTAAAATACGCTTCAACGCATGACTGCCCGCGGTGATTAGTGCATTCAAATTCTTTTAGGCGCCCAGTAAAAGGGTTTTACACCACCTTACAAATATACCATTTGCAATAGGGTACATGGTACAGTAATATGGGAATAACTTGAACGATAGAATTTCTCAAATCTGGAACAGTAGGGACCTGCCTATTCTAGATTGCAGAAATCATGTAATATGAATTATAAGGAATCGTTATAATCAGGTATAGTCGTCAAAACAATTTTTTTAAATAGAAAAAAGAATATAAAGTACAACGCGTTTATTTATTTATTTATTTATTTTTGGAAATGTTATACACAACAGGAAGATGTTATTTATTGGTATTTTTTTGCAATAAATAATGTAATTGGTAGATTATTATTATTATTTTAAAGCCGAATTTCTTTCGGATATTAGAAGATTCGGAATATTGAAGTCCGAATTTCAGATTTTTTACTCTACTATGTAAATTTCATAGTAATTGATACATATTTACGAGAGATGGAGCAGCGGTTCGCAAGCGGTGGGGCGTGAGAAAAAATGGCTAAGAGCAAGTGATAATACCTATTTTAAAAAAGGATCTTTTACTCATTTTTACTTTTACTCCAGAACATGTCTAGTTTCGCTTAAAATGTTCATTCAGACTTTGCCGACGGCATTATTTTGTAGAAAAGGCTATTAAATGTTCATTGCTGAAGAATAAAAAGTGGGAATGCATGTTGGGGAATGTGAGGAAGGAGGCGCCAGCCTCAGTTACCCTTTCTTGGGGAAGCACATTGTTAACCCTTTAACGCGCAGTGTTCCCGCTCTGGGAACACCAAACTCCGACGTTTTGACTGTTGCCAGTCACGAAGAATAGATTTGATTTCTATAAAAATAGTTGCGGGGGACATAGCTGCACGAGAATCCTTTACATTTTCACGTCATTTCCCGTAAAAAAAAATGGTCACGATTTATGTTTAACAGCACTGGCATCTGCTTAAAAATGGAAGAAAGCGAGAACAGCTGCATAGATTTCCCAATGATGAAAAAAGGTCAGCCGCACAGCCAGCTGCGTCAAAAAAGGGTCTCTAGATCTGTGGCACGCGATGAACGTTTCGATCGTCCGCCATCTTGCTGGTAGTTGTCTAGCGATGGCAACGGCTGCCTTTTTTTCAGCATTGGGAAAGGGTTGCACCTGAAAAGGTTAAAAGGTTGAGAACCACTGAGTTAGAGCACAGACAAAACAAACCGAAATCGCAGAAAAATTTCAATTTTGTTGTAGAGTGTGAAAAAGTAAAAAATAAAACACGAACACTCTAAACGACTCTAAAGCCATTCTAAACGCATATTCTTTAATATAATCGATTTCAACACAATTGCAAGCCTTTATCACGAAAGGCCATTTAGAGACTAACTAGCACGAACGCTTTTAACGCATAATGGGAAAGAAATCACTTGCAGAAGTTATTATCACTTCAAATTAGAGCATTAGACCACATTTCGGAGAAATTGAACTATCGTTGTTAAAAAAAAAAAAAAAAAAAAAAAAAAATCTTTAAGCGCTTCTTGTGTGGTCTGCAGAACCGTTTGGAAATCGAACTCTTATTGCTTATGGAAATTAGTTGCGTTATAATGACTAACGGAATAGAAAATTGTAGATGTTCGGAAAAGTTTGATTTGTAAATGCAAGAAATATGGGACATTCGTTTATTTTGGCTTGAAACGAAAGGACTGGAGAAATGGCGCCGTTTCTTGAACGGTTTTTTAGCCAGGATGGCCTTTGCCAACACCTCCTACATATAGAAAGCCTAACCGCTATTCCAATCCTATGCCCACGGCAATTAAGTTATCAGTTTTATTTTCGTAAAATTTAACTACTTATAATTTCTGGTGAATGCTGCAAATATCTTAAATTAAACATTAAAATTAAAATGAGTTCTCATACAAAATTATTCAATACGATCTATTTCCTTATCATATTGTTTAATTAGTCATGGTTGAAATTTAAACGTTGGGCTATTGATGACGTCAGAGCTTGTTGAGGTTGTAGTTGTTATGCCTTCTTTATCCAGGATGTGTTGACCCTGCTGGCGCTTCTAACTGAAAACGAATAATCTCGTCTTCAGGGCGAGGAATATACATTAGCTCTGTGATACGTTACTTATGAGAGACTCACGTAATATTCAATACGCGTAAGACAAATCGCGTGATAGTTCGAGTCTACTGTATATACTCTCAATTTATACTAAAGTAATGAATTTCTTGAAGCATGTAATCTCTGGATACACTGGAAAAATATATGCCACTGACATCTAGAAAATAATTTGTGGAGCTAGAATTTATGCGTCTATGCACTCCCTATAAATACTAGATCACATAGTGAAACACTTTTGAACCCACTTATCCAATATTTAGGTCTCTCCTCTATCATCTGGCGCATGAAAAAATCTGTCAATCGATGCATACTCTAGCGGGTAGATTCACAAATGGTAATTCTAGTACATGAGTGTCGAACGATCATTTCTCTTTACACAAACTAGTCATTCTGCTGAAATCAGCCCGAATACTACAGACTAGAAATTCTTCACCATTTCGTCTATACCAGTTGCGTGTATGATCTAGACACAGTGGCGTAACCAAGCAACACCTTCTATATGCAGTAGGCCTAACAACTGAAGCTTTGACGTCATCACAATTGATTTTCCAAAAGTAAAACTAGTAAAATTTCTAACAAAACAAAAGTAAAATTCAAACGAAAGCAAAAGTAAGATTAGTAACAAACAAAAGTAAAATTTCTGGTGGATGCTATTAGAAAATATCTTCAATTAAAGATAAAAATTGAAATACCTTTCTGATACAAAATAATTCATTGTGATCTACTTCTGTATCATATTACACAATCAGTGATGGTCAAAAGGTGTCCTTTGTCGTAAAAATAATTTTTTTTTCAATCATTAAAAAAGTTCCATGAGTTTGAAAATTCACCACAGATTTAAAATAGATGTATTTTGTGAAAGTAAAACTGTGATAACATCGTGTAAGAATGTCTATTGTTGACGTCAGAGCTTCAGTTGCAAGGCTATCTCTATCTAGAGGGTGTTGAGCCTAGGGGGGTCATAACCATCCCCCATGATGAATTTTTTGCCATACAAAATGTACATTCTTCACTCCCTTATCACACACATGTATACATATATGTGAGTTGCAGTAGTCGTAACCCCCCCCCCATGAAAATTTTCTGGCTACGCCACTGTCTAGACTTATAATTCTACGATCTATTCTTCTAGTTTTGGGACACTCAAAACAGCAATCTCTTCGTTCTAGGTGAGAGCGGTATTTTTTTTTTTTTCACCGTGTAAAATAATGCAGGAAAAAGCGTTCAAAACGTGCTCGAATGTTTGAACGAAACGAAATTGATAAGACAAATGTGACCCTATCGCATTGTGCGTATGTCAGAGTACCCCACGACATCAGAGAACACCAGACGTAAAGCGACAAGAAATTCAAGGTCGCCTGCTTCATGTCGCATAATCTGCATGAAAAAAAGAACAAAAACTAATGAGTAGTATTTGACTGAATATATATTCTGCATCTGCGGTGCTTCTATACCGACTAAAATATATTACGTTTATGTAACCGACGATTTGGGTTCTAGCGCCACTAAAATAGTTCCCATTTGGTGGTGGAAAATCTTCAAGGATAACAACCTGGGCAGGGCCATGGCGGGTTATCTTTAAAAAAAAAAAGGTCTAGAATAAAAGCGAATAGGAGCTTATTGTCCAAATGCTGTCCTGCTCGAGAACGCTTTAATCTGATTAGATGTGTCTTCTAGATGCAATAAATCTAACTTAAAGCTGCAGTCAGTTTTGACGTGACTTTCTCCTCACGTCTAGGACTCACGTGTTGTAAATCATGAGCTTTTTGTTCTCTGCGAGAGGAGGAAAAAATGGCGAAATAATTTATAGCACGGAATAGTTAAGTTGGCTCTAAAATCAAGGCTTCATAAAATTCGATCAAATTAAATCTAATAGTAGAAAGTGTAATGGTGATAACTAATTCGTGGAAGATAAGAGCTAAAATTTTATTCCTGAAATAAAATAGCAATAATAATAATAAATCTGAAACACTTTTATATTTTAAATACACGTTAAAGTGCTATTTATTAAAAGCGTATCATAATCCATGCGCTGTCGCTATTTGTCTTCCTTTTCCCATTATGTTCCAAAGTATCATTACTTATGAGTGTGTCGGGTTTGTCTTTCTTGTTCCATAAAACACTTTTCAGAATCGAAATCTGTATTAAAATCGCCTACTAAAACTGTTTAGCTGTCTTCGTCAATCATATTCCATTTTTATAAATACTGTTTGGAAAGTGTATCATAATCCATAAGAGTGCCGTATCTGTCTTCCTTGTTCCATGAAACACCTCTTTGGAATTGAAATCTGTATTAAAATCCCTTACCAAAACCGTTTCACAATCTTCCTCAGGCATATTCTAATTATACTTCTCCTTTGTGATAAAATGTATAGGGTTAGCTAATTTCTCGCCGTCTATCTCCAAGCTAATTTCAGTTTTGGATATTTATTTTTTGGTACCAAACTTGGCGATAAATCATCAAAAATTGGAGAACTTGGCGACTTTCAGCATTTTATTATCCCCCGCCCCCTGCGCTATCTGGCAGCCCTATTGAAAAATACAACGAAAACGTGTAGACGCAAACCAGTCCACAAGTTATTTTGATACAAATACCAACGAAACGAGTTAACGAAATAGCACTCTAGCGCTTAAAAAAATATGGAGTAGGGCTTTAAAGGGGAACATTATATATATGCTACTGATGATTTACACGTATTATTAACATCAAAATTTTGAGTAAAATGGCAAAATAATTTCAGCAGTAAAGCATTCGCAAAATTTGATCAAAACTAATCCAATCGGTAAAATAATTAAATCGATTGTTGTTGATTTTTAAATTGATTGTTGTAAGCATCAGCTGAATCGATTATTTCATCTAGATCTCATTAGGTAATGTATTACATTATTTTTTAGCTGGTAAAATAATTGTAACTAGAAAGCCAAACCTTAGTAAAATTCCATTAAAGAAAAATTGCTGAAGAGCTGAATTTTATCCAAGTAAAAGCCAAATCACTGCAAAACAGTTTGAAGATGGTCAATGAGTTTGACGCATGAAATAAAAATGCATTGCTGTTTAGAATACTAATTTCAAGAATAGCAAATACTCACATTCAAAGAATAATGTATATACTTCGTGTATTTTGATACGACTTACTTTTATCTAAATCTTATATAAATAATAATTTCCTTGTTCTGCGAATGGAAAAAGTGAATAAACAATTATTGTTTAAAATAATAATTTCTAAAATAAGGATATCATAAATTTAATCAATTAAATGGAGAAATAAAAACTATAAAAGTTTACATTTAATCTCAAGATGTTCAGAATTGTACTTAGTCACGTGAAATCAAAATGCAAAATTACTCAAAATGTTTTGGTAGAAAGAATAATACTATGTTCTATTTACCAACAAATAACTATAAGTAATAACTAATATACCATCCAAAAAAATCATACATCATTCTTTAAGTGTTCACTAGTTTTCATAAAAAATTCCTTGTTCCAATTTTCATGCAATTAATTTTCCCATTTCCACTCTCTGTTGCCAATATTCCTAATTAAAACATGGATAAGAACAAACCATACGAAAGTCACTAAATAAAAAATCTGCTTAGTTCTTTTATTTTTGTAAATAGAAAAGAAATAATGTGAAAAAGCTATTCAAACTGAAACTCAGAAAAAAAATTTATTTCCAGTATAAATTTCAAATTACGTGGTATTTTCTCACTCTTATGAAAATTAAAACAAAATAAAACCTTTAGACGATGTTTCTCTTTACCAAGTTTCTCCTCATCAATATTTATCCGTTCGAACGCCTGTGGCACAGAGGGGAATCTTTACTTTTGCGGCAAACGCCGGAGAGAACAAATTAAACCTGGGTTCAAGATTTAAACTACAAAAGGGTATATTATATACTTCACCAAATTATGCAGCTGCATTGCAATTAAAATTAGACGTCAAATAGCTTTGCTTCCTGTTGGTTTAAACAAAACAAACAAGAAAAATCTTGTTTTGTTTTAAGCTCATAGACGGTAATGAATAAAAGACTGTCTATTTTTCCGATTTACTCTTAAGTAATATTTAAAACGAATTATCTCAGCAATCAAGGGTATCACGCAAAACGCACGTCTAGTATTTATTAATATAAAAAAGAAGTTTATGTGTGCAGAAGAGGCTATTTTTGAAAACAACTTTCCCTTCTAACAATAAAATAGTTCTCTCGAATCGATTCGTCTGCTTTTTGAGAAAAAAAAGAAATAAAACAGCGCCACTTCACGTGAATTATTGGCCATTCGTATCGGAGCTTATTTTTGGAACACAGATACTTAAAGAATTGTCAAATGCATTTTAATGCCCTGTAGGCAAATGACGTAAAATCTCGGTTATTTTAGTCGGTTAAAGTTGCGAAATATTTTGCATCTTTTGCGACAGGTCTCTTCCTGAAATGTTACACGAAAGCGTTCGATAGCAACCTTCCTTGGTGCTTAGTGATGTGTGCAGCTTGAATGATACCTATAATCGATTCGAATAGAATCGATAATCTATAAATCGAATAGTAATTGACATTTTCCTAATGCTGTCGAAATATCACCAAACATGACAACCATGATGCATGAATATACCAGGGTGATCAATTTAAAAGAGTTAACTGTTGGTTTTATTTTGCTACTCTTAAATCTGACGGGTGTGGCAACTATTCTAACACTGAGTTTTGATTGTCTGAACGACGGAGATGTATTATAGGAGAGGACACTCTCCATAGCTGCTGTGCTGGATTTTTGGTACCCCAAATAAGTTTCAATTATGTAAATATTGGACATCTAGTAACGTGCAGCGATCCTAGCGGTAAAAGAATAACGAATTTCCCGCGCTGACTGATAACTAGTTTTGTGTGTTTTAATTTTCCAACTCAGAATATGAACGAGATTATGAACACGGGCACAAAATTTTAATTATTTTTTTTTCACTTTTGCTTTCGTGGTTGCCTTAGTAACAAATGAATAAAAAATGGGAAAAAGAGGTTCTATCTTAAGATTAATAAAATAATAAGGTTTTTTTTTTTGTTAACGAGTGCTTATATCGTGGCTTTCGTCTGCCACAGTATGTACTTACATTAGAAAATGGATTTGAATTCATTAGTGAGTTCTTTATGAAACATGAATTTAATATGAGATTTTAGCGAAACATTAAAACTGTGTTAAAATTTGTCGCAGCATGAATTAAATGTAAATACTGCATTTTTCAGTGTGATCGTCATAATAAATAAACAATTTTTAAATATTGCATTCACACATATTACATTCTTTGAAATTTACTGATCTTATAATTAAAAATGAAATTCTGTTTGTTTGTTTGTGGATTTGATTCGTATACAAATCCACAAAAATGGACCTATTGGCCTGAAATTTAGCACAGATATGTAAAATAATATAGAATAAATCGTAGTCCACTTTAAAACTTTGAAAGTCCACCCGTTCCCAAAATTTAAGAGATTTTTTATGCTCTCCACGCAAAAAGCTTTCCGTAATTGTAACCCCTGTAGTGAAAAAAGTGTGAAATAAGGATCGTAGTTGCCATGTGTGGCGATTTTGCCGAATAAAATGTTTTAAATTTTCAAAGTAAAAATAAAAGAATAATAATGATTTTTTTTTGTTAGTTTATATTCGTAAGGTTATTTTTTTTTAATTATAATATCGTGTGCATGGGAAATCAGAGCAGGAATGAAATGTTTTATACGCAAAACAATAAGAATTGAAGATTTCCGAGGCTAATGTGTAAAATTTTTTAGTTTGGTGAAAAAATAAAGTGGCTGAAATATCGATTTTGAGTAAGTGAGTTCTAGCGGTTTGCACAGTTTTCGGCTTGGCGCAATTTATTGAGAGCTTAAGGAAATAGATTTTTGAAAACAAGTGCAAAGGTTTTATTAGAATACAGCGTTAAATTTTAATGATCCGTGAAGAAATAATGCAGTTATTAAGGGATTTCAAGCGATCTAACTTCAGAATTCTCGCCAATTGAGTACATTGATTTAAGTTGGGGGAATTCCGCCAAATTTCAGAAAATTGAAATCTTCTCATTTAGTACATCGGAGTAACGATGAATAAAACACATTATAGTTGATAATTTTAAAAAAATCGGCTGTATTAAGGGATTCCACTTTTCAAATAAATGCGTGCTTTACTCTTTGGCGTTCGAACCATTTCCCATATTGATTGCTGTTAAGTCAATGCTTCGAATGGTAACCTGAAAAAACTCTTGCAAAATGGCGTATGTTGGCACTTTGGCGAGGCTTAGATTTGAAACTGGATTTTATTTGAGACTGCTATATATAACACTGGTTATAGATAAAAATGAATGTTGGTATGTGTTTATGAGGTTGAAAAATTCCAGCACCGTTGAGAACCGTTGCACCATGAAATTTGGTTCACCTAAGTCTTTTATGATGGAGAAGGTTTTTATGCTATCCGTTTTCCATAACTTGCCACTTGGTGCCGCAGCACAACGTCGAATTCTATTCCGTTTAGCCGTTTGCTATGCGAATATCGTCCAACTGATTTCGATGAAATTTGGTACACGCGAATATTAGAACACCGAGAATATTTTTCACTATCCATTTTGCTGTAACTTGCCGCTAAATGACGCTGCAACGCATCAACTTCTATACCGTTCGACCGATCGGCATAAACTTTTTTATGCTTACACATTTGAGCACGAAGAATATATTCTAACTGCGTTCCTTTTGATGTTACTCACCACTAGATGGCACTGCAATGCATTATTATTTTAACTCGCCACTAGATGACGCTGCAGCAGGCCAAATTCTTGACCATTCAAACGGTCGCTATGAAAATCAGTATACATAGCTATTTGAACAATGAGAATATTTTGGCGTTATACATTTTGCTATAACTCGCCACTTGACGGTGCTGTAGCAAATCATTACTTTATTGAACCACTAGATGGCCCTGCAGTGTATCACTTCTTGACTGTGCAAATGATCGTTATGAAAATTGGTATACATAGATATTTGAACACGGTCGCTATGAAAATCAGTATACATAGCTATTTGAACAATGAGAATATTTTGGCGTTATCCATTTTCCTATAACTCGACACTTGACGGCGCTGTAGCAAATCATTACTTTAATTAACCACTAGATGGCCCTGCAGTGTATCACTTCTTGACTGTGCAAATGATTGCTATGAAAATAGGTATACATAGATATTTGAACACAGGGAAGAGTTTGGCGCTATCCATTTTCCTATAACTTACCACTAGATGTCGCGTCAACACATGAACTTCAGGACTGTCCAGCCGATAGTCATGAAAATTCGTATACATCGATATCTGAATGCGAAGAATATTTTCGCCGTATCCGTTTTGCTAAAACTCGCCACTAGATTGCGCTGCGCCGCATGGCCTTCTGCACCGTACAAACGATTGCCTTGCAATTCGGTATGCATGATTATTGGACACAATATAACGCGATATCCATTTTGCTATATCTGTTTATTACAATGAATAGTAATCACCACAAATCGTAATATCAAAAAGTCCATTCATTCCCGTGCGAAGAACGGGTACTTCAGCTAGTATTTCTTAAAATACAGCTTTTGGGCAAAATAATAACACGACATTACACAGGTAATATTACTTCGCTTCGAAACCATTGCCTAGATTAATTAAGAAATAGTATTCTAAGACAATTATGTAATTGAAACACATCTGAAGCCAGAAATTATTATATCTAACGTTCATAAGTCTATGTATTTATAAAGTTCTGCTAATTCGACGATCTCTATTACTTCGCTGCCTTGATGGAAATATAAACAACTTGAGATGTACAGTTACCGTGTGGTGTATCTTGCACTCTCTGTATGCGACAATGGCGTTATCCGACTAAGAAAAGTGTCCCCTCCTATAAATTCAACTTCGTGGTCTGAACCTTGTTTAAGAGTGGGAGACAATTTCCAACGCTGTTGGACTGTTATAACTTTATTTGTTAATTGAATAAGATATGGAGGCACACAAGGCTAATTAATCCTGTTTTAATTTTATTATATAAAAACATAACTTAATTCAAATGTTTTACATTATTACTCCATTGTTAATTATTCCTCACCCCCTAGATTTGTGTGTGTGTGTGTGTGTGTGTCTCGGGGGGCGGGATCTTAAAGATATACAGAGCCCGATCAAGACAACTGCGGGCCCTGGGCAGAAGAAAAAAATTGGGCCCCTTGAAATAACCTCCCCCTTAAAAGAAACAGTTTACGATTGGTTTATAATGAAAGTTAATATCTAACCCCTTCCAAACCGAAATTTTGTTTTAAGTAATCTGAAATTAACGAATATAGTTTCATGATGTCAAAAAAACAGATAGTCAAACGTTAACGTTACATCGAAATGCTATATCACAGTTGCTAAGATGTACGGAATACAGCCACTTTTTGTAAACAGTCATTTTTTAAAATATTTCTTAAAGTAACAAATCATTCCAAATTTGGCTATTTATTAACGTTAAAAATAATAATACTCTACTCTTTACAAAATGTGGTTAGTTATTTTCTACATGTACACCCTCCAAAAAAAGTATTCGAGCAAAAGAGAAATTTCCTATTTTAGATTTGCGAATAATAATTGAGTGTTTGAAAAACGCACAACTTGATAGAAATATGGAAAGTCATATTTATAGAAAGCCTAATTCATATTCTATGATAAATAATTTTTAATATGCGAAACCAACGTAGGAAATTTCTCTCTTGCTCGAATACTTTTTTTGGAGGGTGTAGGTACGCTATATCGACTATCGAGCATTTCGAAGAATTAAAAATAAGTGTAATAATTTATACAAATATAAATTTGAATTGTTTTCATTGTTCATACTTTATAATTAAAAAATCATCTAACTTTCGAATTTTTTTTATCCTTTGTAATTTTATAGTAAAATTATAAAAGTGTAAGATTTAAGTAAGGGGTCCTTAAATCTGTGGGCCCTGGGCAGTTGCCTCGTTGGCCCTGCCGGTAATATGGCACCGAAAGATAGTGTGCGTTTTCCAGAAAAGTCTTGCATACATCGATGAATTAAAACAAATCATAGCTGAAGAAATCCCGTCCATAACACCAACAATGTTGCAAAGTGTGTCAGAAAACTTGTTTCGACGTGTTTATGTTAGCATTCAAAATGGTGGCGAACATTTTCAACATTTGCTGTAAGGAATAATAATGTAAAAAAAAATTGAATTAAATTTTATCTTTTAAAAATAAAATTATCACACGTATAAGTTATATTGTGCGTCTCCATTTCTGTTTCACCTGACAAATAAAATTGCGGCAGTCCGACAGTGCTGGACTGCCACAGTTGTATTTGGCAGTCCAACGTAGTGGGACACTTAAAGAGTGTTCAAACACTTTAACTTCAGCATTAGAATTGTTGCCACATCTGTCAGATTTTAAGGGTAATAAGATAAACAAACGGATACTTTTTAAAACTAATCACTCTGTATTTTCAAAATCTAAAAATAAGACTCTGCAAAAATTTCTACAACACTTTACTGGTTTGAAAATACACTCTGTGATAATAATGAATAACATTTAAAAAATTCATGCATGTGATAGTCAAGAAATTCTTGAATTCTTTACAGATGCAAGCTAATGAACACTGTAAAAAGAAGGTACTTAGAAATGAGCAAAATTTCAGAGTATTTTATTTTCTTCTAATAGCTCCGAGTACTTTACTTTTGAATTTAAGCGAGACATGTACTCATTTCTTGAATTATAATTTATATTTATAAGCACACCAAGTACTTGTTCATGACGCACTGGGATTGATTTCCGGATGGGCATTCGGGGCTAGCTCCCGGGGCCCCCAACAAAAGGGAGGGCCCAAAATTGCCTTTTAAGTTTAAAAATTTGCAAATTTTTAATTTGAAATAAGCGACAGACAAACTAATTTCGTGAAATATAATAGTAATAATAACTGTTACTAATTCATTAAGCTATCATTGCATCTACAACTTTTCTTAGCTGAATGGTATAATCTCAGGCAATAAAAATGAGAGAACTGGTGGATTTTAAGATTTTTAAAGCAGCGTAAATTGTTTTCCATATTTTTATACATGATTATGAACATTTTCTAGCTTATCGTACAAACGGTGTAAATTTTATTACAGCTTTAAGCCATAACTTTTTAATCTGTTTCGATGAATGATAGCAAAAGTTTTGTTTTGAAGTGGTCGGACCGGAATTGTTAAAGAGTTAGTGAGTCAGGGATCAGCATAACTAGATAGTAGGATCATCGAATTATTTCATTTCATTTTGCATCTTGATTATTAGAAGGATTAAATAATCATGTATATGCTGCTATAACATCCTTATTTGTATGGTGTGATATGGAAGGTGCTTTGTAGGGTATAACAAAGTTTTTGTAAGAGGGGCCCTCAATGAAGCTTTTTCCCTGCCCCCCGCCATTTCTGCAAGTCGGACCCTGATGCCGCAAATGTACTTAAAAAAAATACAAGAACATTAAAGTACTCATTTTTAAATACCTTCTTTTTTAACAGTGAACCGACACTTCAAGTATGCAACCTGCACTTTATTCGAGAGCCCCCTAAACTATGGGTGCCTCCGGATGCCCTTTCGTGCATCGGAACTTGCTTAGCCGAAGTAAAACAGCAGCCGTCATTCTGACCCGCTGCGTTTTCACTTTTTCTCTTCCCTTTCGTCGCCGAACGCGTTCTGCGACGCGAGTACAGTAGCGCAGCCAGAAATTTTTTTTAGGGGGGGTCCAAATTACTTGAACTCGGGGGGGGGGATCAGATCCCCCCTAAAATGATCATGTTGCTGTTCACAGGGCCCCCGTAAATGACACCCATATAAGTGTTTGTAGGGGGCGGGGGACTGGTCATCTCAGACAGGCACTCAGCACTCATCCCTCCCCCGGAAGAAATGTTTCGCGAATTTTACCTTTACAGAAAACATTTGAAATTTTACCCTCAGGCCCCAGAAAGCGCAGAATCAATGCGAATACCTTTATTCTCACCCCAGTGGCGGATTTTGCTCTTGAGAGGCTCGAGATGCAACTCAATTTTGAGGCACCCCCTCCTCAAAAAAAAATAAATAAATAAATAAATAATAATAATAATAATAATAATCTAACTCTAACACCTTTACATTATTACTAATTATTTTTAAATGTTTTAATTCCTTTTATATCTAGTTTATGTCTACAAACCAGGGCCTGACTTTCACTATAACACTTTTGTGGCCATGGTACTTTTCAGATTTTGTGTCCTTTAGCTCAGCGGTGCGCAAACCGTGGGTCGCGAGAAAATTTTTGGGGGTCACCAAATTCAAAGAGATTCAAATTTATGAAAAATCTACAATTATTCATTTCAAAGAACTGAAATAATACAAGAGAAGAGACTGACAATTATTATTTTACGAGCGCGATATTCGCGATCGCTATCACGGGCCTTCAAAACCACGTTATCATGCATAGTGATCTGCAAATTGATCATGCATAGTGATCATACATAGTGACCTTCAAAATTATTTTCCATTAAAACAAAACATCGATCTCGATTGGATCCAGAGGATAATTTACGACTTGCGATTTCCAATACAGATCCGAACATAGAAGCAATCATGAGCTCTTTGCAAGCACTCACATTGACTTTTTATGATGTAAAGTTTCTTTAAAGTAATTTTCATTAAAAAATATTTATATCCATTTGCATATATAAAGCATTGTTTCATAAAATTATGTGTTGATTCATTAACTGATTTTTATGATGTTACAACTTTTATAACATTTTTATGGTGGTTTATAAGATTGGTGCGCTGTTTTAAAAACGCGTTATTCCAATCGATGACGTCACGACACTCTTTTAAAAACACCCTGTAAGAGTAACTCCCAGAAAGAATTTCAATGTAACTTCGTTTTCAATTAAACAAAATGTCTACTGTCTATCCAGGTGTCACGACAAAATTTTACTCAAAATAGGGGGTCGCGACAAAATTTTACACAAATTAGGGGGTCGCAGATGAAAATAGTTTGCGCACCACTGCCTTAGCTGACTCAATTTTTGTGCCCCTATCGTATTAAACTCAATTTTTTGGCTTATTTCTGCATTTGTGCCCAGGGCACGTGCACCAAGTGTCCGTCCAATAGTCATGGTCTGCTACAAAAGGAGTATTAAAATTTTTAAAATAATTTTTATGTTTATAGATTTGTTCTCTTAAAAAACATTTTTTATCTCAATAATTTTTCTACTACGTTTCACTTTTCATGATTAACACTAAATCAACATCAGCATACCTCTAAGTATAACCCAGCAACTGCAGTTTCATATTGATTATTTTTCACTGTTACTTAATTACGTCGAATTACTTTTTGTGGACCACTGGCATATGTCTTGTTACAGTCATGAAAATTTGGACTACTTAACAACATCTACTTTTGAAGGTCAGAACAAGGGAAACTTGATCAGAAACATGACTTTGACATAACAAAGTTCAGAAGAATTCTTTACTTGGATAAAATGTACCAAAAATTTAACATTCCTTCAAGAACATATATTTATAAATATTTAAATATATTCATAAATTTCCCGCTTGGAAGTGCAAAACTAAGCAGTTTGATAGTAAAAGTAGACTTTCTGTTTAGTCTAATTTTTGTGTTTATTCAAAAACTGTCAATAAGTTTAGGACTATTAATAATGAGTAATTAGGTATGAATAATATATACACACACACACACACACATTATTCTATATTTTAAATAGAATGAAAAAAACTACAAGAGAAATTAAAAAAAAACAATACTTAAGTAGTTAAAGTACAAAATATATTATTGAGTTAAAAATAAATTCCACTTTATATTGAAAATTGTTATGCTCTAAGCTCCGGTCCTAGGTTTATTATTAACTAGCTGCGTGCCCGTTCTTCGTACGGTAGGAAACGAAAATTTTCCTCACATGTGTAATTCGAATTAATTCCAGTGAAGTGGAATATAGAAAAAAACCAAAATTATTTCACAAAAAAAAATTACTATGTCAGCGTCATTCGGTATCAAAAAAGTGAAAAGTTAGACCGTTCTCACTTTCAAAATGTCTTATTTCCGCATCAAGCTGTCTTTTAGGTTCGCGTTTTAGCGTTAAATACCTCAGGCACTACATGAAATGGAGATTTTTTTAAATTTTAAAATTACGTCATGCAAACCCTTTACAAAAAGAAAAGAGATAAGACTGCGCTATTTATAAAGGCTTTAAAATTGTTTTTCTAGATTACGCAGTTTAATTTTTCTTCTCACAAATAAATTCAGTATTGATATGAGGAAATCGAGCCAAGCAAAGAAATCGTCTGCTTGGACATAAGAATAAAGGCTGGCCCTCATTCAGCGTTTTTCCGCTGCAGCGGGTTTTTTTTTTTTTTAATGGTCAAGGCATTGTACAAGGGGGGATACAGTGCAGGGGCGGCACCCCTGCAGACAAATTTCAGCGTTGAACGTGTCACCCAACAAAGGATAATTGGTCATTTGTCATTCTGCGGTTCTCAAGCGGTCAGTACAGATTATATGCAGCAGACTTTTCCTCCCGCAACGGGAAGTTGCTGCGGGAAAAATGCATTGACTTGTTAGGAGACGCACAACAAAAACGCAGAATGAGTGCTGGCCTTAAGTGGTTGTGGTTGTGTGTGATTATGGCAACGGCCAAGGGGGGGTGGTTGGTTGTGTGTGATTATGGCAACGGCCAAGGGCGATCTGCCAAGGGGGGGTGCCTTGGTGGGAGGACTCTCTAAGGGGTTCTAACGCGTATTCACGTTACATCTGGAGAAAACTTACCAAAACTCCAGACCGTTAGATCGACAGCCGCGCGATGGGACCCGAACCCGGGACCTTCACACTTCGGCCATCTACCATTTTCAGTGGCATAACCACTGCGCTATGGTGAGGCCATAAGAATAACTATGTACACAAAACGAAATCTTTGGAATGAGAAACGTTTTTCACGTTTTCAGAAGAGCGCTCGTTGTAATTGCTTCATTCACAACGGGCTTTCACTTTTAGTTGTACAATAACAGTAGTGTTTGGCGCATTTTGGCTTCAAAATATAAGGCAATAAACAACAGATGTTTTAATTCGAATTTCGCAAAAAAAAAATCGCTTCGATTAATGGAAGTTTTAATAATACTCGTAAATGTTTTATTATTAATAATGAACTTATGTAAATTAATATATACTTCTTCCGTAACAAAAATATTCCAATAATTAAATGCTTCAATTGGATAATATAATCAATAATTAAATTATAAATAATTGCATCTAAATTCCTTTTAAAAATATTATATATATTATTAAATTTATCACCAACGATAGAACTGATTTGATTCATGTTTAAGTACAGTAAATTCAGAAATATGATTTCTTTATTTCCCAGGCATTAACCTTGTTCATGATCAATTTGCACACTTTAACCCTTTGAGGCGCAACCCTTTCCCAATGCTGAAAAAAGGGCAGCCGTTGCCATCGCTCGACTTAACTACCAGCAAGATGGCGGACGATCGAAACGTTCATCGCGTGCCACAGATCTAGAGACCCTTTTTTGACGCAGCTGGCTGTGCGCGAGCACAGCCGGCTGCGTCAAAAAAGGGTCTCTAGATCTGTGGCACGCGATGAACGTTTCGATCGTCCGCCATCTTGCTGGTAGTTAAGTCGAGCGATGGCAACGGCTGCCCTTTTTTCAGCATTGGGCAATCGATCCAGCTGTTTTCGCATTCTTCCATTTTCCAGCAGATGCCAGTGCGGTTAAGAATAATCGTGACCATTTTTTTACGTGAAATGACGTGCTAAAAATAAAGGATTCTCGGGGAGCTATGTCACCCGCAACTATTTTTATAGAAATCCAATCTATTCTTCGTGACTGGCAACAGTCAAAACATCAGAGTTTGGTGATCCCAGAGCGGGACCACTGCGCGTTAAAGGGTTAAATCAATTCAGTTACCCCACAGCAGCTTTTATATTGTTCCTCTACAGAATGAAGAGCCCAGTCAATCAGTGGCATGGGGGCAATCCATTTATAAGTTTTTGGTTTGTTAGCAGTGCGTACCTGAGCGGTGAGCGTCTTCGGAAAAGAAAAAATGTCAATTTGATTTTATTCTATTGTTATAGAGTTAAACCCTCCCATAGAACCCACATTTAACTTGTTCCCCCCCATCGTTGCAAAGACACAACGGATATATACCCTTCTGTACCTAGTAACATGAATCTATGAATGCTTCGCTGGCGTCCTGCGTTGCGAAAGCGCAAGAGTAGTTGCATTAGACACTGATAAAGCCAAACCAATCTGGGTAACAATGCTGCGAACAGAAGAAAATCTTCGGTGTTGAATCTTTGAAACGGTGGAAGCTAACAGGTTAAATCTGGGTTTAAGAATTAAAATCACAGATGAGAAAGGGTTGGGCCGCATTGTACTGAGTTCAAATAATTTTAATAGTATAAGTAACAAAGTCTTTAAAATTTATGTTTACTTTATGCATTAGTGTTGTGAAAATAAGCTTCATTCCCGTAAACAGGACTAGCTGATTAGCCGAGAGCAGCAGATAATTTTTAAGTCAGGTTGCGCCGTAACGCCTAATGCAACCAGGCAACGCCGGGCTAAGCAGCTAGTATGCAATATAAGTAATGTATATTTGTATTCAGGGCCTGATTTACGGCGGGGCATTCGGGGCATTGGCCCGGTGCCCCACTCTAGGGGGGCCCCAAAATGAAAAAAATACGCAGTAATTTTTTGTACATCTAACATTTCGCTCATATTTCCTGACATACTGTAAAATGTAACAAAATATAGTTACAGTAAACGTAACAAAATATGATTACAGTAAATACACTCAAAATACTGGTGTTAAAAAGATAAAACAGTGAAGACTTTGTAAATAAACTTTCATAAAATGATACCTTTTTTGCAGGAAACGCGTTTTCGTACTGAAAATTTCAGTACCTCCTCAGCCTAAAATTGTGAACCTTTAGACTGAGGATATACTGAAATTTTCAGTACGAAAACGCGTTTTCTGCAAAAAAGGTATCATTCTATGAGTGTTTATTTGCAAAGTTTTCATTGTTTTATGTTTGGAGTTAGTTAAGTGGAATTCTAAAATTTTAAAAAAATGTCTTTCATTAGATTCATAAAATGCTTTGCTTATGTATACCTGTCAAAGGTATATAAACTCATAGCAGCCTATAAAATAAAATCACTCTTGTATTCGAAGAAGGTAAGATGTATGGGGGCCCCCATATGAAGTTTTGGCCCGGGGCCCCCAGGGGTATAAATCGGGCCCTGTTTATATTTAGTACCGTAAGATAGTAGATTTGTTATCATTGACTACATTGTAGTTGCCAGTAATAAATAAGCTTATGATATAGTTTTAAATAATCTTTATAAGTTGGATCATTGCATCTTGTATACATGCAAGTACGATTGTCTATGTTTAGAAAATTCTTGGCTAATTATAAATAAAAACACTTCAACCATCTGCTAGATTATACTTGAAAGATCTTTTTATCAGTGGCGGATTTCCCAATAGGCGCATGAGGCGTGCGCCTCGGGCCTCTTAAATCTAAGGGGCCTCAAAGTTTCGGTTCTCAAAAAGAAATATATATATATATATATATATATATATATATATAACACAAAACAGTGTAACACAAACTTCGTCTCACAAAACAGTGAGACGAAGAGCTTTTACTAATGAAGACTGAATACATTTTCAGTCGAAACGATCATATCTTGTTATAAGTGTCCTTTTATGTGTGTTTTTTCACAAATTTTTTATTTATTTTAACATTTAACATCAGTATTTTGAGTGTTTTTTCCATACCTAGAATGTATAGCTGTTTGGATGTCAGTTGTACAGAAATTGAGAGGAATAATTTACCTTTCAAAAAATTACTAAAAATTAAAATTTTAAGCTATAGATAACGACTTTATTGTTTTTAGAATCAAAAGAGCATTCCGAGGGTGTAATAATAAAAAATTGCCGACAAATAATCAAGCAGATACAAGCTGAAATGTGCGAGATAACACAATTTTGGGGAAAATAAATATATTATAGCTAAAAAAAGTATTGAAAAATTAAGAAGAGCAGTACTCAGTGTCACCGGAATTATGCGCGCAAATTTTCAGCTCGATCGCACAATAGAAAGTGGGGTAAAATTCATAAGCAAAGTTTAAGCTGGAATAACATACATAGTTAATTAAAAACTTGAAAAGTAAATGATGACTAAATTATTATTTTTTGTTTTTAACTAAAAAATATTTATAACTATATTATAATCACGGCATGTTTTTTTTTATAGTCGCAGATGAAAATGCTAAACATTAATAAGAAACGTTGGGCAGAAGCTTAGAGCATATAGATTTTCAATATAAAGTGGAATTTATTTTTTAACTCAGTAATATTTTTTATATTTTAAGTACTTAAAAAATAATATTTTCTTCTAGGAATTTTTGTTTTATTTCAAATACAGAATGATTATGTATATATATATTTAATTCGTACTCATAGTACTTCGTACAATAGTCCTAAATTTATTGCCAGTTTTTGAATAGACACACTATTTAGACTAAACAGAAAGTGTACTTTCGCTATTAAACTGCTTATAGTTTTGCGGTTTCAAGTGGGAAATTTATGAATATATTTAAATATTTATAAATATGTTTTTACAGGAATGTTAAATTTTTGATTCATTTTACCCAAGTAAAAAATTCTTTTAAACTTTGTGAGGTCTAAATCATGTTTCTGATCAAGTTTCCCCTGTTCTGACCCTCAAAAGTCCCTGTTAAGTACACTAAATTTTCACGATTGAAACAACAGGCAAATATCAGATTCGATAAAATCAAGGTACACCAATATGAAATTTCATTTGCACGGTTATATTTAGAGAGATGCTGATGTTTATTTAGTGTTAATCATGAAATGTGAAAAGTAGTAAAAAAAATTATTAAGTTTCACGAGGTAAAATATTTTTTAATGTACTAATCTATAAATAAAAAAATTATTTTTAATTTTTAATGCTCGTTTGTAGACACAAATTAGATGTAAAAGGAGTGAAAACATTTTAAAATAATTTTATTTTAAACATAAATTAACTTTTATATTTTAGACATAATTCTCAATTACAGAATATAGAATCAAAAAATGAGATTTCTTTGTCCTTGTTTGGACTTTATCAATTAGTCCATTCCCAGAAGTTCCAAAAAATAAATCCGAATCTTTAGAATGAAATTAATTCCAACTAATTTTCAAAAAGTTCCCCTGTTATTATTAGCTAATAATGGTGAAATTTAATATAATAATCTACAAATATTATTTTATTATTCATACATTACTAGATTACACTGAAACATGCTTTTGTTCGGTGGATAGGGACCGAATAAAAGAAAACGCATCAAAATAATCGCACTAAACTTAACCAGCAGCTATAAAATATTGTTTACGCAACTCAATTAAAATGTATTTTTTATGCGGTGAATAGGGACCGCATAAAAAAGCAACTTAAATTAAGCGATTATAGAATTCAATACATACGTAATGTAATTGGCTGATGCAATACCTAAACTTATGTAATAGGATGAAATACATGTCGAAATCGAAAAAATTATTGATAACTTCCTCAATTATCTTCCAATTTGACTGAAATTTTCATATACCACACAAAGAAAGGTTTGAGTGCATTAAAAATACACATAAGTAGTAAATTTAACTTAAGTGTATTTTTTACTACCCAAGAATTAGCAGATCGTTTTAATACTCTTACTTCAATCGGAACATTAGCAAATACAGCCACCGAACAGTTGTAATTTAATATTGGTTAATCAAAGTGATTAAGTGAATCATTAATTACTGTAAAATACGTGTGCATAGAACACGCCATGTAAAGGTATAACTATAGTGAAAAGTATTTTTTTTAGGAGGGGGGGGGGGCTCAAAATTAAGTTGCGCCTCGGGCCTCTCAAGAGCTAAATCCGCCACTGCTTTTTATATTAAGATTTTTACTGGTAATAAATTATGAACCACGTCTGTGTGATTCCACCTCCTCTGTAGTGTAAAGTTATTTTGAAATTTAATCAAGTAAAGTTTAACTCTTTGTTAATGTAGAGCCCAATATCAAGAGGATGAGCTTGAGATTCATCACCCTCAAAGGTTTCTTTCGGTGCAACAGATTTTTCACCGGGTTCGGGCCCGTCCATAGTATCAGCAGTCTTTGACGCTGCACGATCACCATCATAGGCTTTAATTTTTTTCTCGAAGAAAGATAAAAAAAATTTCACTTTGGGTTTTCTTTCTTTTTAAACTGGACGAATTCATGATCGTAAGAAACAAAGAACCCAAAACTTAAACTTCTGCTTACAAACTAAAGGCATCCAACTCAAGTGAATTCAGGAGAGACTAAAACTGAGCCATTCGAAATTTCGTTATACTACATCTAAGCTCCCAGCAGACCCTCTTTTTTACTGTTTGTTGTGTGTGTGTGTGTGTATTCACTATTTGAATACTGTGGCTTGTTCTTGTTTATCTCAAGAAAAGAAGAGTGGTATGCTTGAAGACTACAATATAGGCAATATATTTTCCTCTTTCCTTCATGACAATTTTGTTATCAGCCAATTGTAGCATGAATAGATTCTTTCTGAGGATATTCCGTTCCTTTCCACTACAAGGGTGTGAATTACTCCCCTTTACATTGTCCGATTCGTCCATCCTAGCCCCACAAATTCTCTATCAGAGACACGACTGGAGATTTATTGCCTAAGGAGTCTCTATGACGGTGCTTGCTGGAAGATTTTGATGATTTTACCTTGCGTCCTCCTTTTCAAGCCAACTACCGATACAAAGTTTAAAATGATTTTTTTTAAAGAAAAGACACTTTTTAGAGAATAAATTTGGAAAAGAAAGAAGAGAAAGAGAAAAAATGTGCCCTTTCTAGAGAAAAAAATGGGCCCTTTAAATTGGCGGCCCATGGCCCCACTCGCCCTGTAGATAAACGGACTCTGCTCATAGCGGCCCCTTAGCTCATAGGGGGGGCCCGGACCCCCTGGACCACCTCCTTCGCTGCGCCACTGCGCGAGTATGACGCGAATTTCTCGTGCCGAAAGAAAAGAAAAGTTTAGTTGTCGAAGAGACAGAGAGAGGGAAAAATAATAATAATAATAATCGGCGAGAGATAGAAAATGCGTTAGCGAAATAAAAAGTCCCGTCTGTCGACGTGCAAAGCAGAGCGGCCTAGTTTTTCGGACGGTGCGACCTTCGCCATCTTTCGTTTCGGACCTGATAAACCGGAACGAAACTGGACGCCCTTTTCTAGGCCGTCTCTCTCTCTCTCTACACCCCCTCCCCACACACGCGAAAACCTCTTCGTTTTCTTCTCATCACCATCCTTCAACTTGTTCTCTCTTCTCACTGCGTGTGTGTGTGTGTGTGTGTGTGCAGAAAGAAGGAGAAAAGGAAAACGAAGATGATCCTGTTGCAGCAAAAGGGGGGTTTCGTGTTCTTCTTCTTTTTTTTTTTTTTTCCTTTTTTTGTTCGGAATCGATTATGACCGGCTCCGGTTTCGAACTTCATTCGATTGGTATCGAGTTCTGGAGAGGTGGTCGCGTTGTTAGCTGCTGTTTCCCTTGTTGCTGTGTTTGGAACATCTTATTTTCCGAACTCTTCGGAGCAATAGGGACGACAGCCGCGTGGCTACGGGCAACACCTCCTACATATAGAAGGCCTGAGAACAGAAACTTTTACGTCATCACCAGGACCCCTAAAATGGCGTCATCACACATTCATTTTCTCAAAGTAAAACTATTCAAAGTTTGTGGGGAATTGACTAAAGCATAAAGCATTTTAATGATTTAAGATAGAAAATTTAATTTTATGACAAATAGGAAATTTTAACTATCATTAGTTATATAACATGATATAGAAATAGATCATAATAAATTATTTATCAGAAAGGTACAAGAACTTTTATCTTCAACTTAAGATATTTTCTAAAATTTGTATCATTCACCAGAAATTTTAAATAGTTTCACTCTGTGATGACGTCCCCTTAGAAGCCCTTGTGAAAGCGTCTACATCTAGGGGGCGTAGGCGAAAGGCAAAACCTTCTAGATGCAGAAGGCCTAGCAACTGAGGCTTTGACGTCATCACTAGATCTTCTTAAATTACGTCATCACAGTGGTATTTTCAAAAAGTAAAACTATTTAAAATTTCTGGTGGGTGCTACAAATATTAGTAAATATTAAATTAAAGATAAAAATTAAAATACTTTTCTGATACGAACTAATTTATTGTGATCTACTTCTGTGCCATGTTATGCAATTAGTAATGATCAAAAATTGTCATTTATCGTAATTTTTTTTTCTTATCTTAAATCATTAAAAAGTTTTATGAGAGAAAATTCACCACAAATTTAAAATAGATATACTTTGTAAAATTCAAACTGCGATATCGTCGTATAAGATCTAGTGATGACGCCAAACTTCTGTTGTAAGGTTTTCTATACCTCGAGGGTCTTAGTCAACCAACCTGTCAAATAAAATCAGTGCTTGCTTGGTTTCAAGAAAGAACCTGCTTATAAATTGTCGTCGTACAACAACACAATGACAGTTTTATCACTGAGAAATTTAATTTAAGTTTTGCAGTTCACAGATTTAAAGTTCATTGGACAAACGCTCACAACAACCTGCGTGAGGAGTGGGAATCAAACCTGCTACCGGGGAATCGTATCCACTATACATTGCTTTTTAACGAATAGTTAATCCTCTAATGCCCATTGGTTGCAAATACGCAACCATCCTTTAAACGGTATTTCTTTACGGGAAAAATGTTTCGAAGTCATAAAACTATTAACTGTACTTCTAATAAATAATAGTAGTAGTTTGGGTCCACAAGATGGCAGGCTGAATGGATGGAAAATATTAAAATATTTTCGAAGCAACATATTTATACCCTTTTGCTCTGATAGCAACATGTTCTACTATCAAGTTTATCTATTTGTTCTACAATCATATTTAAATAATATTTAATATGAAGAAAAATTAATAATTGCCATTTATATAAGAAAATGTATGGTTTCTTTACTAGATGAAGAATTTTTTTAAAGTTTCATTTACAGCCTTTGGGAAAGTTTTAAAATCGTAGTACTACCATTGAAATAACATTTAAAAACTTTTTTCTTAATTATATCTATATTATTCGTCCTAAAATAACACTATTTCAACGAAAAAATATTTCTTGTGCGGCACAGCCAGCTGTCGTCAAAAAAGGGTCTCTAGATCTGTGGCACGCGATGAAGTTTCGATCGTCCGCCATCTTGGTAGTAGTTAAGTCGAGCGATGGCAACGGCTGCCCTTTTTTCAGCATTGGGAAAGGGTTGCGCCTCAAAGGGTTAAATTATCGAATTGACAATACTTGGCGCATTCATCGCCCATCTAAAAAATGTCTCTATGCATTCGGCTGAAGCCCGTAGTTACAGAGAGTTCATCGAGATGTAGGGTTTATTTTCCAATCCTTTATCTCAGTTGTTCCAAATTACAAGTTCTTTACTTAATTCAAAGTGCAGATTCTTACAGGACGGTATTAATACGAACACATACACCCATGACCACGCCGGGGTTCACACCAACACCTCCTGCATTAGAAAGCCTAACAACTGAAGCCTTGACGTCATCAGTAAGCCTTTGAATAGAGGCGCCATCACAGTTTTATTATCATAAAGTAAATCTATTTAAATTTTCTGGTGGAAGCTACAAATATTTATTTGCCAGGAGAGTACAGCTCGCGTTCCTCAATGGGTCGTTTAGAGCTGCATATACGTCCTTCCAGGAATTTCCCGCCGCAATTTGGAACCTCATCAGAAGGTGGGGGACTTCTTAATATTGGCACCCCTCGAAAAGTGCAAGCGACCGCCGAGAGGACTTTCGGAACCCCGTATTTAACGTGCACGTACACCGCACGTACACGGTGGTATTTAATGGTACGCCAGTATCGAATCCACAACCTTCCGGTTACGAGTCCAACGCAAGCTACAAACATCAGAAAATGCCTTAATTTAAATATAAAAATTAAAATACCTTATTTTATTTTATGAAAATAAAATTGTGATATCGTCATTGTTGAAGGCCTACTGATGACACGAAAGCTTGGTGACGTAGCAGTTGTCAAGCTTTCTATGTCTAGGAGACGTTGTTCAAATCCGGACCAAAGGATAGTAGCTAGCCACTACACCACCTGAGCTGTTCTAAAGCACATTTTAGCCATTTGCTGTTTCAACATCGCCTTTTATCATGACACCCAAAATGTGTAGCAGCCCTAACCTAAGTAAATTTAACAACAAATACTGTTAAAAGAAAGAAACGAGTCCAGAAATTGATTCAACACTGCACTGAGTAGAGATGAGACGGGCTCAGCCCGAGCCCGGGCCCTGTGATTCATGATTGCGTTCGGGCTCGGGCTCGTGAAAAATGTCTCCTTTATTGAGCATACTCCTTGAAACAGATTTTAAAATTCGATTCATCGGTAAAATAAACGTACTGATATGATGTTAAGACTTGCAAAAAAATAATTGATGGGTAAAAAGCTAGCTTTTTCACATAATTTACAAAATGGTGTGTCGTGCTATTTCATTTGCGTATGTGTGTTAATATGCTGTTCATTCAAAAGTTTGGCCTCATTATTTACCGGTCTTAGTTAAATGTTAACATTGTATATATTCCCATCGTATCATAAAATATTTTTTAAAAGTAATTTTCTTTCTATCAACTAAATTCTTAAGTGCAAATTTCTTAAATTTATTATGCAAAATCTCTTTTCTGGTCGTGTTTTGAATATAACATTTTTTAATGTCACTATATGAGATTTATAACTTGTATTTTTCTGTATCTAATATGTCTAAGTACATACGAATGTTTAACACTGGTGTGACTACTCAACGGATTTTTTATTTAAAATTGAAACATTATTGTTATTATTTGATAAACATGGATATAAAGAATTAGAAAGTGCATTAAGAGTTTGCAACTCTGTTTGTCTTTCATTTGCACAAACGGCAAAATTTATGGTATTCTAACAATGAAGTGTAATTGAATTTTATTTATCTTTAACTGAAATTTCGGGCTCGGGCGGGCTCGGGCTTCAAAAAATGAGCCCGAACTCATCTCTAGCACTGAGTATAAAGAACAGCAAGGTGTGGGGCGGCGAAGCTGGCCGCCTTAGCGGCTAGTAAAAGATATAATTGCATTCATAATGAGATAGGCTTTTCCAAATGTGCCCTGTAATCTAATCAAATGCCCTTCGAGCTTTATCATTAGACAGCGTTTACGAGGAAGTGATGCAAAGCATTCTTTTTCTGCTCAATAAGTGTTCTGGTGCGATGCAGTTATAAGTTGTTTTGCGTAAATTATATAATTAAGTACAGCCACGTTTTTATTGTGTGCAGCGTGCGAGGTAAAGTGTTATTTTAGCAAAGTTGTGCGTCGTCTATCATTATTTAAAAGATGGGTGCATAGATATTTTCAGACAAGCTGACTTCTAGCCTTGTGTGATACGTTGCAAGCATGTTAGTTTACAAAAAAAAAAGCAAACTCTGCAACACTTTCATATTTAAAATACACATACACTATATATATATATATATATATATATATAGGGTATGTGTATATATATATGTATATATATATATATATATATATATATATAGCCGAGTTATATATCTATATAAATAAAACAATGTGTAAACTGTCCGTTAGTTTGTCTGTCTGTCTGTTTGTCTGCGTGTCGCGTAGCTCCGAAACGGGTGATCGTAGACCTACCAAATTTTGTACGGAAATTCTCCAAGACGGGTCTCGACACACCTCGAAGCGATTTTTTCGAAATTCGAATTGGAAAATGTTTTATTTTATGTTTTGTCCGATTTTTAGCGATTTTCTTGCGTAATACATAATAACGCCGGTAATTGCACTCGCAAGAAAACGATAGTTACATCATCGTATAGAGGAGAAAATTTTCTTTTAAAAACTGTTTGTTCGGACTGTGTAACATAATTTGCAGATTTTTGGGAATTTTTCAAATAAAATTAAATTTGACGCTGACTTTCGTAAAATATTTTTAAAACTGCTGCATCTTGAATTCTATCTGTCATAACTTTTTTATATTTCGGCAAAAGACGGAGCACACAATTAACCCACTTTTAAAAGAAGAACGGAGGAAAAATATAAATTAGGAGAATTTTTACGAATTTTTAAGTAAAGAAGGATTTTCATTTCAGTAACACCTGCTTATAATTTTCGGTTTGATATCTTGTGGTTTGGTTGTCATGGATACAGTAACAATGATTAAAATTGCCAGTTGAAAAAAATAAATAAAAACGGGTCCCGCAAGCAGACGATTTCTTTGCTTGGCTCAATTTCCTTTTATAAATACTGGATTTATTTGTGAGAAGAAAAATTAAACTGCATAATATAGAAAAACAATTTAAAGCCTTTATAAATAGCGCAGTCTTATCTCTTATCTTTTTGTAAAGGGTTGCAAGAGAGGGTGACGTATTTTTAAAATAAAAAAAAATGTCCATTTCATGTAGTATGTAGTGTCTGAGGTATTTAACGCTAAAACGTGAACCTAAAAGACAGCATGTCTGAGGAAATAAGACATTTTGAAAGTGAGAAGTTCACTGCAAACGGTCCATTTTCACTTTTTTGATACCGAATGACGCTGACATAGTTTTTTTTTTTTTTTTTTGTGTGTGTGTGTGTCATTATATTGCAATGATCTCAGGTTATTACATATATGACGCAAATTTTAAGTCAAGAGTGAAATAATTTTGCTTTTTCTAGATTCCACATCACTGGAATTAATTCGAATTACACATGTGAGGAAATGTTTCGTTTCCTACCGTGCGAGACTGGCCACTAGTATATATATATATATATATATGTATGTATGTATAACTCGGCTGTTCGAGCCTCGTCAGGGGGAGACTCCCCTGAACCCCCCTCATTTTTTAGTTTCATTATTGCCATATTAAAACGATATTAATGGACTATGTCATTTCATCTCTCATCTTTCGTGTATTTCGCTTGGTAACCTATGTTGAAATTTTTAGGATTGTAACCTATTTATAGAAAAATACATGTGCAGAACTGCCAAGTCTCCGGCTTTTTTCGGGAGATTTACCACCACTAATTTTTACTTACAAATTTATGATTAAAAATAAGTCCAGATTTTTAATCCAAAATAAAACTGTCTAAAAATTGTGGTGGGAAATCTCCCGTAAAAAGCCAGAGATTTGGCAGTTCTGCATGTGATGCATCATCTTACGAAATATTGTAACAATAGATTAAAGCTATTGTGAACTAATAGTATTTAAATATAAGTAAAAAGTACATGTGACGCATATTCTACCGCTTACGAAATACTGTAACAATAGATTAAAGCTGTTGTGAACTAATAGTATTTAAATATAAGTAAAAAGTACATGTGGCGCATATTCTACCGCTTACGAAATACTGTAACAATAGATTAAAGCTGTTGTGAACTAATAGTATTTAAATATATGTAAAATTATGCCGCATTTTTACGTCGCTTTTTTGGGACAATTTTCAATAAAGGGGGTCATGAGATAAAATGACACCGTCATTAATATTGTTTTTTTTTTTTTTATTTTGAGAATAAAATATATTGGTTCTTAAATTTTACTCTTGCCCTAACTGTTGGTTGGCTGGTCCATTACTGATCTGCTCCGTGGGGCGTATTTCCAGTAAATTGAAAACCGGAAATTTGCGGTATGTGAAAACATACACGGTGAATACAAGGGGAAGAACAAACGAACTCGCAAAGATTTCAAAACACATAGATTGTAACACACAATTACACTCTTCACACAAGACGTAAATCTCGCATCTCAAATTAAAGAACAATCTCATAATTGCTCTTAAAAAACCTATTACTCTTAAAAACGGCAAGTGGACAGCATATTTTCACATAATTTTCGAATAAAAGCCTGCATCTCAATATGTGTTTCAACAGTATAGAATTATCACCACCCACAAACGAATACTGTCATGACACTTTTAAAGGTAAAGATGTCCTACAAATTCTTTTTAGCTGCACGAAATTCGAAAAAAAAATGGCTTTTAATCTGATGCGGACAACACATGATTTCCTTGTACGTCTATTAAATCATAAATATTTTTGGTGCACTTTTTAAAAACTTATTTTGCTTGAAAGAGATAAAATACTGCAATAGTACTAAGGTTTAGCGATTTCTAGATAAATATTTGAGATATCGCCAAGCTGGATTCAGTTTGAATAATTCGTTTTTGGTACTTAATTTGGCGATATTTCGCAAAAAAAAAAGAAGCTTGAGATAGTTTGCTAGATTTTGGAGATAGCCAAAGCAGTAATTGACCACAGACTTTCAATGAATTGAATGTATCCATACACCTTAACATATTTAAAGTCTTTTGGTTGACCCTGTGAATGAATTACCCAGCCGATTGCATCAAAAAAGAATTGCACAATTGTATGTTAGAATAGAATCTAAATACAAGGTCTCAACATTCTACGATAAACAGTTATAGAGTTATACGCAATATGTAATCATTATTGGTGCCAAATTTGGCGATATTTTGGGAAAACTCGCCAAGTTACCGATTGTTGGCGAGATTTTGGCATGGCTTGAACAATGACTAGGTACACATATAATGCATGGAAGATGCCCATTAGACATTAATGTATTGAAATTCTTTTGGGTGATCCTGCAAATAAACTCTCCAGTAGATTGTAACCAAAAATCAAGGTGCACAACTAGATGTTACATATGACTTATATATAAAATTTCAACAATCTACGACTAATAGTTGTTTTTGAGATATGCAAGCTACATACATACGTACATAAGTCGCCAAGTTTGGCGACTTTTGGTGACATCTTCGAGGGAGGAACATGACTGTCTTCGGACCATTACCTAACTGAATGGTAGGATGGTATTTTGCTTGAAATGCATAAATGTCTCAAACTAACATTGACCGTAATGTGTTGGAATTTTTGTGAGTGTTCCTGTCGAAGAACAATATGTGATAATGACACTATTTTCGATGGAGAGATTCATGTTGTAACCTTTAACAACATGTATCATTCTGAGTCGTTTGAAATGACTTAATATCTCTAAAATGCGCTTCAATGAATTTCTGCCCATAGAGCGTAATGTATTTAAAATCTTTTGGGTGTCCCTGTAAGAAAACTGTCAAGTCGATTGCAACTAAACAGAGAGGTGCACAATTACATGTTACAACAATCCTAAATGTAAAATTTCAACATTCTACAACTAATAGTTTTTGATAGATGCGAGTTACATTCATACGTACGTACAGACATCAGGGAAAAACTAGTCAAAATGGACTTGTGGTCGGTCAAAATAGATTGGGCATGCATTTATATGAATATACGTACACGCGTACAATGAGATGCACCGCAAAAATTCTTAAAAGTATATTTAGGGGTAGTCAACATCGGGATAAAGAAATTTTTTGCGATCGCATTTTTCCCCTTATACTTCGCACAAGGAAGTAAAAAGTATTCACAAATTTAACTTAGGAAATTTAAATAACACTAGGGGCCAAAGCCCTAGACTTGCTTTTGTTCCTAATGAGGCTTATCTATCTATATTAGGTTGTAACGAAAGTTTCCCGCCACTACAAATACCGTCTGCAAACAGTTCACGTTGGTGTGTTTGCTCATATTTTGTCAAACAATATTTGTCATTTGAAAGAAAGGTACTTGCTTTAGAACACTATGTTGTTAAAAAATATCGTTATCATTAAGTACAAGGTGTATGAAATGGAACTATCACGTTACTGGATTAGAACCATCATTGACTTCCAGTTCTGTTGCAAAATATCAGCTACAGAATGTCAAAGAATTATGTGTGTAATTTAGATTCTACTGTTGTATCATATGACACTGTGAAGGTTTGGTACTGAAAGTTAAAAAAACGGGGTCTATGATATTCAAGGAGCAGAGCTCTCTAGCCGGCCTACTAATGTTGATGAGGGACACCTGCGAGAACTTGTGGAAGAAAATCAGTATTTAATCACTAGAGAGCTAGCTAAAGAGTTAGATACTAATGCCATGCCCATTAGCCATGCTATGCATCCCATAAACATCATGTACAAGTTCAATCGCTGGGTGCCGCATGAGCTGAATCAAGCAGATTTGGCGGAGAACTTTCGTTACAACCTGATATATATAAATACGCTAAGCAAAACCTTATTGTCCCTTTTGCAGCGCACTGCGCCAACCGATGACCGTGAAATTCGGCACAGTTAAAGTTCGTATGGAATTATTTGTGCGAACGTTAAAATTTTTGTGTAGTATGCTAATGCACCCGTATAAAATTGGAGAAGCCATTTGGCACGCAGTATTTCGTGCCAAGTCGGGCGATGGTCCCAGTGTTGTGTCAATTTTGAAATAACAACCCTTAGTTTTAGCAGTACTATAGGGCTATAGTATTACAACAAAGTTTGCAAAAAGTGGCATTATTCCCAAGTTTGGTGATACGACAATGACTAAATGTGCTTTAGCAATGTGCTTGGCGACTTTTTTTAGACGGTGATAAGTGCGCGAAGTGTTGTAAATTCCATGTTTTAAAGCTGTAGGAAAACCTTGGAGGAGAGAATAATATTTACTATTCGTTCCGGGCAAGTCGCAATCCAGGAGACACTCCACAGAAACACTCCAATTCGAAAATTTCTTCATAACTTCGGCCAGGCAGTATGCTAAAGCAAATTTTCTCCAAAAATATTATTGAAGAAATACCTCAGCAATTAAGAGGGAATGAAAATAATATTATTAATGAAGTGTATGGAAATATTTACGAAAACATCCTCTCAGATAACATATTGAAGTCAGTTATAATAGAAATTAAAAATGATGATTGAACATTTATTAATGTTGGCATAATCGAATATCTGATGAATAGAGAACATATCACCGTGACTACGATAAAATAATTTGCTATGATGACTAAGAAAGTTCTTCCAAAGTCCATTAGAGTTTTTAAATTCTTTGACTGTGAGTGTTTTTGTTTTTTTTTTTCGGTTAGCCGGGAGCAAGTGAAAAGTATTCAAAATGCAAAGTGAATGTGTGAAATCCAAGGTCGGTAGAGGGAGATGACCCTATGACCCATTCGCTGGAGCTGCCTTTGCATTTTTCAAAATATGATAGTTTTTTCAAAAACACCGTCTTCACAGAAAAGTGTAGTGGTTGTAAAGTGAAATTGTACAAAAGTGGTCAATAAAGACAGATAGTCTCTTATCCAAGATGGTCACTTAAGTAGCTTCCAGTGTATATGGAATGGTGAGACATATTCTTTGAGAGAAGTGCTTTATTCACACTCAAATTTTAAGAAAATTATGCTTTATGGTCGAATTTCGACCACTGACAGACAACTAGTTCGTAAAAAAAGGCATGATTTCAACAAGCACAACCCAAAGGTTGGATCAGATAGAATGTTACCGAGCTACACATTGCTTGGTTCTTGCATGTTCCATGGAACATAAAAAATTAAACTTCGCACTATTTTTAATTATGTGAAACCCATGGAACACCTTGCGTATTAGCCAATTATGGCGATTTTCCATAATTTGGCGACTTGCGTATATGTATAGTTAATAAGTAGATCTAAGAAAATAGTACTCCATAAGTTTTCTTTGATAAAAACTACGGAACCGCTAGGATAGATTGCCACCCATGGCGTCTTTTCATTATTTGGTGATTTACACATGCTAACAACCTATAATTACTGCTCATGTAAGGTTCCCGGAAAACCGTTATCCATAGTTTCATATACATAATCCTTTGCAGATTGGCGTATAGAGCACCATGAATTATATCATCTCTGTCGTAACATTTGGTTCTGCACTTTCATTTTTGATTACAATCCACTGGCTAGGGTCACTATTTAGGTCATGCTTAAAATCTCGCCGTTTGTCGCCAAGCTGACGAACAAAAGAAAAACGCCAATTTATCAGCCAGGAATAAGTTTTCAATGCTGAAATCTCATCCTGGTGATATGTCTTACGCTTAACGAGATATTGAAGTATCGCATTTCAATTTCCAATATATTTAAATAGAGTGCATCAAGAATGCGTAAAGCAGCCATACAAGAAAATTGTGTAGTTCACATCAGAACTTTTTTTTTTTAATGATAGGAAATCGACTTTCCGAAATTTCTTGAATTAGCTTACAATTTAAAAAAGGTTTTTGACCACTGGAACCTATGGAACTAGCTTACAGTTTTGAAAAATAGGTTTTTTTTAAAAAGCATAGACCATAAGACATAAGATCGCTATAATAATTTTTAAAATAAAGTAAATTCGAAAAATTTTTATTGAAATTATTCTACACAAAATATATCATACACATAATTTACAAAAGAAGTATTTTCTTTGAGTTTTGCAGCAGCATCTTCAAACATCTTATTTTATGAGCAGCTTCTAGGGAAAAAAAAAGGAAATTTTTAGAACTTAATTTACACAAAGAATAGGAAATGCAGAGTAAGTCTGCTTCATATGTTTTTTTACATAATTTCCATATCAGGGATTTCCAACCTTTATATTACTTCAACTCCCTAGAAAACGTTTTTTTCTGAATAGACCCCTACGTTTTCCCCAACACATCGGTATCTCGAAAAATTTTCCCAATGCACTCACAAAGACAGCAAAACATTAAGTGAAAGAAATTTTTCATGTGTCCGGCAGTAGAACAGTTGGTTAAGCTCAGTTCCCATTGGAACTCCGAAAGGGAAGCAGCACCTGCTTGACCAGTGCCTAGAAAGGTAAACTCCTTTCTCGACTGAGGCTGATGTAAACCGTGTACGCTGTAGGGAATTAATGCACGAAAAATGTGTTATGACTTCAATGTTTTCGATGTTCAATCCATATCTCTCTTTGGGGTACCAATTCAGCTCTTGTGTCATCCAGCTGTCATCTGAAATTGTTCCAAAATTTAGGAGGGAGACCCGGGATAAGACGGTATTCCCCTTACTGGTGATCAGCAAAAAGAAAGCTGCCCAATTAAGGCCATTTTCGTTTTATATAAAGGATCTGATCCCGCTCTGCAGTTGGCCAGAGGATTTCGAAGCAACAATAACAATTTTCATGTTCTGCGTTTGCAGAATTTACCACGATTCAGACAGCAGGATGCAGAAAATGACCCCAAAGACGGATTTTTACATATCCCTACTTTTTTCAACTTTTGAACCCTCTGAAGTCTTATTTCATGTCAGTTTGTTTGTTTGTGTTGTGATGGCAACGCTAAGGGTGGGCGATCATCCTAGTATGAGTGTTATCTTAAAAAGTAATTTTTAAAAATATAATTCCCAAATTTTGTACATCACCTCATTAGTGTATGGGAATGCTTTTGTACGAGGGTCATATAAAAATGTAGAAACTTTTTGAAAATTAACGAGAAGAATTTTTTTAACGGAGTCTTACTTCCGACCTCATTTTGAACACTTTTCTCAATTTACGCTGCCCACTTATCTCTAATAGATAACGAATTAAAGCCCGTTACCACCTTTTTGGGACACCCTGTATCAGTCTGGTTTATAGTATCCACAGGTTCTGAAATCATCATTAACCAGTGTTCTGCTTAAAAAAAAAAAAAAAAAAAAAAAAAAAACAGTGGTCTACTTTAAAAAAGGAAAAAAAAAATCACTGTATTTACGTATAGTATTTCTAAGCTAATCTAAATTCATCAACGCGGGTTTCGAAGTTTATAAAGCGAAACCAAACAGTCGTTTGAATATCAAATCAATGCTGTACAGCTTCTCATTTCCATAACCCTAAAAATCTGCGCTTTATGCCTTTGGAAACTATCTTGGCGAGTAATCGCATTGTTTGGCTTTTTTTTTTTATGGTCAACGGATGCAAATAATCGGTACTTATTTTACCGTCGATAATTCACGCCAACAAGTTTTTTCGCCAAAGGATTGCAATGCACTACATTGTAACAATGAATCTGACGTATTCCACACGCACACGAAATCGCTCTTTTTGGCTGATTGGCTGTAAAATACATAAGTACCAAATAGGCTTGTTTTGGTCGGAAGTATGATTTTTTTATTAGATTCAATGAAGAATTTACCCGTATATTTTAAAACTAAAAAGCGATTAACTGTATGAACTAGTGTAAATTACACACTGTACGCCGTGTAAAGATAGGAAATAGATACTAATAAAAAATAGTGTTATTCCATTAGTGTTATGCAACAGTATCAAGAGAGAAAAAAATAATTACAGAGATTTGAACTTATACTTTACTTATATTAGACAATACTATATTAAAAATGTCAAAAATTTGTTACAAATGATAGTTATACGTACCAATATAGACTAATCACCACCAAAAAACTTCTTCAGTTTTTTTCGTCTCCTATTCTTATGAAAACAAACATGGCGTCTGCCGGTAGATACTCGGATGTTGCCATCGCTCGACTGTTGCATGAACAGAGCGCATGCGCCAATTTTCATCGGCTCAATGCCGCTCGGCCGTTATGCGGGCCGAAATTTCTTTTCAGTTCAGCGTATTTTGATCAAATTTAGGCATATGGCCCGATAACTCAGGCCGGATATCGTTCCGATCATCGTTTTATGGGTACCGGACCGATCAGTGTCTGCCGCACACATTACAATCATCGTTTTTAGATGGAATTCCGTGTCTTGGCCGAGTACCGAATTTCGGTGAGCGATGAGTTGCGATGAATGCCGGTGGTTGGCCGAGCAGAAACTGGGAATTGTTGCTTGTAGGGATTACAATACATACAATACGACACACTCAATGATGAATACAATTCATGTACATACATGAATATGCATTGTATCTATTGTATTCGTATATACATGAATTTTATTCAAAAGTGTGCCGTATTTTTCTTTCTTGTTCCATAAAACACATGTTTGGAATCGAAACATATCTTAAAGTCGCCTACTAAAACAGTTTTAAAATCTTCGCCAAGCATAAACGAACTACCGTATTAGCCGAATATGATGCGCCCTCGAATAAACGCGACATACAAATTTTTCATCAGGATAATTAGAAAAAATCCCATGTTTAGGCCTCAATTTTGGCGCGAGTCAGGTTTTTAACGGGAAATGATCAGTAAAAACAATACCGCGTTATATATGGTCCAATACCTGGTGTTTTTCACCATTTTAATTGCTTTTTGGAATGGGCATCACAATCCATGTGTATGACATGTTTTTCGTATTCCATAACAGATACTTGGAATAGGAATCTATGTTAAAATCGCCTACTAAAACTGTTTTTCAAACTTCGCCAAACATATTCCAACTATACTTCTCCATTTTAAAAACACTGTTTGGAATGTGCATCATAATCTATGAGTGTACCTCTTTGTCTAACCTCCTGCATAAAACACTTCTCTCAGCGCTGATGATAAATTACTGGGATTTTGAGGAAATAGTTTGATCACTAAAGATTTCTTTTTCTTCTCTAAATTGCATGATGAAGAATGATTATACGGCATTAGCTAATAGCCTGTGTCAGACGAAGCCATTAGCTAATGCCGTGGTAAATAACACAGTAGCAAGTAGCTACTGCTGTGACATTTTAGCCGCAACCCTTCATATTCTAAAAGTAATGTGACCAAAAGGGTGCGACCTTCTTAGGTCCGAGATATACTAAAATGATCCCACCATCGAGTGCATATGACTCTTCGAGCGCAGACATGTGACGAAAGTTTCACTGCCGTACCCTTTGTATCTAGTAAGCCACGCTACTCATATTTTAACCCTTTGAGGCGCAACCCTTTCCCAATGCTGCAAAAAGGACAGCCGTTGCCATCGCTCGACTTAACTACCAGCAAGATGGCGGACGATCGGAACGTTCATCGAGTGTCACAGATCTAGAGACCCTTTTTTGACGACAGCTGGCTGTACTTCACTACCAGCAAGATTGCGGTCGATCGAAACGTTCATCGCGTGCCACAGATCTAGAGACCCTTTTTTGATGACAGCTGGCCGTGCACAGCCGGCTGTCGTCAAAAAAGGGTCTCTAGATATGTGGCACGCGATGAACGTTTCGATCGTGCACCATCTTGCTGGTAGTGAAGTCGAGCGATGGCAACGGCTGCCCATTTTTCAGCATTGGGAAAGGGTTGCGCCTCAAAGGGTTAAGGCAGACTAATAAATCGTTTGAGGTGTACTAAATTTGAAGAAACAAAAAATTAGGAAAAATTTTTGTAATATCAGTTTTTATATTTCGTATAAAAGAAGCAAAAGAATTTAGCAACCAGAAACTTAAATGAAACACTTTTGACATAATAAAAAAACACTTTCCGTACGTTGTTTGTTTTAAGTTATGCTATAAAAACATATCAAGAACGTTAGTTCGAGATATCGGACTGTGATGAATCAAAGAATGCAGGGATTGATGTTGCAGTCCATACACCTAAGAGCGCAACTGGGTCTAGCCAACACCTCCTAGATATAGAAAGCCTTACAACTGCTACGTCACCAAGCTTTGACGTCATCATTTGGCCTACATTTAAAAGTTTGATTGTGACAAAATAAAGCTATTAAAAATTTCTGGTGAATTTACCCATGATTGGCAATATTTTAATAATTTGAGATAAAAAATATAATTTTACGACAAATGGCAGTTTTTAACCATAACTAATTAGATAATGTGATAAGGAAATAGATCATACTGAATAATTTTGTATGAGAAAGATATTTTAATTTTAATGTTTAATATAAGATATTTTCTAATATTTGTAGTATTTACCAGAAATTTTTAATAGTTTTATTTTGTGAAAATAAAACTTTTAACTGTAGGCCAAATGATGACGTCAAAGGTTGGTGACGTAGGAGTTGTAAGGCTTTCTATATGTAGGAGGCGTTGGTCTAGCTCTTGCTCTTACACCTAAATCGGCTTGCGAACGCTCAGTATTTAAAACTGTCAGGTTTGTAGAGATGGGCGGTTCGACTCATTTTACTGATTCGAATCTCGACTCACTCACTACTTCGATGATTCGAATCTTGAATCAATAAAACAACTAAAGAAATTTTCTCTCTCTCTGCGCCGAAAGCCGTACTATTTAAACACCCTTCACCCATTCATCGGGTTTCTTCTCCGCTGAGTTCTCGGGCAGTTAGCATCTCTCTCTCCTTGCTCCAGTAAAACTAGTGTTTAAACTGCCCGAAATGAAAATACAGGGGAGCTTCGTATGACCCCCTGGGCCTGTAAGATTAAAAGGTTAAGTTTGGTGTCAAAGTATTCGAAATTTTATGTATCGATGGGGGTCCCAGAGGGGGGGTCGAGAATCAATAAAAACGCGCTCCGATGGATAGTTTCCGAGATATACGTTAATTAATTATGGTAATTAGACTAATTAACCATGATTGAGGCTTAAAAGGACTGCAAACATGTAGAAATTGGCTCTGGGATGGTTTCCAGACTTTGGAGTTGCCGCCGGAGGAGGCTAGTGTTTAAAATGCCCAAATTGAAAATATAGGGGAGCTTCGTATGACCCCCTGGGCCTGTAAGATTAAAAGGTTAAGTTTGGTGTCAAAGCATTCGAAATTTTAAGTATCGGTGGGGTGTTGAGTCTAGGGGGGGTCGAGAATCAATAAAAAACGCGTTCCGGTGGATAGGTTCCGAGATATACGTTAATTAATTATGGTAATTAGACTAATAAACCATGGAGCTGTTTTTTTCTGCGATGAGAGAAGAAGAAGCTTTCCGAGAGAAAGCAGTAGCAAAAGCATCACAAGCTGGTATTGATCTCAGGATTTTCTTATCGCCGGCCTCAGAGGCGTAGCCAAGGGGGGGGGTTAGGGGGCTCATAACCCCCCATGAGGAATTTTTTGCCATACAAAATGTATATTCTTCACTACATTATCATACACACGTATACATATATATGAGTTGCAGTAGTCATAACCCCCCCCCCCATAAAAAAATTCTGGCTACGCCCCTGGCCGGCCTGTATTTTTGCCCTTTATCGAATTCGAGATTTCACTGAAATGAAAATGGGAATATCGGATATTTGATGTTGAAATAAAACCGATATGTCGATTTTTGGCCCAGTCCTACTGAGGGGCTGCTGCCCCCCCCCCAAAAAAAATGGGACCCTTTACTTAGCTTACAATTGAACTTTATCTTTAAATTTGATACCCAGCCCACCCCGAAATAAAATCCTGGCTACGCCACTGTCAATAACACTAACTACGCCACTGCTTTAGGCCCTATTTTGTATTTCTCTGAATTACGAAAGAAAATAAAATCATTCCCCTTAAACGAAAAACAAGGTAAAAAAAAAAAAACGAAATCTGCTGCAATAAAGCGAAATGTTATTTTGCTTACTACAAAGTCCTTTTGTGAGAGCGCTTAATACCGCCCCTGTATCCTTCATTAAAAGTGACAAGCACAATCCTAACTTTATTTCATTCTATTTCCCTTCACATGAAAATCCGCCACCATGTAAACTTAACGTTCCGTTTTTTATTTTTATTTATTTTTTTTTTTTGAGGGTGGGGGCAGGGGGACATATATTAAAGTTAAAAGTAGAAAAGGGATGTTTCATTAAATTTTAAACAAATATTAAATCAGTCAGACAAGTTGGAAGGAGGGATTTTCTTAATTTTTTTTTCGGGGGGGAGATTGACCCCTCTTGCCCTTAGGAAGTAACGCCTATGCCACCCGCCAAAAGCAAACGATGTTCGACCCACTCCACACCCACAGACAGATAAAACTTTAAAATCCGACCACCAACCAAGAAATGAAACACCAAACATTCGAAAAAAAAAACTTCAATTAAATGAAACATCCTTTCAACTCTTTTCGACTCCTTTCGACTCTGAGTCGATAGAAGATTCGAAAAAACCCCTCCAATTAAATGAAACATCCTTTCAACTCTTTTCGGCTCCTTTCGACTCTGAGTCGATAGAAGATTCGAAAAACTAACGAATCTCAACGATAGTATACAATCACCGAAACAGAGCGAAACACTGAATCAGTAAAGATTCGTTGCTGCACCAACTCAGTGACCAACTCACCCACACCCACTCATTTACTGTTTCAAATCATCTATCGACTCAGAGTCGAAAGAGTCGAAAGGAGCCGAAAGGAGTCGTAAAGAGTCGAAAAGAGTTGAAAGAGTAAGGGAAAATCCCTGGGAACGGCAAAGGGAAAATAAGTTTTTCTTCCCTTCGCACTTGGAATGTATTTCCCTTGAGGGCTTGAGATTCGAATCAGTAGAGAGTGAGTGTAAAGACTGAGCCACTCAGTACCAAGATTCGAATCACTGATTCGACTCATCGAATCATTGGCCATCTCTACAGATTTGAGTTAATTTTCTTCTGAAATAGGGTAATCATTTCTTTTATTAGCATTGCAGTGCTATTAAAAACATGCAGGTTTATTAGCGTCGACATAACGTACACAGGAACCAAGCTATCGCGTCGGCATTCAGCTCACTTTTAAATTTTTGCATTCATAAAACAAAACTATTTGAAATTTCTGTTGAATTTACCCTTGAATACTGTATCTTAATAATTTGATATATAAATGTAATTTTACGACAAATGGCACTTTTTAACTATGACTAATTAGATAATATGACAAGGAAGTAGATCATAATGAATAATTTTGTATGAGAAAGATATTTTAATTTTAATGTTTATTTTAAGAGTACCAGGTTACTGAGACATGCTCAGAATGTAAAGGCTCCTTAAGTGTAAAATAATGGGTACGTAAATGCCTTGACACGTATCAAAAATCTTCATGGTTGCCAAAGATTTACATTCGCTGTCGGATCACTCATTCAATATCAGGCAAGCTTTGGTCGGCATTCAATGTTACGATGGCATATACTTTGTTTTGAAGAAGGATGCTAAATATTCAATGGTCGGTGCCATCAGGGTTGAGCAAAAAGTAGTTGAGCGTAAGGTGCCTCCTTTCCTTCTGTAGCAGATCAGGAGGGTATCAGCGAAGATCTTGGGCGATGCATTCAGTAACAGCGTCTTCATTACTTCAGAAATATATCTGTCCATATTGAGGACGTTCAAATTCAGCATTAAGAATCTGAGTTGGTTGAACAGCCAAATGAAGGAGTTTATAAAAAAAATTCATCGTGTCTGTTATATACTGTTCGCTGTACACACTGCAATCGTTAATAGTTTCACTCGTCATATACTGTGAACAAAGCCATTGTAAAGTATGCGTTCAAATTTCGATTTCTTTTATAAAAAATCTTCCGAATGTGGGTGGCATTGAAGAAACAACCACACCAATGCATTAGGAAATTTAGAATGTCCTACATAAATCTTACAGTCGCCAAAATGGTTTCTGTTAATTTGAGTTTTTACACTTTCTTCAGGAAAATACAAAGCTCCGCGGTGAATGCAAGTCATGTTAAAACGTTGTAAACTATGATAGTAAGTATCTACATGTGTCACAGCTTTGTAGATACTTAGATTGTTTACCCGAAGTATCGGTCGACGCCTAGTTGTTCTATGTCGTTCTCCTTCCAAATACTGATCATCAGTTTCATCTGCTTGTGTTTGAGAGCTGCACGTTTACGCATTTGGGACAAGTGCTGCTGCCGGTGATTATATATGTTTCCACAGCTCGTTTTCGAGCTACACTTTCATGCGTTTAAGTCTTTGTCGTGTAATACATCTATGATGATAAGTCTCTACGATTGAAATAGTAAATTTCTCGATAGTGCTTCAATTTAAACATAAAATACTTATTTTTTTCTAAATCAAAGAAAATACATCTTACATAAATAAATTCTATAAACGTAAATTCAATACATAAATACAGATGCTGTAAAAGTATAATCTTACATAAATATGCTTTAAACATAATTTTCTTTTATAAACTCACGCTTAAGAAAAGAAAAAGTGTAACGCAATTTAAATTATTAGTACAAAATCGCACTTCGAAGTCATCAAATCAAAAACAGAATAGATCAAAAATAATCTTTTATAATAACTTTAACAACTACTTAAACGTTCACAATATATAAAACAAATGAATGGACTGAAAAAAATGGACTTCTAACTTCGAATAAATCAAAAATACATCGTAACCTACTATATAGTTACGCTTATCCCTGACTCTGCCACAATTCCAATTCAACCACTCAAAAACAAAACTTTTACCATCATTAATACAAACAGATTAAAAAGGTACTGTCTAATAAAGTAAAATTTACACCGTTCGTTGGTGCGATCGGCCTGAAAATTTTCATAATTATATTTACTTCAAGAGTCTGAATCATTTAATAAACTTGCCAAATATGGCAACCTAGATATGCTAAATTCTCCCTCTTTCCACTGCAGGGTTACAATTTCGAAATGGCGAGAGCAAAATTAGCCCTTTGCGATAGGTTTTTTATCGATATCTCCTAAAATAATTCGAATTTTAAAAAAATAGCTTTCGAGGTATGTCGGGACCCGTCCTGGAGAATTCTCATACAAAATTTGGTAGGTCTAGGATCACCCGTCTAGGAGCTAGGCGAGACACAGACAAACTAACTAACTAACGGACATTTTACATTCTGTTTTATTTATATAGTTAGTGTGTGATTTTACGTTAAATCCTTCACCCTCGCATCGAACTTTTGTAATTTTAAAGGTTACATTTAAACTTTAAAAATCATTTTGACGTCCCATATTGTACGGTGATTAGCACAGATCTGTCTTTGGACGTGCGCTTGGGTTCGAGTCTGGCTTCGGCAAGGTTGTTAATTCGTCCGTCTCTTCATAGGGGATAACGTTTAAAATACCCACTTTGAATCGTAATTCAATACTTTGTTTCGTTTTACACAACTTGATGGAAATTTGTCAGTTTTGATGGATGCCTTAAATCCCTCGAACACTTAAAATGTCTTGAGTAAGGTCCTAATGACGCTGCGGATCGCCACTGGACAGACGTGTTCGATTGCCGCCCTCGAGCACTTTTAAGTTGGAAACCCCAAGACTAGACGGTCGTAACTGTATCTTTAATAGGTGCGCTATTTACTCGAGGTTTTCATTCACTTCTGTCCTAGATCACGGACAGACGTTCTTGATTGCTTATGTTTAAAATGCAATGCGTAGTGCTAGCGATTGGAGAAAAAACTTTTATGTTGTAAAAAGTATTTCACTAAAATTTCTGTTTTTTTTTTATTTTCTGATAGAACAAGAATTTATTCTAAAATTCTAAGGAACAAGCGTGCGTCACATCTTTCACTATCGGTTCCTCCTGCTTCCACATTTATCTCCATGGTCAAAACAAAATACCCCACCGTTTCGGAGGCGATAGCACGACAAGCTTTTAAAAGAACCGGGTCAGACCTAGACGCTGATAACGTTGCAGAACCTGCAACCCAATAGCCGTATTTGTTTCGCTGCGAAGCACTAATTTAGTACCATCCGAGATGTCGGATTAACGTTTTTGGCTACATGGGCTGTATTGCTCTGCCCAGGAGTCTTCAGAAAACGTTTTTATTATATCCAAAGCATTTTATTTAAGTTTCTGGTAGTTAAATTCTTTTGCTAGTTTTATACGAAGTAAAACCTCGTATTATAAAGATTTTTCCGAATTTTTTTTTCACATTTAGTGCGCGTTAAACGATTTATTAGTCTGCCTTAAAACCGCAGTATGTATATAGAATAAAAGAAACGTCCTTGGGTCTTCGAGCCTCGTCAGGGGGAGCCCCCCCCCCTGAAACCCCTAATTTTTTAGTTTCATTATTGCCATATTAAAACGATATTAATTGACTATGGCATTTTATCTCTCACCCCTTTTTCTTTTTCTTTAATTCTTCCTTTACATTTATTTCATCGACTGGTAGTAGGGGGGTTTCCTGATCTTTCCTTGCAATTGCAAACGTGGGTCGATGATAACTGAAGTAACATGTAATTTTCAGTATCTATCTTAACACACCAAAGATTTTGCTTTTCGTTATTGGATATTGTTGAGAGAGCTTTGGGTGAACAGGGTTGCTGTATTTCGCCTGGTAACCCTATTGGAGAGTCATCCAGAGTGGATAAGAATCCCAGGCTGTTAGGCTTATGTTTAAAATTATTCTTTTTTTCACTTTCACATTCGCTAGCCCAGTGACCGATGCGTTTACACCTTTTACAAGTTATTCTTGATGCATCTTGAATTTTATGATATTCAGCGCTTCAATTCGCCAAGTTCCACTCGCCATTTTGAGGATGAATGATGCAGCCGTGAAACGAACGTTAAAAATCAGCAAATAAATTAATGAATCCATCTGGTGTCCATAGCCTATTAGAAATGTTAGCAGAGTTATGGCACAAACACAGTAAGCGTGGGATTTTATCATAACATTTACTTTATTAAATTAGAATGGAAGTAACAGGCACGTCAGGTAACAAGATAACATCAAGAAGGAAAAAAGTATAGAAGTAAAAAGAATGCGTGCGCGAGCACAGTTACAGTTAAGTAGATAAATGTTTATTGAGGAATATAGAAATCAGGAGGATAAGACATTGCAAAGTAAAAAAATAAACAATTCAATACTCAACAATTTATTCTTGTCGCATTTTTGTCGCATCATCGGGGTGCCAAAATACCTTACTTTATACATATTATATACCTCACTTGTCGCATTTTTGGGACACATTTTCAATAAAGGGGGTGAGAGATAAAATGACATAGTCAATTAATATCTTTTTCATTTCAGAAATAACTTATTAATTAAGTGAACGTGACGCCCTCGACTAATTTTCATTATGTAAAATGTACAAAACTCTAATAATGACTTTCAAGAGATTACTGCGTAATTTTTATGTATCATTTACACTATGTATCACAGTGTATTGGAATCGGACTGGGTAATTTATTTACAGGTGTCAGTCCAAATGACCTTAAATACGATTAAGTGTGTGTGGATACATTCAATTCATTGAAAGTCTATGGTCAATGACTATACTTTGTCTATCCCCAAAATCTGGCAAACTATATGAAGCTTCTTGGCTTTTTAGCGAAATATCACCAAATTTTAGTGTGAAGAGAACAAATCCTTGAAACTGAACCCAGCTTGGCTATATCGAAATATTCAGGTAGAAAAGCGCTAAAACCTTAGTATTACTGAAGTATTTTGCCTCTATTCAAAACGAAATAAGTTTAGATGAATGCGCGCCGAAAATATTTTTGATTTAATAGACGTGCAAGGAAGTCGTGTTGTCCAATTCAGATTATTTTTATTTTTTTTTATCGAACTGCATTACTTCATCCAACCGCACTGGGGGAAATCGGTTTGAAAGGCAGGCACTTAAAAGATAATTTATCTTTATCTTTAATGAGCGGGTAAGTGTCCTAGTAATGCCTAAACCGTACGAAGGGCGAAGATGTTGGTGATATTGATTATGGGAAGCACCTAGTAGGCAGTCCATGAATTGATGAACAAAATTTTTAGATGTTTGTGATAATTTCTTTTAACCCTTTAACGCGCAGTGTTCCCGCTCTGGGATCACCAAACTCTGACGTTTTAGACTGTTGCAGGTCACTGAAGAATAGATTTGACTTTCTGTAAAAAACAGCTTGCGGGGGGTGGACATAGCTCCACTAGGAATCCTTTACTTTTTAAGCACGTCCATTTCCCGTGAAAAAAATTGTCACGATTATTTTTAACAGCACTGACATCTGCCGAAAAAGTGGAAGAATGCGAGAACAGCTGGATAGATTTCCCAATTCCGAAAGAAGGGCAGGCCGTTGCCATCGCTCGACTTCACTAGCAGCAAGATGGCGGACGATCGAAACGTTCATCGCGTGCCACAGATCAAGAGACCCCTTTTTGAGACAGCTGGCTGTGCCGGGCACAGCCAGCTGTCGTCAAAAAAAGGGTCTCTCGATCTGTGGACTAAAAGGTCTCGGCCAGGTCTGTGGTCTCGATCTGTGGACTAAATTTGTTGACTAGACACAGGTAGTAGTTTTCAAAGAATGTGTGTAATGGTGCATGGACAGGGCCGCAACTAGAGAGGGCAAACTGGACCCGTGCCCAAGACGCCACACTAAAGACAGCGTCCAAATCAGTTTCCGTGGGAAGGGAAAGGAGGATTTTATATTAAAATAAAAACTGGATAAAATGAATAGTTTTTTTTTTTCTGGTGTTGTAACATTATGTATAAGTGTTCTCCAAACTTCTTGCTATCTCTTTGGAGGTGGAGGGAGACTCATTAAGGTTTGCCCTACGTGATGTAATCTCTAGTTGCGGTTTTATATGCATGAGCATCCACAAAGAGGGGCTCAGAACTGGTCTTAGGGTGGAGCGGATCGGGCGACCGCACCAGGCGCCCTCTCATCGGGGTGCCAAAATACCTTACTTTATACATATTATATACCTCACTTGATACATATACACGTAACACTTGATGTATACTACGTAACACTTGATATATTTGAGTGTCCATACATTCTTGAAGTTTTCGTCTTAACCCCTTTGAAAACTTTTCTACCTGCATGACTGTGTGTGTGAGGGAGGGGGCGCATTTTTGTATTTTCCACCACATAGAAAAATAGTTAGCATTCGTGCGTGTGCCGTATGCTATAGTAGTAGCACCGGCACTGAGGGGGCCCTACCTTCAACTGTCTATGTGATGAACATTTTTACAGCATACTGAAACACTAGTCAAACTAGGGGGGTCTTCTCCTCTGAGTCCTTCCATAATGAAAACGAGCAGGTTAAACATGGGTGCGAAAAAAATGAATAAGCACACTCACGAGGGAAAAAAATCTTTTTTCTGATAAAATGCTACTTTATTACCAGGAGCCGATTTACAGAAATGGAGGCCCAGGGCAAAAGTTTCAGCAATGAACCTCTCACGAAAACTTCCTTATACCCTGGAAGCAACTTTCATATCACACCATACATAAAGGTTAGTTATGGGAGCATAAAAATATTTAATGAAGATGCAACGTGAAATAGAATAATTTAGTGATAATGTTATACGGGATAATAATATTTTAATTGCTTAACCCTTTAACGCGCGGTGTTCCCGCTCTGGGAACACCCAACTCTGATTTTGGACTGTTGCCAGTCACGAAGAATAGATTGGATTTCTATACAAATAGTGACATAGCTCCACGAGAATCCTTTACTTTTAAAGCACGTCATTTCCCGTGAAAAAGTGGTCACGATTATTTTTAAGAGCACTGACATCCGCTGAAAAATGGAAGAATGCGAGAACAGCTGGATAGATTGCAAATGCTGATAAAAGGGCAGCCGTTGCCATCGCTCGACATAACTGCCAGCAATATGGCGGACGATCGAAACGTTCATCGCGTGCCACAGATCTAGAGACCCTTTTTGTGACAGCGGCTGGCTGCACGCCAGCAAAAAGGGTGTCTAGATCTATGGCACGCGATGAACGTTTCGATCGTCCGCCATCTCTGTGGTAGTTAAGTCGATCGATGGCAACGGCTGCCCTTTTTTCTGCATTGGGAAAGGGTTGCGCCTCAAAGGGTTAATTTTTAATCATTAATTTCATTCTGTGATTTTCAAGCAACATGATTCACGGTATTTTTTTGTAGTTTAAATTAAAATTTTGATGTGGAAATTTGTAATTTTAAAGGATAATTTTATTAAATAAGCGAGGAGGTAAAAGAGGTATCACTTACCTCCTTCAAAGGCGTAAGTCCGTTATCTCCTCCGTCATCCCGCTAAATTGGCTGGAACGAAAACTGGAATACACGACATTATTATTTGTATATATTTTAGTTTCGTGCTCTTGAATGAGTACAATATATTTATTTTCCGTCTAGGTTATACAATATACATTTAAGAGGAATATCATGTTTACAAAGATTGAATTTTGGCTGGTCGGGATGTCGACCGCTTAGCAGCAGCGCATGGAAGAGAGTGACTTGAAAGTACAGCATGCATGCGTTCTTGCCCCCACGGTTGCCAGGGGACCCATAGCACGTGTTAAGTAAGGGGCCCTCGTTTGGGTAATTATCACATGCAGATCCATACATCTACATGTGCGGACATCGACGCGTGCAGGAGAAACTGGGTCAGGGAAAGAGTTCGAAAGTTTCATAGTTTTATATTTCCCAACAAATTTTGGGAGTCCAGGCTCTTGCGCGAAATGTCCTGTCGGAAATCAGTCCCTTCATATCGCCTCTAAGGGCATCTATACATAAAAGCAGGAAAGCCAGGGGCTTTTCCCTAGCTCTCATTAAAATATATACTGTCATAGTGATTTACGAATTGGTATAACGAAGGAGTGGTTCAACTCTTAAATATTTTGTTTATGTTCGATTTTCCCCCCAATCCTAAAACAATCATATGGGTACCTTTGTCCCCCGCCCCTCCCCTGGAACTTTTCTTTATTTGCCACGATCTATTCCAGTAATCTGGTAACGGCACTTTATTAAGAATATTCTTTTACACTATTTATACAATACTATAAAATTACTCTTTCAAACTATATATTATAATAGTAATTGTAATAAGAAAAAAATCCAAATGTTTCTTTCAAGCTTTTCATATACTCTCAGAAAAATAAATTATTAGGAAATTTTCAGAAGAAAATTCTTCGTAGAATCACATGGCAAAATTTATGTTAGGTTTTAACCAAGGTGTTGTAATATAACTGATTTGACTATGCACGATTGATTTACTTTATTATAAGAAATTTCCTAATTAAATTACTACATTCAACTAAAAGATATACAAAATATGTATTTAACATCATTTCAAACTGTCAGTAGAACTTATTTTTAAGCGAATGATTTGAATCGAACTAGCATTTTCTTTCGTCTTTGTCTTATCTACCCCACCCCACCCTTCCCGTATACACTGTGCGCGAGCCAGGACGAACTCATTTGCTCAAAAGTGTGCGAGTTGGGCTTAGATGTAGAAGGTCTGAGAACAGAAACTTGTACGTTATCACCAAGTCCACTAAATTTACGTCATTATACATAAGTTTTCACAAAGTAAAACTATTCAAAGTTTGTGGTGAATTGACTCCATCATAAAACATTTTAATGATTTAAGATAGAAAATGTAATTTTGCGACAAATAGGACATTTTAACTAACACTAATTATATAATATGATATAAAAATGGATCATAATAAATTATTTTTTATCAGAAAAGTATTTTAATTCTTATCTTTAACTTAAGATATTTTTTTAAATTTGTATCATTCACCAGAAATTTGAAACAGTTTTACTTTGTGAAATGAAAACTCGTGGCCGCCGGGTAAGACAGGCTTCGCTGCTGACGTTCGACCACACCGCTTTAGCCATTGCAGAGTCATGTGACTTATAGAGCAAGAGCTAGCGACCGCCAGACCTTCGTCATAGTATAAAAGCTGAAACTTTCTCTGCGCATATTCCCCAATAGAGGTAGGAACAATCGGCTACTCTAAAAGTTTGTATGATCGTGGCTTTGGCAGGTAACAGATGGCAAAGGTGTATAAAATTGCAGAAAATTTCGTCATTTCATAAAGCTTCATTTTTTTATAGGTTCTTCTTCGCAGTACTAGAAATCACTTTATCCCTTGCGAGACAATTTTCCATCGTGGCAAACCCCCGCCAGACAATCTCAAAATCTTGAAAAACGTACGAGCGCGCTGCAAGAAAGTTCGCGCGTAAGAAAGTTCAGAAGTAGCAGTATAAAATGTGCTTTGCACTTTGTGACAGCTTGACGTACTTCGTCGCGGGAGTTTACGAACACAACAGTTTTCCATGACTTTGAGATTGTCTGGCGGGGGTTTGCCACGATGGAAAAGTGTCTTGCAAGGGATAAAGTGATTTCTAGTACTGCGAAGAAGAACCTATAAAAAAAATGAAGCTTTATGAAATGAGGAAAATTTTCGGCAATTTTATAGACCTCTGCCACCTGTTACCTGACAAAGCCACGATCCTCCAAATTTTATAGTGGCCGATTGTTCCAACCTCTGTTGGGGGGTATGCGCAGAGAAAGTTTCAGCTTTTATACTATGACGAAGGTCTGGCGGTCGCTGGCTCTTAGACTATTAGGAGATGTGGCCACAGCCGAAAACTGTGAGGACGTGATCTTTAGAAGACCTAGTGATGATGTAAAAGATTCTGTTCTTAGGCCTTCTATATCTAGGAGGTGGTGGTTGAGTTCGACCGAGCAAGGGGGGAAATATGTCAGTTGCCTGAGAACTCAGCGGAGAAGAAACCCCATGAATGGGTGAGGGGGGTTTAAATAGCACGGCTTTCGGGGTAGAGAGAGGGGAAAATTCTTTAGTTATTTTACTGATTCAATAATCGAAACAGTAAAATGAGTCGAACCGCCCATCTCTAGTAGACGCTGGTAACGTCGTATAGACTGCTTTATTAATTGCTGTACTCGTAACGTCGTATAGACTCCTTCATTAATTCATTAATTACGCACAGCGTAAAAGCTTTTATTCATTGCATTCCGAGATCTCGGACGTATCTTGAGAGGTCGAATTATAAAAGACTATCGTTACGTCGAAAGTATTTCATTTAAGTTTCTCGTTGTTAAAATTCTTTCGATAGTTTTATACGAAGTAAAATAACTGATAGTATAAAAATTTTTACTGAAACTTTTTTTTTTCATTAAGTGCACGTTAAACTATTTATTAGTCTGCCTGAAAACCACAGTATGCATAAAATAAAAGAAATAGCTTTCATATCAGAAGGAATTTATTAAAGTGGAAATATATTCTTAGTTTGTCAATACAACAGTAAAAATACAATATTAAATGGTTATCCACCTAATGTGCAAAATTAATTTAGGGTCGCCCCAGTGGGCGGCGTGTAGCCTGCTACATTAATACTTGTATTCGTTACTCACAGCGGAAAAGCTTCGATTCATTACAATCCGAGAACTCGGATGTTCTTGACAGATCAAATCACGCAATACGAACAACAGGAAAAATGTGTTTAATATGTCAAAAGTTTTCCATTTATGTTTCTGGTTGTTAAAATTCTTTCGCTAGTTTTATACGAAGTAAAATAACTGATAGTATAAAAATTTTTACTAAAACTTTTTTTTTTTTCATTAAGTGCACGTTAAACTATTTATTAGTCTGCCTGAAAACCACAGTATGTATAAAATAAAAGAAATAGCTTTCATATCAGAAGGAATTTATTAAAGTGGAAATATGTTCTTAGTTTGTCAATACAACAGTAAAAATGCAATATTAAATGGTTGGATTTTCCGATTAATGTCCAAAATTACTTTAGGGTCGCCCCAGTGTGCGGCGTGTAGCCTGCTTCATTACTCACAGCGAAAAAGCTTCGATTCATTACAATCCGAGAACTCGGATGTTCTTGAGAGATCGAACGACATGATTCTGAGGACGAAGGTTAGGAAAAATGTTTTTATATGTAAAAAGTATTTCATTTATGTTTCTGGTTGTTAAAATTCTTTTGATAGTTTTATACGAAGTATAAGAACTGATAGTAAAAAAATTTTTACTAAAACTTTTTATTCATTTAGTGCACGTTAAACTATTTATGTGTCTCCCTTAAAACCACAGTATGTATAAAATAAAAGAAATAGCTTTCATTTCAGAAGGAATTTATTAAATTGAAGTCGCGCATTCCACTGATTTTCATCATAATAAATGTACCTACAAAATTTTAATAGCGACTTTCAAGAGATTAGTGTGTTATTTTGCGGCGTAATTACTTCGTAATTAACTAGGGGCCAAAGCCCCTAGACTCTCTGTGCTCGCTTTTCATATGAGGATTCGACCACTAATAAGGCTTATTCGTAAAGGGCATAATTTCAACAGACAGAACCCAAATATTGGATCAGATAGAATGTTACTGAAGTACACATTGCTTGGTTCTTGCATGTTCCTTGCAACATAAAAATTTAAACTTCACACTACTTTTAATTATGTGAAACCTATGGAAAGCCTTGCGTATTTGCCACCCACGGCGATTTTTCATAATTTAGCGCCTTAGGTAAATGTATAAATAATTGATTCTAAGAAAACAGTACTTCATATGTTTTCTTTGATAAAAACTACGGAACAGCTAGGATAGCTTGCCAAGCTAGGCGATTTTTCATTATTTGGCGATTTACAACACATGCTCGTAACCGATTATTACTGCTCATGTAAGGTTAGGGGGAAAACAGTTATCCATATATTCATATATACAATCCTTTGCAGATTAGCGTATTTAGCACCACGAAATATATCATCTCGCGCGCTCTGGCAAATATCCAAGCTGTACTATAACGCCTATAATGACATAGTTAACGCAGCCAAATATTTCTATTGGTACCAAATACCCAAGCTGAACCTAACTGTCTTTACTATAATCTGCATTTTAATTATTTTTAATTTCAAGGTAATAGGTGCTAACATTTCGGAACATGCGGTTTAGATTCACCCTGATTATAGAGAGAGCCTTTCGCCAGTGTTACGTAAACCACCGACTGCTATAAGCTCCGTAAGGTATGATTTATTTGGAAAAATAAGTGTTTAAAAATTTCATCCGTTTGTAACCGTAAATGTTATGGGCAAATGTGGAAACAGTGTGTAGTGATAATAAATGTGTTGTTCTAAAAGTATGAAGTCAGATATAAAGAGTTATTATTACGTGTTATAAAACATCGCTTATTAAGAGGAAAAACGACCGAATGAATGAAAATTCTGATAGAGTCTCAACGTAGATCGTATACTTCAGAATCGATCGATCGTAGATCGAATATATCGATAATAATCGATCGAATTCGATCGTAGCCAGATCGTACCTGATGCCAAAATGGCAGTTTTAAAATCAGTTACAATTAGTTATCCTTTTTTGGAAAAACGAATAATCGGTAATTCTAAACTCCTGCTATCTAAGAGAACTTACTATTTGAAAATTTTCAACTTTATGTAACACACTTTGACTTATTTACTTCACATACTTTTTAATTTGGCTTAAAACTGGTGTAATTCTACTTTGTCAATTTCACGCGATTCTACATACTCGCAATATTCACCATTGCCAAACCTGGCAACCATTATGCTTATTTTTTTTTTAGTTTTTTATTAATATCTCCTAAAATAATTCGATTTTCGAAATCTAAGTCAGCTGATCGTCTTTCCCGGTGGACAAACTCAAATCCCCACGGTTTCGAAGGAGGAAATAGCAGACCAGCTTTTGACAGCGGCGGTGACAGCTGCTGTTACTTTTTTTTAGAATAGAGAGATGCCATTTACACTGTGTATCACAGTGTATGCTCTCATGATTGACGAGATATGCAGACCAGGCGCGTAGCCAGGAAAATTTTTCGGGGGGGGGGATATGAACTTATATGTGTATAAATAGACGGAATTTCAACACTAATCCAAAAATTTCGGGGGGGGGATATATCCCGATATCCCACCCCCTGATGCAGACTACGGCTTGACTTCATTTAGGGTTCAATTTCAGGATGAAAATTAAGTAATACCGTCTGGTTAAATTTAAAGTTACTATGTGTAACGTTTTGCTGGCCGTGTTTCATTGAAACTCATTAACGCATTACAAGGGAAGCAAGGGAAAAACAAATCTACAATAAAAAAATATTTAAAAAATCCAATTTATGTTTCTTTCCAATGGGCGGGCTTTTCCTCATCAAGCATTTTGTCACTATAAGGTCCGAATTACTGACGGTTACATTATGCTTTAACCAGGGGAGTAGCCAAGGGGGGGTTAGGGGGGTCATAACCCTCCCCCATGAGAAATTTTTGCCATACAAAATGTATATTCTTCACTACATTATCAAACACATGTATACATATATATGAGTTGTAGCAGTCGTCACCCCCCCCATGAAAATTTTCTGGCTACGCACCTGGCTTTAACCCTTTAACTCGCAGTGTTCCCGCTCTGGGAACACCAAACTCTGACGTTTTGACTATTGCCAGTCACGAAGAATAGATTTGATTTCTATAAAAATAGTTGCGGGTGACATAGCTCCATGAGAATGCTTTACTTTTTAGCACGTCCTTTCCCGTAAAAAAATAGTCACGATTATTTTTAACAGCACTGACATTTGTTGAATAATGGAATAATGCGAGAACAGTTGGATAGATTGCCCAATGCTGAAAAAAGGGCAGCCGTTGCCATCGCTCGACTTAATTACCAGTAAGATGGCGGACGATCGAAACGTTCATCGCGTGCCACAGATCTAGAGACCCTTTTTTGACGCAGCAGGCTGTGCCGCGCAGCCAGAAGTTTTTTATGTGGGAGGTGGATTAAGACTTCTGCAACTCACATTCATGTGTACGGGTGTGTGATAAGGCAGTGAAGAATATATATTTTGCAAGGCAAAGAATTCCTCATGGGGAGGGGGGGTTATGTCCCCCCCCCATCCCCCTCCTTGGCTATGCCACTGTATATGTATGTATAATATACACATTTGTTTTGGCAACCTTCATTTCTTAGCTGTATAATCACATTCTTCTCCTAACTTGTCTGTATTAACTGTAACCTACATCGAGGTTACTATAGTTATTAGTTTTTTCTGCCTTGGCTTTTAATGGAAATCATTTTTATTAAAACTGCGTGAGTGAAAAATCTTGAAAATTTTTATTCAAAGTATTTTGAAGTCTTTCCAAGAGTAAATACGAGTTTTTCTATTTTTTCTTTTTAATATTATTTCTCATTAAATACACTTACAATTTTAATGTTTTCCTGACATTAATCCAAACACGTGAAACTTGTTAGAAAATGTAAAACAGTTTCTTCAAATTTTCTCTGAATGGGAAGATCCTCAACATGAACTTTAGATAAAAATAAAGTAATAGTTCCACAAAATGAGAAAGAAATTAAGAAACGATAAACCCATTTGAAAATTGTGAAGAGATGTGCATTAATGCTCAAATAGAAATTAAACTAAAATATCTTTTGGTTGGGAATTTCGTTTTGACTTCATTAGCTGTTGCTAGCAGTAGTAAAAAATTAAGTAGCAAAATGTACAATGCACAATGCAAATGTACAATTAAATGAAGAAAAATCTGAATTTACTGAAATATATGCATGCAAGCGGCGTTTTTTGGTATTGGCCGGAAAATAAAGAAGCATCTGTAGAAAATCAATCCATGATAATAAAAAAAGTTCAACCACCATTCCATGTTAATAATAGAGGCTTTTATTATAAATTTTGACTTTGAATATCTGTTTAGTTATAAATATCTTTTTTTAATAAAAAATATACTGTCATCAATTTACATTTTATTTCAGTTGTTTAAGTGTCTAATCTCTCTATTCTAAAAAAAAAGTAAAGGCCGCTGTTGCCGCTGGCGCTGTCAATGCTTGTTGGCCTATCTCCTCCTAAACCGTGGGGATTTAAGTTTCGACTAAAGTGCCCACAGATTCGAAAAATTCCGAGGAACCTGCTAAGCTGATTTAAATTTCGAAAATCGAATTATTTTAGAAGACATTAATAAAAAACTGAAAAAATAAACAGAATGGTTGCCAGATTTGGCATAAAATCATTCATTCCTTTGCAACAAAGCGTTTCCAAGTATGTAGTATCACGTGAAATTGTCAAACATGAAGTAGAAATACACCCATTTTTCGCCAAAATAAAAACTACAGTAGAACCTCGATTAACGGAAACTCTCCGTTACCCGAAATCAGTTTCTTCTTCACTTTTTTTTCACTTTCTACTATCATCCAAAATTTCTCTTAACAGACATGCGTTTTTAACGTTGTTTTTTTCAACACATTCCTTTTATGTGCAATCAGTTTTTTCCAAACTACGAGTGCAGATAAATATTTTGGAATTCCCTTTTATAGGATTCCTTCTCACAAGCTCAATTCTCGGTATGAGTGTACTCTTCCCACTTTCAAACTTCCCTGTTCTAAACTAAAACGCACCCCACTTCGAAATTTGGAAGGTCATACTGCCGAGTCCCCGAACAATCGAATTTTATTGCACCCTCTGATTGTAAGATTCCTCTGAACTCATGCTTTTAAGAAAACTTCGGGATAGAGCTGCCCGGCAAAGGATGGCCCATTTACACCAGATGAAGCTTCCATTTAAACCATTGTAAGTTTTTGTTTCAGAAATAAATTTAATTTCATTTATAATTTTAATTTATTTTCAGTTGTAACTCTCTTATGACTATAGAGTTAAAATAGTCATAATAATAGTTCAATGACGATACTACATATTAAACTAGATCAGGGGCGTAGCCAAGGGGGGGGGTTAGGGGGGTCATAACCCCCCCCCCATGAGGAATTTCTTGCCATACAAAATGTATAGTCTTCGCTCCCTTATCACACGCATGTATGCATATATGTGAGTTGCAGTAGTCGTAACCCCCCCCCCATGAAAAATTTCTGGCTACGGCCCTGAACTATATGATTATTGGTGAATTCTGGATTATCTGAAAATTTCGATTAACCGAAGTAGGTTCGGTCCCAATTACTTCGGATAATCGAGGTTCTACTGCATATGAAATAAGTAACTCAAAATGTGTTACACAAAGTTGACAATTTTCAAATAGTGAGTTCGCTTAGACAACAGGAGTTTAGAATGAGCGATTATTCGTTTTTCCAAAACAGAATAACTAATATCTTGAAAATGAAAAATAATTAAAATGCAGATTATTTTAAAGCCGGTTCGGTCCAGCTGGATTATTTGCTACCAGTAGAAATATTTGGCGGCGTTAACTATGCCATTATAGCAGCTATAGTACACTTTGGATATTTGCTAGTGCGACGAGATGGTATAATTCGTGATGTTAAGTACGCCAATCTGCAAACGATTATGTAAATGAAAATGTAGATAACGGTTTTCCGGTAACCTTAAATGAACAGTAATTATAGGTTGTGAGCATGTGCAAATCGCCAAATAATGAAAAGTCGCCATTGGTGGCAAGATATCCTATCTGTTCCGTAGGTTTTATTAACTTTACATGTACGCAAGTCTCCAAATAATGAAAAATCGCCACGGGTGGCAAATTCGCAAAGTGTCCAATAGGTTTTACATTATTAAAATTCCTGAACACTCAGTGAAATTTTGTCCTTGATTTAAAATAGTTTATATAAGAGTATTGCTTTTCTTTCAGGAGAATTGTTTAATTAATGAATGACCAAAAAAGAGTAAGAAAAAAAATGTAAATAAGAACTTTTACGAGAGCAAATGATGCCTCAAGCTAACATCAAGTTAACCTGTGATATCATCGCATGTGCTTTGGAGATGATTCCTTATCTGAAGATGCATCACAAACCCTGATTAACAGATAATTTATATCGCTGCTTGTAAACGTAATTAACACTCATCAAACAAGTGTGTGAATTGTTTCATAATTTATGAGATCCAAGAGAATATCGCATCTAATTTATATTCAAGGTGCTGATATTTTTTTTAATCTATACATTAACTTAATTTTCACTCATTACGTACCTAAATCTCTGTCTCCGTTAGATTTAATTTGACAGTTTCATTATGAAAAGACGTGAGTGCATGCAAGATCGATAAATCATGTCAAACGTGGAGGTTGTGAGGCTCTTTCTTAAGAATATATAAAGGAAGATGGCCTAACTGATTGGCTGACTGACAATCACCGCACAGCCAAATGTCCCGGAGATACACACATGAAATTTTAGGAGCTTATAAATTTTGTGCCCGGGCGTCATTTAAGAATCGATTTTCCAAAGTTCGATCCCAGACGGGGTTTGTGGCCCGACACGTTCTTTTCACGTTTCACTTTCATATCTCGGGGGGGGGGGGGGGGAGAGATAGCGATAAAACATCTTGCTTTAAAATATGACTAACACAAATACCTAAAAATCAGTTTCATGGTTTTTTCAAATTCGCACCCAAACGGGGTTAAGGGGCCAAAACGTTCTTAAACGTTCTTTTCACATTTCCTTTTATATCTCAGAAGAAAAAAAGATATAGCCGCAAAATTCTTGCTTCAAAATGTAACTAACGGAAATACCTAAAAATCGTTATCAGGATTTTTTAGAATTCACACCCGAACGGGGGTAAGGGGCCAAAACGTTCTTTTCACATTTCCTTTTATGTCTTCGGCTCAGAAGAAAAAAAAAGATGGTTACATTTTAAAGCAAGAATTTTGCGACTAACAGAAATACTTAAATATATTTTTCAGAATTTTTTAGAATTCGCATCCAAACGGGGGTAAGACACCAAAATGTTTTTTGGCGTTCTTTTCATATTTCCTTTGATATATCAAAGAAAAAAGTTATAACCAAAAATTCTTCCTTAAAAATATAGTGATCACAAATTCCCTAAAATCATTTTCAGGATTTTTTTAGAATTCGCCTCAAAACCGAATAAGGGGTCCGAAACGTTTTTTCCAAATTTAGCATCATATCTCGAAAGGAAATTGAGATAGGCATAAAATTCTTCCTTTAAAATGTAGCGAACCTGAATGCCTAAAAATCATATTCAGGGTTTTTTAGAATTCGTGTCCAAACTGATATAAAGTCCCAAAACTTTGTTTTCATATTTCGAACAAAAATTAAGATAACCTTAAAAAGCTTGCATTAAAATGTAAAGAATACAAATTCATAAACATCCATTTCAGGATTCTTCGACCGCAATAGGAGGTAGTCGACAAAAAAAAAAAAAAAAAAAAAAAAACAGGTGTTGTTCAAGTATACTTTAGCTCTTGAGTGCTATTAATTTGAGGGAAAAAATTTTGTCTATCTGCTGAAAGAGCGAATGACTTTTCAAGGGTTGCTAGATTAAATGTGAAAAGTAGCCAAGGTTTGCTAGTTTTTGGTGGTGGTGGTAAAAAAAATTATGTTCCCAATATTGGAGTCAGCTTTGCGATATCTTCCATGTTTATCGAGAAATTTCGTAACCTTACTGTTCATTAAATTGGAATACCGGTGTCTATATTCATGTAAATAAAGGTGAAGTATAGTTAGAATATGCCTGGCGAGGACTTAAAACAGTTTTAGTAGGCGATTTTAATATAGATTTCGATTTTGAAGAAGTATTTTATGTAACAAGAAAGACAAATACGGCATACGCGCGGATTATGATGCACATTTCAAACAGTATTTAGAAAGATCAAGTATAGTAAGAATATCCCAAACGAACATTCTAAAACAGTTTTTCTGCGCGATTAAATCTAAAAATATGTTTAGTATTTATTTATTTATTTTCTATTGTATTTTTCGGTTTTACAATATCCATTCCGTGCAAAGAACGGGTACTTCAGCTAGTACGTGTATTCTAAAATTTCAAAGAGGAGTACGAGTACACTATATACCAATAAGTATATTTGAACAGCCATGCAAATGCCGATTTCTGTGGTTCTGATGTACATCATGCCTTCCAAACAATACTGGCATTAATCGCAATGCAAGATGCCACGAAGTAGAGAATTAGTTATCTGGTTTTGAAAAGGGTTTCTAATCTTCGGTTGTCACAGAAATGACCAATCTTTAAGGGGCATAGCTAGCGAACTTGATAATCTAAAATCGACAGCAGTCTATGTTATGCAGAAGTGGAAGGTAAGCGGTAATTGTCGGAATGTGCCTGGAGTCGGCAGACTCACGAAACTGAAAGACAAAGGCCGATGAGTACCGTCCTGAGAAATTCGGAAGAACCACCCCTAACCGATGGCTCAAATAGTCCAGGAGTTTCAATAGGCATATGGAAGTATTATTTTGATGAATAACATCAGTAAAAAAGCACATATGTTTATTTTATTGGCCGTGCGGCCTTTCGTAAGCCTTTGATCACAAACTCCAACTGCGTTGCTCAGTGATACGAACACGCCGGCAGTGGACTTCAGATCAGTGGAAACGGATTTGCTGTAGCGACGAATCAAGGTTCACCTTCGACCACTTCTGGTGACAGGTTCTGGCTCTATCATCTGCAATGGAGAACACCTACTACCATAGGAATTGTGCCCACAGTAAATGATGTGTATGGAATTATGGTCTAGGGATGCTTCATCTGGTATGAACTAGAATCTTTGGTCAGAATCCATGGTAAGCTCGAAGCAGTTTTACGGATTGGAGCTGCACAACTTCCAGGAAGACATCGCCAGCTGTCCTGTTTCTAGATCTCCCATCGATTGATATGGGGACAATGGCAATAATTTAATGAATTGATCTGCTCAGAGCCCAGGACTGAAGGGTATCGCGAACTTACGGAATGAGGAGAATTGCTGAAATAAGGGGTGCAACAAGCGTCCGAAATCGGTGGAGGAACTTACTTATCTTCTCCAAGCCAAGAGGAAGAAAACACCAATAGACGTCGTACAAGAGCTTTTGGAACTTGAGGATGTAAATATCGTTTAATGGAAGCTCTTCTAACGGTTGAATAAGAATAAATGCTTTTTTTCCCCCTCACAGGTGTCCAAATACTTATAGGAGATAATTTGTTAGCAAGTTGATTGAAGCAGTTCCTTATAAGTACCTTAAAATTCGGGCTCCGAATGTGGTGCCTTAGTTCCGAGCAGTATCTGTCAGACTACGCCATATGGAATGAATATCACCTAAGCTTTATGGTAGAAAACAACTAACTGTTCATGTGTATAGAATGAAGCAAACATATAACTTATTTCTCGGCGTCAGACAGTAAATTTTGGGAACTATCTTTAAATAAAAAAATATTTAAATCATTTAATTTACCGGTGGATAGTCCCCACCTCCAATGGCTGTACTGGAAAGGATTTCATTCATTTCTATCCGGCATCACTGAAAAGTTTCTTGATCTTTACCGGAATTCAGCTGGATGCAGTGTTCAGACTGATTGACTGATTATCGGTCTTTCATGGAGCAGCTGAGCAATTAAGCCTTATCTGGAGATAGGGGCGTAGCCAAGGGGGGGGTTAGGGGGTCATAACCCCCCCATGAGGAATTTTTTGCCATACAAAATGTATATTTTTCACTCCCTTATCACACACATGTATGCATATATGTGAGTTGTAGTAGTCGTAACCCCCCCCCCATGAAAAATTTCTCGCTACGCCCCTGTCTGGAGATAGTAAATGCGCAGAATTATGTTGTACTGTGAACGTGTCTGAGGAGGTAAACAGACTACAATGCTGACATTTTGCTCACACGCTTTTGCACTAGAAGAGAGTCATGTGACCCAGTGGAGTGTGACCATCGTACTCTGGCTATCTCGGACTAAGATGGTAACGTTCCCTTGGTCACGTGACCCTACGGGTGCAAACGGGTGTGATCAAAATGCAAGCACCTTAGCCTGTATATGTCATCAGCTACGACTTATAACATGCGGTGAAGAAAAATCAGACGACGCATCAAGCAGCGAGATTACACTTATATCTCTGCTGGATTATAGTTCCACGCCAGATATAGAACTCCATTCTGAAATGTCCCGATGCCCCACTAGAGATGAGTTCGGGCTCATTTTTTGAAGCCCGAGCCCGAGAACTTTTAATCCGAGCCCGCCCGAGCCCGAGCAATATTATTAAAGTTGGAGCCCGAGCCCGCCCGAGCCCGAAATTTCAGCTAAAGACAAATAAATTTAACTACTTCATTAATAGGATACAATAAATTTTGGAGCTTCACACACCTTCTAGTCCCCCGTGCCGCTATTTTTTTTAAATAAGTACGTCTATTTATCCCATGAATCACTTTTTAAAATCTGTTTCAAGGAGTATGTTCAACAAAGGAGAAAGAAGTTTTTCACGACCCCGAGCCCGAACGCAATCGTGAATTACAGAGCCCGAGCCCGAGTCGGGCCCGGGCTCGGGCTGAGCCCGTCTCATCTCTATGCCCCACCAGTGGCATAGAGGTTCTTTTCTCGAAACTGGAAGGAGGGAGGTTCAAACCCCGGTCGCGCCTGTCGACCAAGCCGTTCGGAATTTTTCCGTGGTTTTCTCCGAAATCTCGCGTAAATACGGACTAGGTTCCCTTAGAAAGTCCCCGGTGGAGGGCATTCCCTCTAAAGGCCTAGGACCCTAGTGCAGTCGATCGGCCTTAACCCACAATCAAACACAACAATTGAAGAAACATGATGTTAACTTCGGGAGAACAAAAACGTTGGACCAAGTCAGAAATATGAGTATTCACACACAGAATCTCTTACGTGTGTATTCAAGAGCACCTCCTTCAAGTTTTTGGCTGTTAAAATTTTCTGGTAGTTTTATAAAAGATCTTTTTATTTTTCAATTCCTATTAGGTCGCACTCTCCTTATACATATCTTGAACAAATTTTCAATCGTTAATAAATTACTTTTTTAGTCATCCACTCAAGTTCAAATACATTTTTTTAAACTTGTAGTGGATGACACTGGATGTTAATACAGTTTTGTTCTCAATCGACTGGATAATTTATCTACAGGACCGCCCAAAATATTCTAAAAACATTACGCTCTATGGCCCGAAATTCATTAAACTCGCATATCTATATTAGACGTACGATGTTGAAACTTTATATTCAGGATTACTGTAACATCTAGTTGTGCACCCGCCATTTCGGTTCCATTCGATTGGATAGTTTATCTACAGGGCAGCCCAAAAGATTTTAAATACATTACGCTGTATGGGCACAAATTCATTAAAGCGTATTTTAGAGGTATTAGGCTAGTTCAAACGACTCAGAAGTCATATATGCTTTTAGGAGTTACAAAATGAATTTTTCCATCGAAGAAAGTGTCTTTATCATTTATAGAGCTGCTACAGGAACACTCAAAAGATTTCCCACACTTAACGGTCAATGGCAGTTTTAGGACATTCATCCATTTCAAGTACAATACCGTCCTACCATATAGTTAGGTAACGGTCCGACCACGGTCACGTGCCTCCCTCAAGAATGACGCCAAAAGTCGCCAAGCTTGGCGACTTTTGTACGTATGTATGTATTTTACTCTCAAATCTCAAAAACTATTAGTCGTAGAATGTTGAAATTTCATATATAAGATTGTTGTAACATCTAGTTGCGCATCTCGATTTTTGGTTCCAATCTGCTGGAGTGTTTATTTACAGGACCACCCAAAAGAATTTCAATACATTAATGTCTATGGACATCTTCAATATATATGTAGTCAGTCATAGTTAGGCGGTAGTCAGTCCCATGAACAAAACTTCGTCATTTGTCGTCGACCTTGGCGAGTTTTGCCTAAATATGACCAAATTTGGCGCCAAAAATTATTTCGCATTTCGCATAACTCTAAAACTTTAAACCGTAGAATGTTGAAATTTTGCATTTAGAACTATTGTAACATCTAACCTTGCATCTCTTTTTTTTTTTTTTTTTTTTCAATTCCTACTATTAGTTCACACTCTCCCTATACATATTTATATATCTTATTCAAATTTTCAGTGATTAATGAAATACTTTTTATTCATCCACTCAAATTCAAATAGTTTTTTCAAATGTTAATTCATTAATTAAATGTAATTAATTAAATTAATAAAAAGTACTAAAATAAAACTTTTCTTTGTTGACCTAAGTAGGAATTGACTTAGGTCAACAAAGAAAAGTTTTATTTTAGTACTTTTTATCGCTTTAGTACTTTGTACCTCGCTCGTATCCATCGTATTATTACTCGTTCTGAAATTAACTGTTTTTTTCCAATTTTATGCAGCTTGATTAATTAGTCAGCCGTAAATAGACAGCAGATCTCAATGTGGTGATTATTTATATCAGAAGAATGCTAACTCAAACTTCACTGTTTTAAATACTAAGCATTCGCAAGCTCGTCCAGCTATGGACTCGGGAGCTAGACCTAGACGTTTGTAACGACATACAACCCGCAGTTCCATTTACTACAGAGAAGTTTTGAATCATCTTAATCCGAAGAACTCGGATAGATGTTCTTGACTGAAAAACAGAGGAGTTTATACCGAGGAGAGTGAAAATGCTTTTAGTATTTAAAAATTATTTCATTTAAGTTTCTGGTAGTTAAAAAAATTTTAAAGTTTTATACAAAATACATGAACGGATAGTATACATATGAGTTTTTGCAATTTTTTTTTTCCCTTTTGCTAATTTAGTGCACGTTAAATGATTTATTTTTCTGCCTTAAAACCAAAGCATATATAAAATAAAAGAAATATCTTTCCATTTCAGAACGAATTTATTAAATTGAAATCACACACTCAGCTGATTTTCCCTGATAGTAAAAGAGCAATACTCTAATTCTAATATATAATTCTACTCATTGAGACGTTTTGAATCATCATAATCCAAAGACCTCGGATAGACGTTCTAGACTAGCGGAAAGATGCTGATTTAAAACAAGGAGAGTGAAAATTCTTTTACTATTTAAAAAGTATTTCATTTACGTTTCTGATGGTTAAAAAATTTTTATAGTTTTATACAAAATACAAGAATTGATAGTATATATATGAGTTTTTACAATTTTTTTCCCTTTTGCTAATTTAGTGCACGTTAAATGATTTATTTTTCTGCCTTAAAACCAAGGCATGTATAAAATAAAAGAAATATCGTTCCATTTCAGAAAGAATTTATTAAATTGAAATCACACACTTGGCTGATTTTTCCCTGATTGTAAAAGAGCCATACTCTAATTCTAACATATAATTCTACTCATTGAGACGTTTTGAATCATCATAATCCGAAGACCTCGGATAGACGTTCTAGGTTAGCGGAAATATGCTTATTTAGAACAAGGAGTGTGAAAATTCTTTTACTATTGAAAAATTATTTCATTTACGTTTCTGGTATTTAAAAATTTTTTATAGTTTTATACAAAATACAAGAATTGATAGTACATACATGAGTTTTTGCAATTTTTTTTCCCTTTTGCTAATTTAGTGCACATTAAATGATTTATTTTTCTGCCGTAAAACCAAAGCATGTATAAAACAAAAGAAGTATCTTTCAGTTTCAGAAAGAATTTATTAAATTGAAATCACACACTTGGCTGATTTTCCCTGATAGTAAAAGATCAATACCCTAATTCTAATAAACACATTTTATTTGGTAAATTTTACGTCATTTACATAATACACGTCATTTACATAATGCATTACGTCATTACATAATGCATCACAATACATCCTTTCGTGTCAGACGAGACATGCAGGCTACGGTTTAACTTAATTTACTGCTCCAAATTAAGTAATGCATGGTGACTACAATATTTACCGTTGCAGGTGGGAATGTTCCATTGAAGCTTGGTAAATGCATTACATGGAGCAAAGGAAAAAGAAATCTGCAATAAAAATATAATTCTAATTTTGATCCACTGATGGAGCTGTTTCTGCGAAAAACGTAGATTCTATGAAAACTTTTGGCGTTTTGAAAAAGGATAAACGTTAATGCCGCATAATCATTCTTCACCACGCCTTTAGAGAAGAAAAAGCGATCTTTAGTGATCAAGTTATTTCATTAGAAATACAGTAATTTATCAATAGCACTGCAAGAATATCGACTCTTGAAAAGCTTACTGAAAGTGCCTATGCAAATTTTTAAGCATTTTAAAAAGACAAGTAGTCACTGATTTAATAATCGTCTTTTTTTTTAAATCATAACTACAGTAATTTATCAACCGCACTGGCAAGGAAACCTCTCCGAAGCTCACTCACCAAACGTAACGAATTTAATCCAGTCATAAGTACACACTAAAAGAAACCTAATGTGTAAAAATTAGCTGCTATCTCCTCAAATTAAAGCTAAAATTAATTATTAAAAAATGAGTATGAGCTGACAGAATAGAGCCTCTATCGCCACTTGGCGCTTTCTATTTTCTTTTATAAATGCTTTTACAAAAAGATGCTTATTTAATAAGCATTTTAAGTAAGCACAGGTCAGGATTCATCTACAGCAATGATTCACTGGATATCCCGCAGAACGTATGGTGGGAAAAAATCATGCTGGTAACTGGTTCCGATTTGGAGAGGGGGGGTGGAGGAAGTTGGCCAAAAATATTTTTTAAACATAAAATCTATGCATGCATAGGAGGTTAAACGTAGCTTTTTAGAAGAAGCTTAGCTTTTTAGCGAAATGAGAGTTGAAATAAACAATGGTATTAAAAAAATAATTTTAAAAAACTGTAAGGTAATTTTTTTGGAGGGGAGGGGAGTTCACCCTATAATTCCCTCCCCCACCCCTTTGATTTGGCCCTGAAAGAAATATATTATTAAGTTGTTTCATTAATACAATGTCAGAAAACTGCCGCATTTAATTTTTTCCGAATTTCCCAGTTTTTTCGGGATGTTCAATAAGTAATGGCGATAACAATCTATTGTTTTTACTTAAAATCGGTATTGTAGTGTAGGAATGTGTCACTGCATTTTGTGATTCAATCTCACTTTCTACTTGCTTCGATCCTCTATGTTCCAGGGCTCGTCTAGAAGGATTTCTAAATTAAAACCTGACTGATCAGCATAAAAATTTGATCGTCTTTGAACAACGAATCCTTCATAAAAACATTTACATCATTTACGAACGCTTGTGCTAATTTTTTAATGATTTCCTTTGAACGAGAGTTTTTCAGCAAAACAAATTTTGTAACTTTCCTGCTCACAATCTTATTCTTTTTTAAAAATCTGTACAGCCATCCTTTAGATTTTTCCGGAGTTTCAGTCCTGATTCAAATGCCTTTTCTGAAGCCCAAGTTTGTAAATCACAATCATGTACATTTTTCTGTAATTTTCTTGTGTGTTAGAAGTGTTGAAACGTATATTTTTTTTAATTTGATTTAGTTTATATTCATAATAGCCATTCTTCTGAACTTGTTTTTCCCACATATAACTGCCTTTTATTTGTAACAAATTTAAAATAATTTCGAACACTCTGTAAACTGCGGGATTTTGCCACTATTGTATCCCGACAGTATTTTACTGCAGTCTCCTTATCTTTTCAAAAAATAAATTGCTTATTTTGCATGATGTCCTCACTGGACGTGAAGTCAATGCTTTCGTCTTCTAAACTAGAAAATATAGGATCTTCAGGGGTATCGAGTAATAAACATTGCTAATTTGCTACAAAATCTGTTGCATTTACTTTCTGATAATTTTGCAAGCTTTCAAAATTTGATTTTGCAGACTTTCTCTTCGTCTGTGTATGGTGAAAATGTCATATTTTTCTGTACACACTCGATATACAAGTATGTTGTTCTTAGGTACTGTACCATCTACCTAAGAACAGAAGAAGAAAATTCCTCGTAAAGCATAAAAACAACATTAAGTATATTTATTGTTTGCTCCATATTAGTGTATAAAAGGAATAGAATTAAAATAAATGCCCCACTTATGCGTAAACTGAATTTGAAGCTTGCAATGTGTTAATACTACAAATAAAAAGAAATTAGTTTTTGCAGAGACTTTCAGAACTAAAATAAAAAGATTATAGGAATAGAAAACGAGATTAATCTACTTAAAAATCCAGTACGGTGAAATATAACACGCTATAGAAAAAACTGATTTATAAATATTTCGAGTACGTACTCGCGTGAGCGTTTCAACTTTTCGACCAATTATCCCCGTCGCCAAATACTAGCTAAAGGGTTACAATTGGCGCGATTTTAACTAATTTTTAACCTTTAATTTCTCAAATTCTATAAGGAAATAGCAGCTAATTTTCACTCAGTACGTTCCTATTAGTGTGTACTTGTGATTGTGTGAAATTCGTTCCATTTGGTGAGTGAGGTTTGGGGAGGTTTCCTTGTGGGAGAATATCGGCACTGGAAAGGCATAAGCCATTTTGGCAATCATATCAAGGGTCGATATCCTCGCAGTGCTGTTGATAAACTACTGCAGTTATGATTGCTAAAAAGGTGATTACACGGCACTCACGACTGGCCTTTCTAAAAAGCTACAAATTTGCATAACGTTCTTTCTATGTGAAAAGCGCCATCTATCGGTCGGAATTTGTACTAAATTTTAATTGCATATTTCTTTATCCAATGCACCATATAACTTATTTACCAAGTTTCAACGAAATACATCAACCAGAACGGGCTCTACGTTGGTTCAAACAGTGTAATTTTAATTATAACTGTGCATATATTGGTCGGGCCGGGCTTGATTTTAAAGGATAAGCTGAAAGTAATCTCTAATGTGCATTTAAATAGGCTTTAGATATAATCTCTAAATTAATGAAGAGAAATTACATATAAATGTTTAAATATCTTACACGCATCCCTCCATATGACTATATTTTTATGTTGTTTATCACTGAATTCTAGAAAACTCAGTGAAATTTTGTCCTTGATTTAAAATAGTTTAAATAAGCGTATTCCTATCTTACAGGTGAATTATGTAATTAATGAATGACCAAAAAAAAAAAAAAAAAAAAAGAAAAAAAGTAAATAAGAACTTTAACGAGAGCAAATGATGTAAACTTTCGATGCCTCAAGCTAACATAAAGTTAACCTGCAATATCATCGCATGTGCTTTGGAGATGCTTCCTTATCTGAAAGATGTATCACAAATCCTGATTAACAGATAATTTATGTCGCTGCTTGTAAATGTAATCAACATACACGAAACAAACGTCCGAATTGTTCCATAATGTATGAGATACAATAGAATATCGCATCTCATTTATATTCATGGTGCTGATTTTTTTACAATTTCTTTATATATATTCTTAATATTAACTTACTTTTCACTCATTATCTACCTTGTCTTAAATCTCCGCCTCCGGTGAATTGATTTTGACATTTTCATTATGAGAAGACGTGAGTGTATACAAGATCGACAAATCATTTCAATGGCTGTGTTTATGAGACACTTTCTTTTCTTCTCTAATGATTCATGCATTGGAGTACAGCTTCTATCACTATTAAATATTTTTTTTTAAATGGAGCAATTAGCCTGAAGTTTCACGTTCGTCACTTGAGTGGTGATAACATTCTGCGCACCCTTTTTGCGCAGATTCTGCCATTGCATTGAATCCAAATGTACTTTGTTAAAATATGTCAACTAAAATTAGCGCCCATAAGCTCTTCAATACATAACATGCCACTGTAAAATAAAAGTCGGAGGTTTGTTTAAGTGCAGAAAGCAAGATTTTAAGAGTGAAACTCAACCGAGCTTTGTATAGTATCGTACATATTTGGCTAGAAATCGCTGAACCTTAATATTAATGAAGTATTGTAGCTCTTTCAAATAAAATAAGTTTAGATAAAGTGTACCAAGTCGTCGCCAAGCTGCAAACTATCGCAAGCTTGGCGAAATATCACGAAATTAAGTGCCAAAAGCAAGTTTTTAAAACTTAGATACCTAGAAATCGCTGAACCTTAATATTATTGCAGTTTTAGATAGCTTTCAAATGATTTTCTGCTACAAAATTTTAAATAAAATCAGTATCATACAATTTTCATAACTATCGTGTAGTATGTAAAAATACTACTTCGCTTTTACAGCACAATAAAAAGTGTCATTAATCCGTAAAATCGTGCATCTTTCTAAAAATTCTAATTCTAACTGTTATTTAAAAAGGAACCAACTAAATGTTCCGTCATACTTGGCCAGCACAGTTTACTCCATTTTGAGCAATGCTGAAGATGGCTAATGCCACCTCCTTGTATTCATATCTCTATGTCAGTAACAAAGCGACCAGTAATTCCAGCTTTAGTAGTGACCAACGCTTATAAACGGCAAATGCAGAACGGTGCAAAAGTGTTTTGCTTTCTTCTTTCATTCAAATATGATTATCAGGAGTGCTAAAATATAATTAATGTCTAACCTCTTAACGATGGTAATATTTTCAAGAAAACGGTTGTAAAAGTGCCTATTATTTTATTCTAGAAAATTGTATACATGCATGCACGTATGCAATAGGTGCATGTACAATATATGTATTCATTTTAAGGTTTCGGACATTTTTACTTTCCAAACATGCATCATAGTATTGCAATCATGAAAAAATTCGACTTCGAGATTTTGGTGTATTTACACGTTTTGCAGACTTCTTAATTCATTGATGCTATTTTTATGAGATGTGTGTGTGTGTGAACACAATAGCTCCTAAACGGGGCATTCAATTGAGATCAAATTGGGTATATATGTTATAAACCACCGTCGCAAGACAGGTATTGATTTTGGTGTGTATAGGACTTATAGTTCTTCTACAGGGTTACCACAAATATTTCTTTTACATTAGGGCCTATGGGGGGGGGGAATTCTTGATAGTGCGCTAGCGTTTATACGGTGCATTCGATTGAACTACAATTTGGTATATATGTTTGAATTATTCATCGATTAAAATTTATTTAAATGCTTGGTAATGATCTTAATCGTAAGTGTTCGAAAAGTCGAGTGGAGTCACCTCAGATTTTTTTTTTTAGTACGAAAGAAAATAAGTTAAATTTCTAGGAAAAGCCAACATTCAGGGTTATTGTAACTGAATGTGTGTTTTCTAGTAAGCGGGGAATCATTAAAAATGTATGTTCTAAACATACATTTAGGAGAATTTTATTAAACTTACTTCGTAAAATAAATAAATATTTATAAAGTTTTCTTTGAGCATAAGTAAAAAAGAGTGAGCGAAGATTGCGCACAACGCATACCTCAAATTCACGTATTTTGAGTACAGCTGCCATCTATTTAAAAACAAACTCTCTCAGAATCAAGTTAAAAATAGTCTGGTATCGTCATCTGCTGCGTAAAATACTATAAAAAAAACATCCGCGCCTAAGAATTGAAATGCTCTTATCCTCCTGCCGCATAACATTTGAACGCTATCGCCCGAAAATATAACGGGCACGAGAAACAGCACATCTGTTGTATAAAAAGAGATTTTCAAAAAAATCCGTGTGTAAGAATTGAAATGCTCTTGTCTTTCTGGCGCATAACATTTGAACACTATTGCTCAGCAGCATACCACGGCGAAAAAACCTAGCCCGCGATTCTGGCGTTATCGAGGCTTATGGGAGCAAAAGAACAATAAAAATTTTAGTGAAAATTCATTCACTATCAGTTATTGTATTGTGTATAAAACTACCAAAAAATTTTAACTACCAGAAACTTGAGTGAAATACTTTTCAAATAGTTAAAGAAGTTTTTACGTACGTTCTCGCACTTGAGTACTTATCATCAGGCCCGTCGAGAGACCAAGTCGGGCCCGGGGGTGGATATCTGCAGGGCCCTCACCCCCCCCCCCAAAAAAAAACCAAAAAAATGTTATTCACATTGTAAAATACAAATAAACTGTTTTTTTTTTTTACTGTCTAGCATATTCAAATTTTAGTTTAAAAAAGACGTATTCATTAAATAGTTTAATGTTGGTCTTTATAATACGAATAATTGGATTTTTTCTTTACAAAATCAAAACTATTAAAAATTAGCTTTCTCGCTTTCTTTTTTAGGTGGAAGTATCAATAATAATTTTAAAATCTAGTTCTTTCGCTAGTGCCGACTCAATACAAAGAGTTCTATTTCTGTCTAAACAGATTTTTTTTTTTTTTTTTTTTTTTTTTGGAAAGTTTAGCCCGGGCCCCAAAACACACGGGCCCGGGGGGAATCCCCCTCTCGACAGGCCTGCGTACCATCCGTCAAGAACAGCAATCCGAGACTTCGGATTACGATGAATCAAGACTTTTCCGTTGTCAGTAATAAATGCAGCTATTGGAACTGCAGATTATACGCTGATATAAGCGTCTAGGTCTAGCACCTGCATCCATAGCTGAATGAGCTTGCGAATGCTCCGCATTTAAAACAGTCAGGTTTGAGTTAGCTTTCTTCTGACATAGATAATCATTCCTTTCATTTGAATATCTCCGAATTAAGTTAAAAATAGTCTGGTATTGTCATCTGTTATATAAAACGTGATTAAAAAAAAAAAAAAATCCGTACATAAAAGTTGAAATGTTCTTGCCTTTCTTGTTGTTGTGAACATGTATATCGGATTTCTGTGCTCGGCTCGGAATCCGCTTATAAATCCGCGTCCGAAGGACAACACAAGGAAGGTGCCTTCCGTGGTGGTCTTTCTAAGGGGTCCTAGCTGTATTTACGCTAACTTTCGGAGAAAACCACGGAAAACTCCGAACGGTGTGTCGACGGACGCGCGATGGAACCCGAACCCAGGACCTTCACCCTTTGCCCGTCTTCCGTTTTCAGTGACTTAACCACTGTACCATGGTGGCCTTGTCTTTCTAGAGCATAACATTTGAACACTATTGCTCAGCATTTTACGGCAGCAAGGAAAAGAAGGAGAAAACGTAGCCGGGGAATTTGACAGGAGCGAGGCTTTAGGAGTTAAGGATTCTTCTCTTCCTTTCTAACCTTCATAGCCTAGTAAGCATATCTCTGAATAACTCCTTCAGTGTTCTAAAATGGTGCAATTTCGAAAACCCTAACTAACTTGCTTTTTCTCTTGATGTTTTTATATGCCTGTATTCTAACACATCTGCGCCATTTTCCTCGTTAAACATACTAATTCCCACGTCCGTAATTTGCGAAGGTTATTTTATACCCATTAAGCCGAGCGTCGTAGTTTCGTTCTTGTAGCTCCATACTGTAATATGATTTGTTGATTACAAAAGTCTTTGCAATATCGAGATTTCCGCTTTAACGGACTTCGCTAAAAGTATATTCGATTGTAGTGTAAATGACGCAAAAATTGCACAGTAATTTGTTGTTAGAGAGTCATTATTAGAGTTTTGTAAATTTACTATCAGTCGAGTGCGGGACTTTTCTTAAATAATTTCTTTCTGAAAAGAAGAGCGATTTCTGTCTTTTTATACATTCTGCGGTTTTAAGGGAAACTATTGTTTAACTTGCACTAAATTTGAAGAAAAAAAAAAGTTTTAGATAAAATCTTGTACTATTAGTTCTTATGCTTCGTATAAAACTATCAAACTTGTAACAACCACAAATTTAAATGAAATACTTTTGAGATTATAAAAACACTTGGTCTTCTGTTCTATTTAATTGCTGGTCTAAAGTACCTGTCAAGAACGTTAATCCGAGTTCTCGGATTGAAAAGAATGAGAATTCCTCGCCGTGGGTAACCCTCACCTGCTAAATAGAGAAGTCCTGAGAGCAGAAACTTTTTCTACATTACATCGCATTACATGTGAACGTTATCACAGTTTCACTTTCATAAAGTAAAACTATTTAAAATTTCTGGTGAATGATACAAATTTTACAAAATATCTTAAGTTGACGATAAAAATTGAAATACCTTTCTAATAAAAAAGAATTTATTATAATCTATTTCTATATTATATTATATAATTAGTGATAGTCAAATTTTCCTATTTGTCGTAAAATAAAATTTTCTATCTTAAACCATCAAAATGTTTTATGCTGGAGTAAATTTACCACTAACTTTGAATAGTTTTACTTTGTGAAATGAAATGTGTGCCAATTTAGTGGACCTAAAGATGACGTAAAAGTCTCTGTTCTCGGGCATTGGATATCTAGGTAATGTTGCGGGTTAACACCTACGGCTGTCAGACATATAGGTTATACACTGTCAGGAGGGTCTAGGCGTGCACCTATCGCTAAACGGCGTGTGAATGCTGAGTTTTTAAAACAGTCAAATTTAAGTTTCTTCTGAAATAAGTACCCATTCCTTTTATTTGAGATATACTGCCTATTTAAGGTAGACTAATTAATCGCTTAACCTGCATGAAATTTTAGAAAATATATATAATTTCAGAAAAAAAATCTTGCATTGGAAAATTTTAACAACCAGAAACTTAAACGAGGTATTTATACAAATATATACGTCTAAACATTGGTGCATTGAAAGTAACTTAACCCCCCAACCAAAATCAGACGCTTAACAGGCAATCCTCCCTTACGGGCACTAGAGATGGGCGGTTCGACTCATTTTACTGATTCGAATCTCGACTCACTCACTACTTCGATGATTCGAATCAGTGATTCGAATCTTGAATCAATAAAACAACTAAAGAAATTTTCCCTCTCTCTGCGCCGAAAGCCGTACTGTTTAAACACCCTTCACCCATTCATCGGGTTTCTTCTCCGCTGAGTTCTCGGGCAGTTAGCATGTCTCTCTCCTTGCTCCAGTAAAACTAGTGTTTAAACTGCCCGAAATGAAAATACAGGGGAGCTTCGTATGACCCCCTGGGCCTGTAAGATTAAAAGGTTAAGTTTGGTGTCAAAGTATTCGAAATTTTATGTATCGATGGGGGTCCCAGAGGGGGGGTCGAGAATCAATAAAAACGCGCTCCGATGGATAGTTTCCGAGATATACGTTAATTAATTATGGTAATTAGACTAATTAACCATGATTGAGGCTTAAAAGGACTGCAAACATGTAGAAATTGGCTCTGGGATGGTTTCCAGACTTTGGAGTTGCCGCCGGAGGAGGCTAGTGTTTAAAATGCCCAAATTGAAAATATAGGGGAGCTTCGTATGACCCCCTGGGCCTGTAAGATTAAAAGGTTAAGTTTGGTGTCAAAGCATTCGAAATTTTAAGTATCGGTGGGGTGTTGAGTCTAGGGGGGGTCGAGAATCAATAAAAACGCGCTCCGGTGGATAGGTTCCGAGATATACGTTAATTAATTATGGTAATTAGACTAATAAACCATGGAGCTGTTTTTTCTGCGATGAGAGAAGAAGAAGCTTTCCGAGAGAAAGCAGTAGCAAAAGCATCACAAGCTGGTATTGATCTCAGGATTTTCTTATCGCCGGCCTCAGAGGCGTAGCCAAGGGGGGGGGGTTAGGGGGGTCATAACCCCCCATGAGGAATTTTTTGCCATACAAAATGTATATTCTTCACTACATTATCATACACACGTATACATATATATGAGTTGCAGTAGTCATAACCCCCCCCCATAAAAAATTTCTGGCTACGCCCCTGGCCGGCCTGTATTTTTGCCCTTTATCGAATTCGAGATTTCACTGAAATGAAAATGGGAATATCGGATATTTGATGTTGAAATAAAACCGATATGTCGATTTTTGGCCCAGTCCTACTGAGGGGCTGCTGCCCCCCCCCAAAAAAAATGGGACCCTTTACTTAGCTTACAATTGAACTTTATCTTTAAATTTGATACCCAGCCCACCCCGAAATAAAATCCTGGCTACGCCACTGTCAATAACACTAACTACGCCACTGCTTTAGGCCCTATTTTGTATTTCTCTGAATTACGAAAGAAAATAAAATCATTCCCCTTAAACGAAAAACAAGGTAAAAAAAAAAAAAAAACGAAATCTGCTGCAATAAAGCGAAATGTTATTTTGCTTACTACAAAGTCCTTTTGTGAGAGCGCTTAATACCGCCCCTGTATCCTTCATTAAAAGTGACAAGCACAATCCTAACTTTATTTCATTCTATTTCCCTTCACATGAAAATCCGCCACCATGTAAACTTAACGTTCCGTTTTTTTTTTTTTTTTTTTTTTTTTTTTTTTGAGGGTGGGGGCAGGGGGACATATATTGAAGTTAAAAGTAGAAAAGGGATGTTTCATTAAATTTTAAACAAATATTAAATCAGTCAGACAAGTTGGAAGGAGGGATTTTCTTAATTTTTTTTTCGGGGGGGAGATTGACCCCTCTTGCCCTTAGGAAGTAACGCCTATGCCCCCCGCCAAAAGCAAACGATGTTCGACCCACTCCACACCCACAGACAAATAAAACTTTAAATCCGACCACCAACCAAGAAATGAAACACCAAAGACTCGAAAAAAAAACTTCAATTAAATGAAACATCCTTTCAACTCTTTTCGACTCCTTTCGACTCTGAGTCGATAGAAGATTCGAAAAAACCCCTCCAATTAAATGAAACATCCTTTCAACTCTTTTCGGCTCCTTTCGACTCTGAGTCGATAGAAGATTCGAAAAACTAACGAATCTCAACGATAGTATACAATCACCGAAACAGAGCGAAACACTGAATCAGTAAAGATTCGTTGCTGCACCAACTCAGTGACCAACTCACCCACACCCACTCATTTACTGTTTCAAATCATCTATCGACTCAGAGTCGTAAAGAGTCGAAAAGAGTCGAAAAGAGTCGTAAAGAGTCGAAAAGAGTTGAAAGAGTAAGGGAAAATCTCTGGGAACGGCAAAGGGAAAATAAGTTTTTCTTCCCTTCGCACTTGGAATGTATTTCCCTTGAGGGCTTGAGATTCGAATCAATAGAGAGTGAGTGTAAAGACTGAGCCACTCAGTACCAAGATTCGAATCACTGATTCGACTCATCGAATCATTGGCCATCTCTAACGGGCACTGATATTTCGGCCATGGCGATAGAGGTGGAAGGACGAGGTCTTGCTTGTTGAAGATGGGACCCACCTTTCCTCCTTTGTTCATTCCCCCGATATCTTAGTCTACAATCAGCCCAGGGCGCCGTTCATCTACCTTTGAAAGGTTTTGCTCCATTGCAAGGCAAAAGTTCCTAAGTAGTTAATTGTATCAGTGGCGGCTCGTGGGATACAGCAAGTACAGCCGGGCTGCACTTGAAATTATCAGCACATACTTTAAAATAATTTATTCTACTAACTTTCTTAAATTCAGATTAGAATTATGGAATTCCTATCGTAAATTTAAAAAAAAAATCTAAAAAAAAAACCTATTGTAGTAACGGCCGGATCTCTCATTCAGAAAAAAAACCCTTTAATCTTCCCGCAATTCAACTGCGAAAGTCGTTGGTACAGCCGAGGCCTCCGAGAGAGGAGAAAGATTCTTTCTCCTCTCTCGGAGGCCTCGGTACAGCCCTCCGCGCTGATTAAGGAATTGGCAGCACCGTTGCCATGGTAACGAGTACGTAAGCAGTTTCTCCGGCTTAGGATAGCATAGGGTGTTTTAGCTGAGACACAGCCGAAGAAAGGGTTTCTGTCTTTTGCAGCACTCGTGAATTCGACGAACTGATTGGCTCGGACGATAAGTGAGGGAGAGAATAAAGACACAGAATATATGTTCTAGCCCAGCGTTTCTCAACCTGAGGGGGGCGCGCCCCCCGCAGAACTTTTGCAGGGGGGGGGGACGAGAAAAACTATAGAGCAATAGGGCAAACTATAGAGCAGGATGCATTTTTTTAAAAAATCATCTTATTTATTCGCATTTTTACTCAAAGAATATCCATTTTCGCTTAAAATGTTCATTATTAAAGATTAAAAATCTCAATGTATGCTGAAAAATGTGAGGGGGGGGAGCGCCACTGTAAGTTAGCCTTTGTTGGGGGGGGGGCACGACGTTAAAAGGTTGAGAACCGCTGTTCTAGCCCATTCTAACGGAAACAATAGTTTGTTTTTTTGTTTGTCTGGGAAGGTTGAAAGTTTTTAGTCTTATTTGTTACTGTGTCCATGTGTTATTGGAATCTATGATTTAACCGTTTTGAAACAAGGAGCCCCGTTATTATCCAGTTTGCGTCTTGCTTGAAACTCCGTTTAACACATGGAAAGAAGATAATAAACGACAACCACTAAAAGAAAATAGACCGACACCAAAATTGTCCATTCATAAGAAAAAAGCAGGTTCGTCTCAGCATGGTCGTAGCTTCCATTTCTCATGATATGCACTATTCTCGTGGCTATGGGGCAGTTTTTATTTACAAAAAAATGTTTTGTTGGCCGTGTTTAATCGTTGAGATAAAAAAGACCGTTTGGAATGGTACTGGATAGGATGGATTAACCACCATCACACGAGCACGTAAAACACATGAAAGCTCAATCGAGCATTTAAAAAATTCTTTAAAATTTAAGGAGTTGATAAGAAGTGGGAGCTAAATTGCTGACGCATTAAAGGAAAACTCTCGACTTTATATTGCTGAATTTATCAAGAAGGTAAGCCTGAATAGACGCTTCATGCAATTACCCATCAAAGCAGTATTGTTTTTAAGTAAGCAAGAACTGGCATTAAGAGGACATGGCGAGCGAGAAAATTCTTTAAACATGGGGAATTTTAAAGAGCTTTTAAAATTAATGATATCTGAATTAAAACAACGCCCTTTTATGAGGACATCACTGACTGATTCGCAAGTTTAAAAGAAAAGAGGATTGATTTGACTTATAAAAAATAAGTAAGTTTTCTTTTTTTTTCTTCTTTCTTTTCTCAAGTTATCATTACAAAAGAAAATTCTCAGGAAACTTCGAATCAGACACGGATTAATGCAATTTGGAGGATAGGAGCGGTTGGTTGAAATTTATGTCCATTTTATGGAAGTAAAATAGGATCTCTTACATTTTTTATGTAATTTCTTTTTTTTTTTTTCCTGGATGAGAGCTTAATCCGCCAGCTTTCGAATTCAGTAACAAAGATTTTCCATTCCTAGGGGGGGGGATCATATGTTTCCGGCTGCACTAACATTTTTGACCACGGGCCGCCACTGAATTGTATTCTGGAATAGTTGGCAGCTATGAATAAACGTAAACAAATTCAACAACGAGAAAGCCAAATAAGATCAAACAAATTGAAAACAATGGTAAATACTTGAATTTCAAGTATACCTTGAGGAGGCAGCGTTAACTACAATACCGTTCGAGAAAAAACTTTGTCGACTTTTGATTAAATTTTGCGTATTCTGTCGTTACTCCTTCCCCATCTACCGCCATGGTTTCGACAAATGTGTCCACGGATTCGTAAAATTCCAGGGAAGCCATTCCGGTGACTTGAATTTGGAAATTCGAATTGTTTTAGAACATAACTGAACTCAGAACCATGTCTGCTAGGTTTGGCAACTTTCGCCAGCACAAAATCATTCACGCCTTTGCAAAAAAAGCTGTTCCAAATATGTAGAATCTCGTGAAATTCACAAGCATTAACTAGAATTACTCCAAATTAACGCCAAATTAGAAAAAATATGTATAAGAAATAAATAAGTGGTAGGGGGTCATGGATTAGAACTTGATTTTGACGTTAGCGAGGCTTAGGGGATTAACGTACACAAAATTTGCAAAAGAAAAATAAAAGGTTTAGTAAAAATTCTTATATCATCAGTTCTCTTGTATTTTGTATAAAACAATCAAAAAGAATTTAACTACCAGAAATTTAAATAAGATACTTTTTGAATAATAAAAGCATTATTTACACTATATGCAATGAATGGCATCTTAATACTTGTCAAGAACAGCAATCCGAGGTCTTGGATTGTAATGAATCAAAACTACTCCACTGTGAGTAATAAATGCTATTAATGGCGCTGCAGGATATACGTCAATACAAGCGTCTAGGTCAAACTCCTGCATCCATAGACGAACGAGCTTGGGAATGCTCAGCATTTAAAACAGTCAGATTTGAGTTAGCTTTCTTCTGAAATAAATAATCATTCCTTTTATTTGAATATCTCCGAACTAAGTTAAAAATAGTGTGATTGTCATCTGTTGTATAAAGTCACTTATAAAATAATCCGTGCGTAAGAATTGAAATGCTCTTGTGTTTCTGGGACATAGCATTTGAACACTATTACTCAGCAGCATATCCCGGGAGCAATTCAATAGAAGGAGAAAGCGTAGCCCGTGAATTTGACGGGAGCGAGGCTTAAGGAATTAAGGATTCTTCTTTCACTATCTAATCTGTGTAGAACTTCAAAACAATAGGCATCTCTCTCAATAATATTTGAACACTATTGCTCACCAGCATATCACGGGAGCAAGAAATAGAAGGAGAAAACGTAGCCCGGTAATTTGACGGGAGCAAGGCTTAAGGGATTAAGGATTCATTTTTCACTTTCTAACTTGTGCAGAATTTCAAAACAGTAGACATCTCTCTCAATAATATTCGAACACTATTGCTCAGCAGCATGTCGCGGGAGCAAGAAATAGAAGGAGAAAGCGTAGCCCGTGAATTTGACGGGAGCGAGGCTTAAGGGATTAAGGATTCTTCTTTCATTTTCTAACCTGTCTAGAACTTCAAACAATAGGCATCTTTTTCAATAATATTCGAACACTATTGCTCAGCAGCATGTCACGGGAGCAAGAAATAGAAGGAGAAAGCGACGCCCGTGAATTCGACGGGAGCAAGGCTTAAGGGATTAAGGATTCTTCTTTCACTTTCTAACCTGTGCAGAATTTCAAAACAGTAGACATCTCTCTCAATAATATTCGAACACTATTGCTCAGCAGCATGTCACGGGAGCAAGAAATAGAAGGAGAAAGCGCAGCCCGGTAATTTGACGGCAGCAAGGTTTAAGGGATTAAGGATTCTTTTTTCGCTTTCTGACTTGTGTAGAATTTCAAAACTGTAGACATCTCTCTCAATAATATTCGAACACTATTGCTCAGCAACATATCACGGGAGCAAGAAATAGAAGGAGAAAGCGTAGCCCGTGAATTTGACGGGAGCAAGGCTTAAGGGATTGAGGATTCTTCTTTCACTTTCTAACCTGTGCAGAATTTCAAAACAGTAGACATCTCTCTCAATAATATTCGAACACTATTGCTCAGCAGCATGTCACGGGAGCAAGAAATAGAAGGAGAAAGCGTAGCCCGTGAATTCGACGGGAGCAAGGCTTAAGGGATTGAGGATTCTTCTTTCACTTTCTAACCTGTGCAGAATTTCAAAACAGTAGACATCTCTCTCAATAATATTCGAACACTATTGCTCAGCAGCATATCACGGGAGCAAGAAATAGAAGGAGAAAGCGTAGCCCGTGAATTTGACGGGAGCAAGGCTTAAGGGATTAAGGATTCTTCTTTCATTTTCTAACCTGTCTAGAACTTCAAACAATAGGCATCTTTCTCAATAATATTCGAACACTATTGCTCAGCAGCATGTCGCGGGAGCAAGAAGTAGAAGGAGAAAGCGTAGCCCGTGAATTTGACGGGAGCGAGGCTTAAGGGATTAAGGATTCTTCTTTCATTTCTAACCTGTGTAGAACTTCAAAACAATAGGCATCTCTCTCAATAATATTCAAACACTATTGCTCAGCAGCATATCACGGGAGCAAGAAATAGAAGGAGAAAGCATAGCCCGTGAATTTGACGGGAACGAGGCTTAAGGGATTAAGGATTCTTCTTTCACTTCTAACCTGTGTAGAACTTCAAAACAATAGGCATCTCTCTCAATAATATTTGAACACTATTGCTCAGCAGCATATCACGGGAGCAAGAAATAGAAGGAGAAAGCGTAGCCCGTGAATGTGACGGGAGCGCGGCTTCTTTCACTTTCTAATTTGTGTAGAGCTACAAAACAATAAGCATTTTTCTCAATCACTCCTTCAACATTCTAAAATGGTGCGATTTCGAAAAGTAAACCTACCTAACTTGCTTTTCCTGTTGATGTCTTTATATGCCCGTATTCTTTCTCATCTGCACCATACGCTCATTAAACATACTAATTCCCACGTCCGCAATTTGCGAAGGTTATTTTATATCCATTAAGCCCAGCGTCGAAGTTTCATTCTTGTATCTCCTTATATCAATTGTATCTCCTTATTGCAATTTGATTTGGGTATTACCAAAGTCTACGCTATAGTGAGATTTCCGCTCTAACGGACTTCGCTAAAAAGGTATTCGACCGTAGTGTAAATGACGCAAGAACTGCATAGTAATCTCTTGAAAACCACTTATAGAGTTTTGTACATTTACTCTAATGAAAATCAGTCAAGTGCGGGACGTCATTTTAATAATTTCTTTCTGAAATGAAAAGATATTTCATTTGTTTTATACTTACTGTGGTTTTGAGGCAGCTAATAAATCGGTTAACGTGTACTAAATTTGAAAAAGATTTAGTAAACATTTTTATACTATTAGTTCTTATGCTTCATATAAAACTATTTAAAAATTTTTAACAACCAGAAACATAAAACAGATACTTCTTACATAGTAAAAACATTTCTTTCTATTGTATCTCCATATAAGCAATGATTCCTCTGTCAAGAAAGGTTATCCGATATCTCGGATTGGAACGACTGAGAATTTCTCCTTCGCGACTAATAAGTTGGCTGTTGGCGATGCAGGTTATAGAACGTCTAGATCTAACCCTGCACCTAAAGCTAAACCGGCTTGCGAATGCTCACTATTTAAAACAGCCAAGTTTGAGTAAAGTTTCTTCTGAAATGAGTAATCATTCCTTTTATTTGAGATATACTGTCGATTTAAGGTAGACTAATTAATCTCTTAACCTGCATGAAATTTGAAAAAAAAGAAAATTATTTCAGAAAAAGATCTTGTATAAAACTACGGAAAATTTTAACAACGAGAAATTTAAACAATATTACTATTTGTATTATATGTATACATCACACATCCCGGCTCCTGTGCGTAAGTGAATCTGAAGTCACAAGCTTGTCATGCTATTTCATGGTAGTGGTGCTGAGTTTCAATTATAGAGTTAGAGCTGGGAGAACGAGAAACTATTTGTGGAAGATGGGACCCTCATTTCCTCCTCCGCTTATCCACCTATATCTCAGATAGTCTACAATCTGACCCGAGCGCCGTCCTTTGAAAAGTTTTGCTCTATTGAAAAGCGAAAATTCCATAGTAGTTAATTATATTCCGTAATAGTTGGCAGCTATGAATAAGCGTAAATAAATTTAACAACGGGAAAGCGAATAGAATTAAACAAATTGAAAACAATGGTAAATACTTGGATTTCAAGTGTACCTTGAGGAAGCAGCGTTATCTACAATTCCGTTCGAGAAAAAATTTCGTCTGCTTTTGGTTAAATTTTGCATATTTAGTCGTTACTCCTTCCCTCATCTACCGTGGTCGACAAAAGTTTCCACAGACTGGAAAAACTCCAGGGAAGCCATTCCTCTGACTTAAATTTGGAAATTCGAATTACTTTAGAAAATAAATGTACTGGAAAAATGAAAACCATGGCTGCCAGGTTTGGCAACTTTCGCCAGCACAAAATCATTCACGCCTTTGAAACAAACCAAAAAAGCTATTCCAAATATGTAGAATCGTGTGAAATTCACAACCAGCTAGGATTACTCCAAATTACGCCAAATTAAAAAATATGAGAAATAAAGAAGTGGTACGGGGGATAATATGCGATTTCACGAAGAAATGAAGGCAAGGGCAGGCGGGCCAGCTGCCCCGGTCAAAGCCCCCCCTCCCCTCTCACCACTAAATCAAGAAATGATACTACTGTATTTTGTAGAAATGTTTGTTTCTAGAAAAGTTTGCCTCTCTCTCTCTCTCTGTGCTTGAAGAATTCTCAAAAAAAATTATTAAGCAATACTGAAAGAAAGATTTTAATAAAACATTTTCAGTAAAATAATGAATGCCCGGTCAATATGTCATTCGCCATGGTCATTATCATTGGTCATGTTGTCAGTATCAAAGGTCAGCTTTTTTCAGTTACAAAAAAGCTCCAAACATCCACAAGAATAGAAAGCCTGTAGTTCCAAGTTTTCTAATTTTTGTAAACTGAACGGATATCTATGAAAGGGGCCCTCGTAACAAATGTACACCCAGTGCGTCGTGATGGCTTAATCGTGCTCTGGATGTAATTGTTTCGACGGCGGGCTTTATCTTTTAGAAATTAATGTTTAAGGATTCCAGATGTCTTCTTTTTTTCAGAAGTGCTGAATTTCAGAACAGTGAACTGCTCTCTCAATAACTGCTTCTGTCGGGCCCGGACTGGCTCCTTTAGAGACCCTTATCTAGAAATTGAAAAAGGTCCCCCTTAATGGGAAATTTAGAGAGAAAATAATTTTAGAATGTGTAGTATTAGAAACTTAGGCTTATGTGCCTAGAAACTACATTTAACTATTTTAAAGTTGCTGGGTCCCCTGCCTCTTCGGGTGCCCCCCTCGCATTGCGAGGTCTGTGGGGTCCTCTATTTCGCCACTGTGTAAAGGCATGAGATTACTTGGAAATAAATGGTCAAATTACTCTGATGTATATATCATAGTTGCCAACCGTTCCGTTTATTACGGATTTTCTACCACTTAATTTTCTTTGGCAATTTAAGGATTAAATGAGCCCACATATTTGATATAAAATAAAACTGTTCAAAAATAGTGATGAAAGTTGTTCCGATAAAAACGGAAAGGTTGGCACTATGATATGTGTATCAAATCACTAAGTAATATATCCATTATAAAGTAGTATATCCATTTTTGGGGAGCCTCGCCGGGGCCCTCGGCAATCGCCGACCATTAGATCTGGCCAGTCCGAGCCTGGCTTCAGTGTACAAAAAAAATGCAATTTCGAAAACAAATCCTTCTTGCTTTATCTGATGTATTCATATGCCTGCATATTTATGCATCTGCGCCATTTTGCTCATTAAAAAGGCTAATTCCCACGTCCGTAATTTGCGAAGATTATTTTATGCCCATTAAGCCGAGAGTCATGACTTAATTCTTTCTCTTCCTAGACGGACTGACCCGCGATGCTTCAGCGAAAGTAGGACATAAACTGTCAGGAGAGAGAAAATTGAAACCCCATCGTGTTTGTGTGTAGATGCACCCACATCTTGGTCACTTTAAATTAAAAAAAGAAAAAGAACGCTTTCATTGTTGGTCATTTCTCTCTTAGAATCTTCCCTTTTTTTTCTTCAATCGCTCACGTTTATGACCTTAACACCCCTTTTTCCATCAACGGTTACGTTCGTTTCGCTGAACAGGTAAAAAGACAAGTGTTTTTTTTTTTTTTTTTAACGGAAAGCGCGTGCTTCATGAGATGAGCATGGATACTTTTTCTATTTATTATTTTTTTTAAGAGATGGAATTTTAAACTGACTTTTGTATTCTTTTAAACAGTTCTTAATTGTCTTGTACCTGAAATATTTACAGTATGAGAGTTCTTATCCGGAAATCAGTTATCAGAAAACCTGTTACCCGGAATCTCATTTTTCAATCGATTAAATTTCTATTTTTACCAAAGGAGAAGCGTCGTTTATCGGCATTTGTAAGTTTCAGCTTTTCTTTTATCACTAGAACAAAAGAATTTTATTGATGAATCACAAATTATTACTGACTGTGAATAAAATTCAAGAATTACTTATGGAACAAAAGTCCAATTTTTAACAATCAAAAATTGAACAAATGGTAAAAAAAAAAAAAAAAAAAATTATTAAAAAGTGGTTGTACAATGGTATTTTTTCATTTCTTGTGTTCTTGTTTTTTTTTATTTTGAGTACTTCCACTAAAATTTAAAATGTGGTAAGTTAGCAGGTAAAGTGCTTTATTAATTTATTTATTTTAGTGTGTAAGACTAAGTTACTTCCTCTCTAAATACGATTATTATTTATCTTGATCTTATTAATAGTTTGTTTGTATTGTTTTTTAGTATATTAACAATTAATGTTTAACTATAATCAAAAGTAAAGTAGCATATATGCTACCAATCAAATCAGTGGATGTAGTGTTAATGCCCAACTAGTTATCCAGACAATTCAGTTACCAAGGATCTACATCTGGTCCCGATCATTCTGGATGACAGGTTCTATTCTGTAATTACAAAAAAAAAAACACAAAATACACGGCATTGAAGTAAAAGCAGCCCAATGAAATGCATGTGATATTTCATTAATCGTCCGAAGTGCGCTATAGTTTTCTCGTTTCTCTTGGTGCCTGGCCGACTGAATTATGTGAATTTGACGGACAACCCACGTAACGCATTCACCTCCAGAGTGAAGTTTTGTGCCTTAAAACTAATAGTAAACTGTGGTGATTTTTTCACAACTAAGGCTGATACATCCTTGAGTTCATCTGATTTAGTACTCTCCCCCCACACACACATACACAAACATCAAAAAGGAAAACATATAAATAAATGTTCGATTTGCAAGGTACCTTGGAGTGCATTGTGGATTTTTTCTAGTTATTTAATTTAATTTTTTCTTTAAATTTCTTCAATAATCTTCTTCATCTGGCACAGCAGTTATGATTAATTTAAAATGCACTCTTATGCGTTAATTGCATATAAGGACAAGCAATCACTATGTCGTCTATTTAGATGCAGAACATGATTTTAAGTTTGATTTCCACCTATTAAGTTTGATTTCTATCTATTAGCATTTGACTCTGTATAAATTAATAAAAAACTACCAGACGCGCGACGATTACATAGATAGATAGATCATTAGATACATAGCATGTGGAAAAAAATACACGAATTTAAAAAAAAAATTTAAAGCATTTTGCAAAGCTAATTATATTCTATACTCTTTTAACTTAACGTAGTATGTAGAATTAATTAATCTCGGAACGTTTATAACTTGAATATTTCACTTCCTCGTTGCATGTAGAATTAAATAATATCGAAACGTTTACCTGAATATTGCATGCCTCTCTCCTTTTCTACTTTCTTTTATTAAAAAATAGTATATGATACGAAAATATATGAAACAGTCAAGCTTCAAAATCCTTTCTAAGTTACTCGTTCTGTGCCTTCTTGTAAGTTTTTTTTTTTTTTAAATCCAGTTATAGTTTTTCTTTAAACACCTGAAATGATTCTCATTTCTCTTATTCCCGAAAGTTGCTTTACGTCTATTTGAAGGGAAGGTTTCAAAACTAATTATCTTCCAAACGATACTTCAACGAAACTAGGACAGGAGCCACCAGGAAAAAAATTTCAGTCTCTCCCCCCCCCCCCTACATACACTCACACTTTCAATCGTGTGTGATGCATCCATACCTTGCTCACTAAAAAAAAAATAATAATAGAAAAGAACTCTCATTTTGGTCAGTTTTTTAAAAAAATTTATTTAAATCACTCACGTTTCTGACCTCAGTGCTGTTTGGTGTTTGCAAATAAATAAATAAACAGAACAAAACGGTTGTTAAACAGTTTTAAAGAACGGCCTCAACGGAGTTCTAGACCAGGGGTAGTTAAATCGCGGCTCATACACCAAACTTGGCGCATTGGATGATTTTATGTGCCACATTGCATCTATGTTCCTGCTTACTGTTTTGATACAGATTGAAGACTTTCTAAATAATTACGTTCCCGGAAATATTTTATGCCTTATTATACAGGGTGATCCATTTAAAAGAGTATACCCCGTTGGTTTTTCCTCCTTACCCTTAAATCTGACGGATTTGGCAAATATTTTAAAACAGAAATATGATTTTTTGAATCTTGTTTAAATGTGGGAGACAATTTCCAACAATCTGTTGAAGTGTTACAACTTTATGGTAAAACAGGAATGGAGCAACACCGCCTAGACAGAGAAGGCCGGAGAACAGAACCTTTATCGTCATCACTAGGTCTTCTAAGGTGACGTCATCACAGCTTTCCTTTGATAAAGTAAAACTATTTAAAATTTCTGGTGAATGATACGAATTTTAGAAATATCTTAAATTGAAGATAAAAATTAAAATACCTTTCTCATAAAAAGTAATTTATTATGATTTTTTTCTATATCATATTATATAATTAGTGATAGTTAAAATTTCCTATTTGTCGTTAAATTAAATTTTCTGTCTTAAATCATTAAAATGTTTTATGGGGGAGTAAATTCACGACAAAATTTGAATAGTTTTACTTAATGGAGATAAATGTGTGACGACGATACATTAGTGGACCTAGTAATGACGTAAATGATTCTGTTCTCAAACATTGTATATCTAGGAGGTGTTAAATGGAGACGCACAATGTTACTTAATCAAGGCCGGTCCTAGGGTAAAGCCAACGGTGCGACCGCACCGGGTGCCATCTCTAGGAGCGCCAAAATACCTTACTATATTATATACATATGTATATTTCAGTGTGCATATATACTGTTGAAATTCTCGTTTACACCTCTGAAAGCTTTACTAGCTACATGTGTGTGTAGGGGGAAGGGCGAATTTTTGCCCTTCGCTCCTCTTAGAAAAATATCTAGGACCGGCAGTGTACTTAATTCTGTGATAATTTTATTTTTGAAAAGCATAATTTAATTCAAATTTTTTACATTATCATACCCTACACCAAAGTTTCCCAACCTTTTTTGTGCCATGCCCTACCTAAGATTTTCTAAAATTCGTATGTCCCCCCCCTATATAACATACATAATTTTTAATATTAAAAAATTGAATTGTTCACTTAAACTTTTTTATATTTCCAATGGCGTTCCTTTTCCCTATCGGCATTGGCCACAACTAAGGCCAGAGTTTTCGGTCTCTTTATTATGGGGCACTTAGTATGTGGACCAACGTCGCCCCTTATGAAGGGACGAGCACAAATGACAGCCATGCCCTGTCGGGGATCGAACCCCGACCGCCGAGATTTGAATCCGAAACCGTAATACAGTGCTTTTTCATACACTATACAATCTGGTCGGCGCCAAATAAGAAACTTAAATGATAGGTTTTAGGAAGAAATTACTAGGAAATTGTTAACGAAACACAGTAAATACATTTTTTAATATTTTTTATCAAACACAGTAAATATTTTGGTCTCGTCAAGCGAATTTATAATATTTATTGGCCGCAATTATTTAAGAATTTGCTTTTTTCTTTCAATTTTGGCACCTAAATCTAGCATTGCATTTAAATGGCCCGGAGCACAAGGATTAAACTCGTGTCGAGTCGATTTTCAAATTGCTCCCCTTAACAATCAAATTTCCCCCCTGTGGGTCGTGGGCCCCACGTTGGGAAACACTACCCTACACGAAATTTGGAAAATTTTCGCTTGCAGATAGGGTTGGTTCTCCAGAGAAATCCTTCAAGCATCGATGAATTAAAACAAATGATAGCAGAAGAAATCTCTTCAATAACACCAAAAATGTTGCGAAGTGAATCAAAAAACTTGGTTCGACGTGTGGATGTTTTCATTCGATGGCGACGGACATTTTCAACATTTGCTGAAAGTATTGATAGTGTAAAAACTTTCAATAAAATTATGTTTTTAAAAAATAAAATGATCACAGGATTAAGTCACATTGTGCGTCTCCATTTCTGTTTGACTTCACGAATAAAGTTGTGACAGTCCAACGGAGTGTTGAAAATTGTCTTTATTCGTGAAGTCAAACAGAAATGGAGACGCACAATGTGACTTAATCCTGTGATCATTTTATTTTTTAAAAACATAATTTTATTGTTTATGTTTTTAAAAAATAAAATGATCACAGGATTAAGTCACATTGTGCGTCTCCATTTCTGTTTGACTTCACGAATAAAGTTGTGACAGTCCAACGGAGTGTTGAAAATTGTCTTTATTCGTGAAGTCAAACAGAAATGGAGACGCACAATGTGACTTAATCCTGTGATCATTTTATTTTTTAAAAACATAATTTTATTGAAAGTTTTCACACTATCAATACTTTCAGCAAATGTTGAAAATACTTGTGAAAATAGTTGTGACAGTCCAACGAAAAATAGTCCATGAAAATAGTTGTGACAGTCCAACGGAGTGTTGAAAATTGTCTTTCGCACTTAAACAAGGTTAAAAAAAAATTGCACTTCAGTGTTAGTATAGTTCTCAAATCCGTCAGATTTAAGAGTAATAAGAAAAGCTAACGGGTGCTCTTTTAAATTGATCCCCCTGCATCTGATGCCACTATTTTTTTATCCAATTTATGACTGATATCTTAGAAATAATTCCCTTTCTTTATAATTATCTTTGAATTCCATTGTAGATATTGTTTCAAAATTTTTATAAAATTACAATTCTGTCAACACAATTCTGTTCTTCTAAGATTGTTTATATCTATTAACATCTGCTCTTCTAAGATTATTTGTATGAATTAACATCTGTTTTTCTCTTTTGATATAAGAATAACAAAATTTAATTTAAAATTACAACAGTTTACCTAACTTTAGCCTACTTTTTCGGAAAAAGTTAACACCAAAAGTTAAGGATCCGCCCCTTTTAATCTCACTTGCAGAACAACCTGACTTACCGTTATACAATTAAGGTACTTTGTGAAGATGAAAGAATTATTTTATTTATTGTATAGTGAATATTTAGTGTATATTATTGATATTATGTGACCGTGTAAAATATCAATGTAAAACGATGTTGAAATTTGTGAAAAATAATAAGTCGCTGCTCTGCTGGCCAGGGACCCAGTTATGGGGTTTCACTAGACAGCAGAATACTCCGAGAGCAAAAAGTGCTTAAACCAAAAAGGTGAGCTGCTCTTGGAAGTTTATCCTGTTATCCTGTTATATATGATGCTACACTGAAAAGAATTCATGCCTTCTAGAAAATAATTAGTGGAACTAAAGTTTATGAGTCCATGTACTCCCTATAAATACTAGATCATAGAACGACACACTTCTGAACCCACTTACCCAATTTGTAGATCTCTCCTCTGTAAGTTGGTGCTTGTACCCAGATGAAAATATCTGTCAATCGCTGTGTATGATAGCGGATAGACTCACAAACGGTAATTTTACTGCTCCAAAAATCGAACGATAATTTCTCGTTTCACAAACTAGTCATTCCAGGGGCGTAACCAGAAATTTTTCATGGGGGGGGGTTACGACTACTACAACTCGTATATATGTATACGTGTGTGTGATAAGTAGTGAAGAATATACATTTTGTATGGCAAAAATTTATCATGGGGGGGGGGTTATGACCCCCCTAACCCCCCTCTTGGCTACGTCCCTGAGTCATTCTGCTGTAATTAGCTAGAATATTGCAAACTAGAAATTATTGACCATTTCGTCTATACCAGGTGTGTGTATCACACCTGGTATAGACGACCTGGCCTAAACACAGTGGCGTAGCCAGAAGTTTTTCATGGAGAGGGGGGAGGTACGACTACTGCAACTCACATGCATGTAAATGTGTGTGATGAGTGGTGAAGAATATACATTTTGTAAAACTCTGACGTTTTGACTGATGCCAGTCACGAAGAATAGATTTGATTTCTATAAAAATAGTTCCGGGTGACATAGCTCCACGAGAATCCTTTACTTTTTAGCACGTCATTTCCCGCAAAAAAATTCTCACGATTATTTTTAACAGCACTGACATCTGCTGAAAAATGGAAGAATGCGAGAGCAGCTAGACTGTCCAATGCTGCAAAAAGGGTAGCCGTTGTCATCGCTCGACTTAACTACCAGCAAGATGACGGACGATTGAAACGTTCATCGGGTGCCACAGATCTAGAGACCCTTTTTTTAATGATAGCTGGCTGTGCGGCACAGCCGCGATGGCAACGGCTGCCTTTTTTTCAGCATTGGGAAAGGGTTGCGCCTCAAAGGATTAAAATGCATTTTAAAACTGTACTCCCGTTTTAAGTTCAGATCCAAAGGAAAAGTGGGTATATGGAGAAATCAAATTTCATTGTCATGTTTTATAATTGATTTGAACGAGAAATATAGTAACATATATCTACATGAAATTATTGTAAATTTTTTGTAAGTATGGATTATCCTAGCAATAAACCTCTCCTTTGTTCTACATTTAACAGCGTCTTAAATCTTTTTACATCGTCATAACAAATCGCTGAAACACCATTTTTCTTTCAAATGCTTTTTTCCGAGAGCGATTAAACAAGTAATCCAAATAAGTAATAAGTAAATCCAAATAAACTTCAGAGTTAAAGTAAACACGAATATTTACTAAACTCTCGAATCCTTTTCTACCCAAACATTGGACAGAATTAGCCTCTTAATTTTACGCTCCAATACTCTCCTACCAAATCACTTTCACTTTCTCAGTAGATAGAGGAAGAAAGCAGGAAAAAAAAAATCCGATGTCTTTCTTATCTTGGCCGTCGTTCCTCCGATCTGAGTGTGTTGCTAAACTCAGCTTTGCAATAGTGTAGAAAATCGACGCAATATGTTTCTTGCTGCCTGGTAAAATGTGAAGAAAATCTCCAAGAATGTTATATTTTCGTAATGTTTCAACTTGAACGGGGGTGGGGGGGGGGGAGCCACATTGAAATGATTGAGGAATTTGACACATTAAATGTAGTGAAACTGTCGACACAATATTTCTAAGTTGTCTAATACTGTAATTAATTTAAACAATGTTTTATCCATGATCTATCTTAATTCTCAACAATAGACAAAATATTTTTGCGAAACTGCAAAATTAAAACTTTTATTTTGAATTACAACTTCCTTTCTTTTGCACATGTTACTGCTATGCATTATACCATATATATATTAAAGATTGATGTATGTAGTATGAACAGTTTTTTTTTTTCTTTCATCAGAGGTACAAAAAAATGGAAAAAAGAAAAGAAAAAGATAACCTTCCTGTAGCTTTATCTTAACCACTAAATCTAATCAAATCAAATCTCATGTAATTAAATATATGTAAAGATTTCCATTTGTTTCAAAAATATATCAAATTGCTAAACGTTATTATGAATGAGTAAACACATCAGAAAATTTATAGATTAAATCATAGTCGTATGTGTAATGTCAAGTCTTAGTAACTATCGGCCTTCTGTTCTAGATGGCTTTGGAATAGCATTTGCTGCTGAGTCTATTTTGTTATCCCTAGATTTTCAGTCGATTATTTTTGCTAAAATTAATCTTAACGAATATGTTCCTTATCAAAATATTATCTCGTTCATGTGAGGTGTTGGGCGTTGCCACGGAAAATCATGCCCCACCACACCTTCGAATGTGGAAATCCGAGATCTCATCTTCATGTTTGACAGCCTTGGGACCTTGACGGTTTTCCCAGGCTCCTTTGGTGAAAAAAACAGAAAATAACAACCATTGCACTTATTTCATTGTTCTTCTTTCGCAAAATTCTACACGGCTCATCTGTTTACAAGCACACGTATTCATTTGCTAAAAACAACAAGAAAAATAAATCATGTAGTATACATCGATTATAAAACTTTCAGCAGAAATTTCTTTACCCCCCCTCGTCCATATTGGACGATATATAGTCTCCAAACTTGACGAATTTTAGAACAATGTCTCGAAAAAAATCGGTGTCAAAATCAATGTAATTTTGTGAGACCCAAGAACTCTAAGGTTTCGTCCGAGCCTTCATAGGAGACCATGCTGGCCCATCTATTAGGTGCATCTTGATTAATTAATCATTTTATGCCATTATAACATCCTTCTTTGTATGGTGTGATATGAAAGTTGCTTTGTATTAGGTATAAGAAATTTTTCTTAAGAGGAGGGCCCTAAAGAAGCTTTTGCACTGCACCCCCATCTCTGCAAAGAGAGTTATCGGTCCTTGATCATCATTGAAGAGACGTTACGCAAGAGACTCTCTTGGACCGATGCTGCTTTCCAGAACTTCTATTTGAATGCTCCGCTGGTATTTTCTGTATTCCGCTGGAACATTCAAAGATCCATTCAGTGTAGCAAATAGAATATTCTTTATTGCGTCTCTTCAGTTACGAGACCAACATGGGTTCAACAGTGAGCTTAAGTTCACTTAGAGGAGTGGATCGGCTCATCCACCACTGTTTACGTCGGATAGACATACGGGAACTCATTCTCATGTTTGTAGAGGTGGAGGGGGGGGTCAAGGGTTCTGCCCCAGAAGGTTACATTTTAGTGTTGAACCATTATGTTATACCATTGCGTAAATGATTACGGTAATATACCGTCGTGTGCAAGAGTTTAAGACCGCATATAGAAAAATCAGATTTAATGGAATTCAGCAAGAAAAACATCTGTTACAAATGTACGAAATAAACTTACAAGGTTATTGAAGTATAGTCAGTATCGTGTCGGACCTCCTTTATTTTTTATAACTGCTGCAATCCTTTTAGTCAAGCTATGAACAAGAGACTAGCAGTAAGCTTGAGAAATCTCTGTGTACCACACATGCTTTAATGCTTCAACAAGTTCTGTAGCACTGGATGGTAGCTTCCCTGCAACTTTATTTCTCACAATACTCCACAGATTCTCGATGGGATTCAAATCTGGGCAGTTACCTGGCCAATCAAACACTCGGATTTGAGTAGCCGTCAGATAGACCTTAATAATCCTTGCCCTGTGACAGAGCCCCATCATGCATGAAAATTGAACATCTGTGAACATCCATGTGAAGCTTTAACTTGTCACATAGCAAATTAAGGTACCGTTCATCGTGATTTTAGGTGGCAGGAAATACAGAGCAGCAGTACCAGACGTAGACATTGCACCCCGTGTCATTTGTCTTGAATAGATGTATCACCGTTGGAATCGTATATCTGTCATCATATCTTTTTTTAAATGGGAGGCGAATACGTTTAGCACGTGCAGATAATTGCTGCACACTCGACTCATTGGAAAATAACACTGTACTCCAGTGTTGTTCGGTCCAATTCTGATATTGTCTGCGAAAGTCAGTCGTTTCTTTTTCATACTTTGAGTAAGTCGAGGTTTCCTTGCTGGTTTATAGGATAATAAACAAACATTTTTAGTCAAACGTCTTGAAATAGTACTCGAACTGACGTTGGTACCCTTTGCAGCCAGAGCAGCTCTCATTTTATTGCAAGAGGTTGTTGGAGATCGAGGGACCATCCTTTTTATCACATGATCATCACGCGCACTAGTTCTTCTGGGGAGATCGCTTCTCTTAAGAACCGTATAATTTCCTGAAATTTTGAATTTACTGATACATTGATACACACCTGTCTCGCTGACATTTCGCTTCAAACTTATTTCACGTTCAGAAAATCCAATATCATGCAGGGTCACTATTTCAACTATTTGACCGTTTTTCAACAGTAAATGTTTTTTCATTCATTACAACAATTATACAACAGCACTGTGTACGCAAAATCCAATAACAAACTACTGATAAACGATACAGGCACGTTTATTTATAGCAGTAGAAAGCGCCTGATTCAATCAACGCATGTCATGACGTAACCACAAGTGACAATGATGGAATCTGTTAAAATACAGGAAAACTGCTACTGGTCTTAAATTATGCACGTGACTGTATATTTTTCCTGGGAGCTAGGGAGTAGGGGGGGGGCATGGGCGCTCATGGATAGCCATAACAAATGAAAAAAACAGCTTCGATGTTCTTTCATTCATTGTAACAAAAATGAGATGGCATACATAAAGTGAGCTGTTTCATTTAACGTGCATTTGTATAATGTGATCATAAATTCAAAACATCAATGTAAATTTAAAACAGAGAAAAATAGAATCCATCAGCATACTTATATCACACATTTTCATAAAGAAAAAATATGTTTTCCACTTCGCCTATTAGCATACAGGTATCGTAAAACTGGCTTTGAAACCGAAATCGCTTGACCTGATGAATATAAATTTTGAAGGTCAATTAGTTAAGTGGTCACACTCAGCACATATCGGCTTGTCTGACCGCAAAAACTGCACTGACTTTATGACACAATTAACTTCTTTTTATCGATAGCTCAACTCTGTCTCGCCAGACTTATCCAACAGGGAAAGCGAGTTTTTTTACAGTTGGCGATATTGTTGATCGCACGGAGCGATGGCTTGTATGCTAATAAAGGCATACATCAATTTCTTGGGCAACTGCACAATTGACGCTTTGGGGATTTTTTAAGACAGGCGTGAAATAAATTGATGCAATTAGCGAGTGAAGGACACTTTTAAAATAAAATTCTACTTAATTTATTTCAGTGGTTTTTGATTAGTGAAAATTCTTTGTCTGCAGTGGAACTGTGAAAGGCCTGTGGTTAAAAAAAAAAAAATCTGATATGGAGAACACATGACTTCCTTGCACATCTATTAAATCAAAAATATTTTCGTCGCACTTCATCTAAACTTATTTCCTTTGAAAGAGGCAAAATACTGAAGTAATACTAAGGTTTAGCGATTTCTACCCAAATATTTCGATATCGCCAAGCTGGCTTCAGTTTCAAGGATTTGTTCTTGACACTAAATTTGGCGATATTTCGCCAAAAGCCGACAAGCTTCATATAGTTTGTCAGATTTTGGGGATAGCCAAAGTAGTCATTGACCACAGACTTTCAATGAATTGAATGTATCCATACACCTTAATGTATTTAAAGTCATTTGGATGACCTTGTAAATAAATTACCCAGTCGATTGCAATCAAAAATGAGATGCACAGTTAGATGTTGCAATAGTTCTAAGTACAAAATTTCAACATTCTACGGTTAAAAGTTTTAGAGTTATGTGAAATTATTTTTGGTGCCAAATTTGGCGATATTTCGGCAAAACTCGCCAAGGTCGATGACAAATGGCGAGATATTGGGCATGGACCAAACAATGACTGACTACAGACGTCTATTGACATCTTAAATATATACATATTCAAGATGTCAACAGACATTAATGTATTGAAATTTTTTTGGGTGGTCCTGAAATAAACTCTCCTGTAGATCGGAACCAAAAATCGAGATGCACAACTAGATTTTACAACAATCTTCCATATGAAATTTCAACATTCTACGACTAATAGTTTTTGAGATAGGAGAGTTAAATACATACACACGTACACCCAGTCGCCAAGGTTTGCGACATTTGGCGTAATTTTTGAGGAATGCACGTGACCGTGGTCAGATCATTACCGAAGTGGTAGGACGGTATTGCACTTGAAATGGATGAATGTCACTAAAACTACCATTGACCGCAATGTGTTGAGTGTTCCTGTAGCAGAACTATAAATAATACAGACACTATTTTCGATGGACAGATTCATTTTGTACCCCTTAACAATATATATCACTTCTGAGTCGCTTGAAATATAGCCTAATATTTCTAAAATACGCGTTAATGAATTTCTGGCGTAATGTATTTAAAATCTTTTGGGCGGCCTTGTAGATAAACTATACAGTCGAATGGGACCAAACGGGGAGGTGCACAACTACATGTTACAGCGATCCTAAATTTAAAGTTTCAACATTCTACGACCAATACTTTTTGAGATATTCGAGTTACATACACGCTTAATTCAAAGGATCGAAAATAACGATCAAAGAGGGAGTGAAAGGAAAAATTGTCGGTTTCGACCTTTATACATCGAAACGCACAGTAGTAACGCAGAAAGGCTCTTTAAGGGGTTAGGGGTAGTCAGAGGCGTGAAAAAATGCCATTTTTTATTAATTTTTTTTTACTAGTAATTAAGTTTATTTCACATAAGTAAAAACATAGTATCATTTCATCATACTTTAACATTACTTCACTTAAATTAAAAAAAATAATAATAATTATTTTACAAGTTATGGCGGTCTAAGTTGAACAGGTTTTAATAATGGGTCCTTGCGGTGACCATTACAGCTCCTTGGAGATTCATCTAAAATCAATGAAACAAAAAGATTATTTTTATGGATAGATAATCTTGTGCCTGATCGAAGCTTTTTTTGTTTTTTTCAAAATTAACAAAATGGCGGTCTCTGGAAATTTTTTTGCAGATTTTCGGGAAAAAACCAACAATTAATTGTTTATAAAAAATCGAAGTTTAAAAATAAAAAAAAATCCTTCGATCAGGCACTAGCTTTTTATGTTTTCTAAAAGCTGTATAAGTTTCATTCAAATCTATCGAGCGGATTTTGAGTTACAGTGGTCACCAGTTCAAAAAACATAGTTTTGAGAAAAACGCATTTAAAGTTTTACAGTCGATTGATGTACAGTAATACGAATGATTTCAATACTTACACTGAGTCATCTATTCCTGGACCATATAAGAGTTCTTCAGCCGTTGTAGAACTTTCTAAAACATCAATTTGTTGTTGTCTACGTCGCATTCTACCTTCGCGAGTGTTGTCGTTAGCGCGCTGATCAGCTACTTTTACACGTGCACTATCGGTTTTTTCAGTATACCGATGCGAATTAGGCCCACAACTAAGTCCCAGTGTGTTCATTATTACTTTGTCCCTTCATTAAATATACTCATAGCTACGTATGCAGCAATTTGAACAATGGTAAAATTAGTATTGATAGTTTTTGGGCATATTTTCCACACTAGTTGGTTGAAGCTCTCATTATTATTTTGATTAAATCCACCTACACATCTTGAAAGTAAATTTTCATTACTAAGATCTTCATAAATAGGCTTGATTGCTTTTAAAACTTCAGGAGGTAAGGGAGAATTATGCCGTTAGCTAACTGTTCTCGGAAATATTAGACGGCTCGAGAGCCTTTTATTCTTCGCTAAATAACTCGAAAGATATTTGTCGGTTTCACTTCAAACTTTCAGAGAATATTTTTAAGATACTATACTTTAAGAAAATGCAAAAAAAAAATCAAATCAATTTTTTCAAAATTCTGACTACCCCTAACCCCTTAAGTACTTTTTTCCAAGAAATCCACACTCTGCTTCCTGTTTATCAAAATATTAATAACGTTCACCACAAATATTTCGCTCCGCTCAGTGATCGAAAAACGCTCCTAAAAGAGAAGTGTACTTTCAAGTACGGAAAGGAGTGAAAATTCGTTCCAACTGATCGAATTTTGCTCGTTTGAATTAAGCGTGTACGTACGTACGTACGGACGGCATGGAAAAACTGGTCAAAATAGACTCTTGGTGGGTCAAAAAGTGTTGCACACGCATTTATATGAACGTGCATGCCAGCGTACGATGAGATACATCACAAAAATTCTTGAACGTAAATTTAGAAGTGACCAGTTCGCTACTCGGAGAGAGATGACCCGGGCAGCGGGAACAATTTTTTCCCCTGCAGATAGGATTAAAAAAAGTTTGCTGTCTGGCTAGTGCCGCTTCCCTAGGCCGTCTCCTACATATGGAACGCTTTAAAACTCTCACGTTACCAAACTTTAACGTCAGCATTAGGCATATATTTAAGTTTATTTCACAAAAAAAAATCTATTAAAAATTTCTGGTGGATTTACTCACGAGTAGCAATATTTTAATATTTGAGATAAAAAATATAATTTTACGACAAAAGGCAGTTTTGAACGATGACTTATTAGATAATATAATAAGGATATAGATCGTAATGAATAATTTTATATGAGAAAGGTATTTTAATTTTAATGTTCAATTTAAGATGTTTTCTAATATTTGTCGCATTCACCAGAAATTTTAAATAGTTTTACTTCGTGAAATGAATCTGTGATGACGTCACTTTTGTAGACCTAGTGATGACGTCAAAGCTTGGCGGCGGCGGAGGAGTTGTAAGGCTTTCTATATCTAGGAGGTGTTGAATAGACCCTAGCCCCTGGGTTGCAACAGTACATACCTCAAAAAATTTTGCACACAAACCTACTTCCCTCAAACGATTTAAACTTTTTAGAATACTTTATCACAACAGCCGTTATCCAGCTGCTAACACTCTACCGAAGAGAAGGCCATCACAAAAGTAATAATGATAATAATAATAATAAAAGCAGTGACTGTCATTTGCCACGCGCTAATCACCCAAGTCCTTTGTCGACTGTGTGACTGACTTGCCTTCTCCAAACTTCCATATCTCTTTTCCTTTTTCCCACAACCCAGCGGTCGGTCGAAAATTAACCTTTCGCATGAATATCATCCTCTGTTTTTCCTCACAATTGCCATATCAATAACACCCGGAAAGTCTGTTTGTAGAATTTCCGTTATGTCTCTTTGAACCTGTATATTCAGTAACCCCCCCTCTCCCTACCTACCTCTTTCAAGGTCGACAGGAACTAACAAGAATGACTGTATAGTAAAATGCTAATAAATAAAATAAAAAATGGAATCCCCTTTTTTAAAACAATTTGTTTCCTGATGTGCCAATGCGTAATAGGCATTTTTGAATTCTTCCCCTGAGTGTTTTCTTGCTTTGTGGGAGCAGTATTTTGCATAACGTGTTAAGTGGAATGTCTTGAGTTTTGTTTTATTTATGTTTTTTGATTGGCAACAGCTGATGGCTGGTTTGCGGTTTTTGCCTTATTGTTGATCGCATCTGGATAGGCGCGTGTGTGCTTCAAGATTTTTTAAACTGACCGTTTCGTATTCGAAATTGCGGCTCTAAGTTTATGAACAGGTTTTTATATAAACCACCATTATTCAGATTAGACCACTGGAAATGGTCACCTTTCCCCTTTTCATGTACGGGGTGATTATGGTTAAAAGTCTCACTTTCAAAATAGTGTTAAAAAACAAACAAACAAACCCACTGGTTCAGAATGACTTCCAATATGAACCGAATATATTTGAAGAAAGGGAGTGGAAAGATGAAAAAGATGGAGATGATGAAAAAAGAAAGTTCCAAAGTATATCAATAGATGGCGCTGTATGCGGAACTGGGACAGCAATGCAGGATATTGCGTAATATTTTATGCACCGTGCTCACAGGCTTGTCTAAAATCGGATAATTCCCCGCGCATTGCACGTTTGCACACCACTGCTGGTCCCTTCCTGTAATGCAATGGTTGGGGCCATTGCTAAAGGGGGGAGAGCTCCCCCCTGACATTCGCAAATGCTGTTAAACTTGGCAAAATTAGATACCCAATTGGCGAACTTGGTAAAAGAATTAAAAAAAAAAAAAATACAATTTACTACCTATTTCTGGTACACTTTACAAAATGATACAAACCCAGTTTGGCAAGAGTAAGATATCGGTAATATAGCTGGTAAAAAATTAAATAAGTTGGTAAAAATCGATGTTTGACTCGGTAGTTTATCGATGCCTCACCCCTTCCTAAAAAAAGTCTTAGCAATGGCAATTGCAGTGGCCACATCTGGTGACGTCGAACCAATTGATTTTTCTCTCTTCACTTTAAAAAACCTGCCTCGTCGAATTTTAATTAATTTCTTTAGACCCTTGGCAGACATCGGACTATAGTATTTTTTCATATCTTTTAATGGCCGGAATTTCTTTAAAAGCTGTTAGCGAACAATCGGCGTTCTTGTAAAAGAACTTCGCAAGCAGAGCGCCATCTTTCTATGAGAATACGGACAAGTTGTTCAGGTGCAGTATGAGGAAGACGCAACGGGTTTTTATAAAGAATGCAATGTGCCGGACGCGTGCATGTCTTTTAATAAGTGTAATATGCCTTTTACAGCGTCATCTATTTATGTTTTATGCAACTTTATTTTCTATTATGCCATACCTAGAGTTGCCAACTGCCCAGGAATATCATCAACCATTTTTTTTTTAACAGTAATTTTTGACTTCACAAAATTTCGAAGTTGTACTTCGGGTGTATAAACAATTAAGAAAAAAAAAGTGTGTACGAAAAGTGGTTAGTAATATTCTGGAGCAGTTAGCTACTCTGTAGCCTTTTCTTTTGTTTGAATATATTCTGTTCAAATTTGCCAAGTCATTTTGACCCGTGGTTCTTCTTTTTTTTTCAGCATTTTGAAATTTGGACTAATTATCACCCAGTATTTTACCGTCAATTGTGTTTTAAATGTGTATATCTGTCGTTTGGGTCAACTCTTGACTTTTCTGCAGCTTCCCGTTGCAATTTAGAATTTCATCAGGACAGAAAAAGAAAGAATTTCTGAATATACGCCCCTCCCGGATATTGCTCACGACCGACAAGGGATCTTTCAAATCACAAGTGCTATTCGAATAGTGAAACCACGAATATTATTCGAATAGTGAAATCAGGAATGCTATCTGAAAAAAAGCGAATATTCGCTAATCGATTATTGATTCAATTCGAATAGTATTAATCGATTATAGAAACCATTCGAATGGCACATCAGCAATTGTCACTTTTCTCAACGCTGTATTCTTATTAAAATGAAGATATAGCTAAAACCTCCAAACTTTTTTCTTCATTTTCTCACCCTTACGGAGATAGATCAAAATAAGGAAGATTATCATTTGCCAGAAAGGGATTGAAGGAGTCAAAGGGGAAGAAATGGTATATTCTTCCTTTAAGTTTCTAACACTCCTGTGGTTAAACTTCACTTTTAACATTTTTTATGCTTGTCTCGAAAGATATCTTCAAACCGATCTATTTATCCATATGAAGGATTTTTAGATCGCACTGCAGATAAGGGAAAACGCATGAAAAATATCGCCTGTTAACTCTGCATTGACGTGTACTAACGATTGTTTTTTAAATACAAGACGTCGACTGTTAATATACATCAAAACAAAAAGAAAAATTCTAATGAACAACATAAATATGCCAAAATACATAAAGTTTAAACGAAGATAAATTGTAGATTCCAACCCTCTTTTTCTGAAAGAAGAAGGAAAAAAAAAAGAGATTTAATATTGTTCAAATCTCCAGACTATATATAACTGATCATATTTAATTATATTATCCGCTTATCGTGGCATTACGTGAGAGTTATTAAAAGCGTGACCGTAATTCTAAAATCACGTTTTGTCAATCGTATTCATAGTTCCTGTTCATCATTAATATCGTTGCTTGTCAAGATTGAGCCATTTTTTAAATACTGAATCGTCAATAGAACATTATTTTGCATTGTATTCCAGCATATCTCAGAGATATATAACAAGTACAATTCTCTCACGTTATGCGCGCCCATCTATGAAGGATGACTTCAAACGCAAAGGGAGGTATCCGTAGAAAAATATGCTGAGCTAATTGCTATCTAAAGTGAAAAAAAATCACTTTTTAAATATTAAACCGTCATTGTCAATTTCCTTTTATTGAAAACAAAATTGCTCGCTCGTGGCAATCGTTTTCCTTTGTATCCAAACTGTCCACTACTTGTAAGCATTTTCTCTGCTTTGTATCCTAACCCCTTGTTTGCCACTGGACTCGTTCAGTTAGCGCATGCGTGTTTGTGTCAACGGGCGCGCTTAAGCTGGATTGTTTATCATTTCGGTTTATCCGTCTGTCTATAACTGCTCTATCTCTAAATGTGCATAGATTGCTGCGAAGTTTATCTAAATTATTTTTATTTACCTAACCATCTATCTTATTAAAAATGGTATGTGTAGCTTCTATAGTTCTTTTACAGGAGCACAATACGAATTCCGATAAATTATTCTCTATAGGCGGTAGAGTAGAGCAAAAATGAAGAAAATATTCTTTTTCTTTCTTTCTTTAATCTAATACTTGGATTTCTGTTAGCAAGATCAGATGAACACACACCATTTGAAATTGCCCGAAACATCTCAAGAAGATATTTTTGGTCATTACTTAAGTCACTGAATACAGACATACCACCGTTTACAGATCCCTGGATTGGATTCGCATTGTACAACTGGAAACTGTTCACAAGTTCTAGTTGTTTCCCGATACCGCCCCAAAACAAGGTAAGTCCCGAAGATTTTCGTTCTAGAAACTGGAACATATATCGCAAGGGAGCAGCCGCGGCCCTAGGGTGCGTGACGTCCCCCTGAAAACGTAAAAAAGACGCCTTCTTTTATGCTCCTAGATCGAGATTTTCTCTGAATTTGAGTTCAGAATTGCACCTATTCGAAGATGATTACCTCGCTTTCCTTATCGGGTCGCCAGATATGAGAGCCATTGAAGAGACGTTCCAAACTCCTTCTCGAGAAGAGCAATTAATCCTCCTTTTGTTCCTGTTGTTGGTATCAGTTCCATCATACCTTACTGCTATTAATATAAACCTTGGGAAGGCTTAGATTGTACAGCAGGTTGAGTTGGATGTTCTTGAAGAACGATAGGAGACTCTCCCTGTTGTCAGTATGTATTTGTTAGTGAAAGTGGACAGCTATCACGTGATGATGACTGACTAGTGCCTTGTCCATATAATGCTGATTCCTATCTCGATTGTTGTAGGAGTAAGACGGGGTAGAACACTGCCATATTGACCTGGCCCTTTCTGCCATGTAGACTGATTTAATCTCTGTACACAGGTAGACTGTGTAGATATATCGAATGTTTTCTCTTGCAACAATTCAATAATTATGTTTTTCATTTCAAGAGAGGTGCCAAATTGTTGAGCCAGGTTCTTCCGATACCCTGAAGAAAGGGAAAATGATCTTCCTTGTACTAGGGGGCTATTTTTCTGTGACCTCATAGACTTCCGTAAATCTGGAAAATGTTGGATTGAGGAAAGTTGAAAGTTGTAATATTTTAGAAAATTCTGTTCGTTTAAACAAATACTGTAGTAACTACAAGTGAAACAGGATGTCTACCAAATATATGTTTGGCTAGGCTGCAAAAAACGTTGGAAACTTAAGACTTTGGAAAATCTTAATTTGTAATTACCTTCAAATACTCATTTTTTTATAGAAAAATAGCCTAAGTAGCGGTAGCACCAAAAATATCTGCAGTCTGTCAACATAGGATTGGTTTTTATGAGTGTGTACAGGGTAAATGGAGTGGTAAATCTTGAGAAGTTTGATGTAGCCAAATTCGACTCCAAACAGACTGCTGTGTCGGAATGTGTTCGATATTCAGTGCTTTTGGCATGATTTATTTTCCTTAATTTTGTTTTTTAAGTTTATTTTATAAACACAAACAAAGCAAAAGTGATGTTGCATTTACATCAGCCATCTTTATAGGATGAAATTTCATTGTGCATTTCATTTCTTTGTATGAATTCAAGGTCCAGTGTGAGAGGAATATCGAATTGCTCTTTAAAAAGATTTATTGCTCTCTAAATTAAGCAATTTCAATGCCTGTCTCCCTTTGAACATTCGCCGGCCACACCTTCAGAACGCTCTATTTTTTAATTTTTAATTTTTCAAGCAAAATACCAGTTCATAGTCTGTAAATCCAATGAATTGTTAATTACTTACAAAAGAAAGCAAGTAACTGCTTCGGCAAAACACAATACACTGTAATTATAATAATTTACTTATCCTATTCCCCAGGCGAGAAAAGGCTGATACTGTGTAAGTTTCAAAAATGCTTTACAGAATCTTTGTAGTTTGTTACAGTACTTATTTTAAAATCTTCATTCGATCTCTAAAGTATATTATTTTTTTTCTCTTGGGTTTAAATATTTTCAATGTAAATTGTGCCGAAAACCCATATGTAAACAAGATTAAGTAAAAATTAATTTTTTATAAACTGTACTTACTTGAAACAGAAAATTCGTTTTGTACAGAGAAGTAAGCATTTCACCGTATTGATTGGCCAGGTAATTTTCACTTATGTTATGAAGTACTACAGAGGGTGTTTACACATTTTTAGAACGATTTCGATAAAGAATTTTTAAAAAAAGTAAATGTTTCAGAATAAACATTTTTGGCAGCAGCTTATTATTTGAAATGAGAAATATCGTCTGCTACTTTTAAATTTATTCTTCTTTAAAAATGTCATTTGTAAACAGGCTGTGGATTGAAGGATATGTTTTTGCGTTTTTCGAAGAGAAATATTCTTATTCCATAATTCAAAAACGTTGTGAAAAAAATGCATGGTATTAAAATTTCTAAGTGCAAAATAAGCAACATTATTAATCGGCAAGTTAAAAACCGTCAATCATTATTTCTACATGGAAAGAAGACTCCAGACTAATGTCCGAAAAAGGTACGTACTGTTGCAAATGTTTCTAAAGTGAAATCGCTGGTAACAAGAGAAAATCCCCCAACACAGAGATCAATTGTAAAGTCTTTAGATACTGTAAACAATAATTAAACAATAACTAAAACAATAAAGTCTTTAGATACTGCAACAATAAATAAAATATTAAACCAAAATTTACAGCTTAAAAAAGCTAAAGAACATAATGTTCACCAGCTTTTGCCGAGACATGTGGCTCAACGCAAACTTCGAAACGTCATACTTCGAAAACTACCATTGCATTTCTTGAAAAAATGAAGACTGATACAGATATTGCATATATACCTTTTCAAAATATTCCTGCGAAGTCCCCTGATGTTTCACCTATGGACTATTGTGCCTTTGGTCTGTTAAAAAGAGCTCTTTCTAAACGCAAACCCACCACGATAGATGGACTCTGGAAAGTAGTCGAAGAGGAATGGAAAGCAATACCCCGGGAAATTTTACGAAAAGCTCTTCTATCATGGAAATCACGATGCAGACTTGTAGTCCAGCAAAAAAGGCTATCAGATCGAACATTTAAAAAAAGTCTTTACATTTTAAACATTAATTAAACGGCCCCGAAATCGTTCTAAAAATGTGTAAACACCCTCTGTATATGAAAAAAAAAGACGTACAAGCTTAAATGCGTCTGCCTTCTGATTTTTAGAAATTTAATTTTTCTAGCTTTCAAATTTTGAACACTAACTCTTAGAAATCACTGATAACGAAGAACAATCCATGAAAAGTAGAATAGAAGTTTCGTATTTCATTTCCTTTGTCCTGTATGGCTGTGTGTGGATTCAGTGCTCTACCTAACTTACTCCCAAAGGAAAGGAACAGAATACACATCGCGGAATACAGCGATCTGCGATTGGTGTTAACGAAATTTGAACCTGGCAATGACAAATTGTGATAACTGTAATAGCCTCAATCATCCCATTAATTATTTTTTATATGATTATTAATTTTATGTTTATCTTATTGCTTTTTTAACCCTTACTAGAACTTTACACCTAGTGAACTTCAGAATGACGAGCCCAAGGATTAGCAGAGTATTCTGCAACAATATATATATATATATATCAAATAGCATAATATAATTTTAAGAGGATATATATCCTCTAAAAATTCAAATTTTCTATTAGCTCAGTTCAAAATTCTCTATGGGTGTAGCAAATTTCTTTTTCACACAAAGAATTTCTCAAAGAATTATGCAGATCTACTTGTTAAAAAAAGGTTGTATTTTTGCACGCCGTGAAAAAAAACTATGCTGATGGTTTGTCACATAAATCATTCAATTAAGATTTCATAACATAAAATGAAACCGTCTAACAATTATTTCAAACTCCCCTGCGAAAAAAGGAAATCTGATATTTTATTTATTAAAAACTGCGCATTCTATAAGTTTGCGCCATCTGTCGAAGGCTTTGTAAAATAGAAACTCAATTGTATTTTTTTTTTTTTTTTTTTGGATAACAGATAGGGGTTTTTTGTGTATTATAGTAATTTTTTTTTCGCGTGATAAAAAGTAGCCTATTAGTTAATCCAGGACTTTAACTCTCTTCTCTATTTCGTCCAAATCCGTCAAACCATTTCAGCGTGAAACAGTAACAAACATACATACAAATGTTGACATTTTATAATAGTAGAATAGGATTCCTTTTGTATTTGTTTTTAAAATTTGTTAAACAATTTTTTTCTATATTTGTTTGCCGTTTTATTAATATCTGCTACATGATATTCGAAAGATAACTAAACAGAAAAATTAGGTACATATAATATGCAATAATATTTTAATATTTCATTTACAATTAACTATTATGGACTAAATTGCATTAGATGTTTCTTTTCTTCTGAAGGAGGCATTTGTCCAGAGAATTTTGGGAACCTCTGCCGTAGAGAAATGTCATAACTGTAAGACGAAAGAAATTTAAGCATTTTTATTCGCTAAAATTGTGTGTAACGCCATCAACGGGCGAAAGTCCGATATTAATCGGCACTGCAGATCGGTTATTCTCAGCAGATTGGATTCAGGGAAGACTTCGCAAATACGGAACAGGAGGAATCTGCTTTACACTGTATTTTGCTTTTTGTTTTGCGAGTGTGTTTCAGAAATCTTTCTGGATTAGGATAGCCTAGGAAGTTCCACCCCTAGTAATTAGATACATGTTTTGAAAGACAAGTCATACCAAATGCACCATTTGTGAAACATTTTCCAAAGCAGAAGGCTTTTTGTACCAAATTCGGCGATGTACCGTTGTCAAACATGACGAGATTTTAGGAATGGTCTGCGAAAAGTTGACTTTAATAACCTAGTAAAATGGATTTAAGTGTTATTTTCATCTTTTAGATGAAGCATGAACTGCTATAAACTTATACTGTGCTCGAAATGGGTGAATGCTAAACGTATTGTATTGGAATTCAGAACTATTATTTTTATCATTATATACATACTGGATGCCAAGGCGCAAAGCGGCCAGATTCGCCGGCCCACGCCTTACTATTCTTCATACTCAGTGCAGTATTGACTAAATTTCTGGATTCAATTCAATGAAAATAATGTTTCTCTGTTTCAACAGTATTTGTCATTGAATTTATTTAGGTTAGGCTTGCTACACATTTTGGGTGGAATTATTAAAGCCAATGTTGAAGCAGCAAATTTCTAAAATGTGCTTTACCCCAATGCATGGCGACATTTTTTAGATGGGCGATGAATGCGCCAAGTATTGTAAATTCGATGTTTTAAAGCGGTGAAAAAGTCCGGAAGACCTTGCATTTTTGTGTAGCCATTATTGCCATTTTGTAATCTAGCTACTACGTGACATAAGCTTGCTCCATTTCATGTCATTGAACTGTTAATTTGGATTTTTGCACATGCATTATTGTTATTAAACTAATATTAACATCTAGCCAGTGGCGTAGCCAGAAATTTTTCAAGGTTGGGGGGGGGGGGGATTACGACTACTGTAACCCCTATATATGTAAACGCGTGTGTGGTAATGGAGTGAAGAATATACATTTTGTATGGCAAAAAATTTCTCATGGGGGGTTATGAACCCCCTAACCTCCCCTTGGCTACGCCACTGCATCTAGCTGTTGCCGTTCGCAGTGTGGAAATATCGTCGATTTTGCTACCGCATACGTCATCCGAATACAAGTAGATTGCTGTAGTTTGAGCAATGAGTAGTCAATTTGATCCTTGTGTTTGATACTAAAGTACTTAACGCAGCGTTTCTCAACCTGTGGGGCGCGACCCCCAAGGGGGCGCGAGAAAAATCAAAGAGCAAGTAGTGATGCATGTTTTTTTTAAGAAATAATCTTATATATTCTCATTTTTACTCAAAAATATATACATTTTCGCTTCAAATGTTCATTCAAACTTTAGTGATAACAATATTTTGTAGAAAATTTCACTAAATGTTCATTGTTAAAGATTAAAAAACTGAATGTATGCTGGAAAATGAGAGAGGGGGGGCGCCACCGTAAGTTAGCCTTTGTTGGGGTGGCGCGACATTAAAAAGGTTGAGAACCGCTGACCTAACGGATTTGTGATGTAGGAGGCCTTAGCTTGTTGTATATTGCACCAGAGTGATACCCACTGAAGCTCACTATTGTGCAGTTCATTAAACCACTGAAACATCCTGGAGCCACAAACATCGTACCATTCAGCTTGGACGTTCGGCTTTAGAAGGAAAAATCCAACAAATGATCGCAAAATTTCAACTCGCATCCCTCACAGTAGCGAGTCGTTATTCCGTCGTACAATTCTAACATTCCCCTCGGGTAGTCAATATGTGTCGGAAAGGACCTACTTAACGATATCGTCCCCGCGATTGCGCAACTGCAGGTATCTCAGCTGGACCTTGGGCGAGGTCCGCACACGCCCAAGCTCTGCAACCTGTTACTCTTGGCATTGGGCGATGCCAGGGCCGATTGCGCAAATGGCCGCGAAAATAGATCGCAGGGCCACCACCCCCGGGGGCAGAGCGCAACACGTTTGGGGGCACAAGGGTGGAGCGTGCTTGGGTTACTGAGGAGACGGTTTCCGAAAAAAAGAGTGTTCCAGGCACCATCGGGCGGGGATGTTCTCGAGACGTTTTCCCGACGGATTTTATGTGCGGAACGATGTTCTTTCTTGCCTGTTCAAGGACGAGTGGAGTTGTGGGTGATAGATGGAATGTGTTTTAACTTTAACCTCTCAAGAATGGCAGAGTAAATAAATATTCTTCTTTGTTCTGGGTAGCGATGGATGTTTCTTTATACCTTAATCGCGCGATGTCCTTGCTCTCAGGACATAACTCCGATATTTTGGAAGTTTTGATTCACGAAGGATACGTTTCATAGCTGCCAACTCTTCCGATTTTATCGGAAGATTTTCCACCACAATTTTTTAACAGTTTCTTTTTACCTTGACTTATTTTAACTTTGAACTGCTACGTGAAAATTAGTGGTGGAAAATCTTTCGATAAAATCGGAAAAGCTAGCAATTGTGACATTTCATGTCAATTAAATACTCAAGAAGAACATCAAGATAGACTGTCCAATGTCGAAAAAGTGCCGCTGTTGCCATCGCACGATTTAACAACCTGCAAGATGGTGGTCGATCGAACCACCCAGGTCGATCAAACCCCACAGAGCTTAAGAACATTTTTGACCCAGCTAGTTGTGTGGCGTCCCACAGTCAGCTGTGTCAAAAATGTTTGGTTCCGTGCCACGCGATGAACGTTTCGATCGGCCGTCATCTTGCTGGTAGTTAAATCATGCGGTGGCAATGGCGACACTTTTCGACATTGGGAAATAGTTGCGCTTCAAAGTTTATAAGGCAATCTTTTAAATATTCGCTAGCAGTAGCGTACGTAGGTAAAGTAGCGCTTCATGGCAAACCACAAAACTGTGATCTTTATCTTAGTAAGAGCGATGCCTTATGATTTCGACTGCATCGGAGTTCTTAAAACTATGGAATGACCATTTATGTTGATTTATGTCGTGATGGTGTTGTTACAACTGGCAACCACAGAGCGTGCCCAGATCCGCCGTATAGGACAGCTAGGTGAAAAGGAGAGTGGTTTCCATTTTAATGAGCAACAATGAGAGGAAGTACGATTTAGCTCGGGGGTCTCTTAATTTTGAACCATTTCCAGATGAGAAATCTAGCACCTGGATTGGCAACCCCCCAGAGGTATCGTTTCCACATGGAGGACATTGGAGCTCCCAAAGATTTTACGTGCACCAGCTCCCTTTAGCGCACACGGTTCCATAGCATTTCAGCCGAGAGAGGTACTGAACCCCCTAAAGTACTGGCTGTTTCACTTTCCGTGTTCTTTTGTGAACACAGCTTAGTGACTAGGCCACTGCGGGATTGTCATGTCGGTTCACCATGCATGTGAAAAAACTTTCATAGATTTAGGTTCTAACAGCATCGAAGCAAGTATTTTAGTGTCATTGACTTTAACCTGTTCGCTCCCATCGTCGCAAGGACGCAATAGCGACAATTCTCCTTCTGTATCCATCCTAACTTCCGGGAATGGAATCACATTTCCCTGCTGTGGGCGGCGCAAATGATATATAAACCGATATTATACATCATTTGTGTATAAACCGAATGTATAAACCGGTATTCCCAGAGCGGGAACTCAGCGTGTTAAAGGGTTAACCATACGGAATAAGGCGGTTTCACGGCTCAACCACTGCGAGTCAAAGGGTTGAGGTTCATGCTAAACGCAAGTGCAACTGGTCAAATATTCAGGAGTTGCACAGCAAACCGTATCAGTTAAAATCATTCGAAGGCATTTAAAGGAAATTTTCATAAACGCCATGCATGAACACTTATACGGATGATTAAAATTAAATGAATTCGAAAAATTAACAGGTACAAACACCACATCATTTAAACGCCCAGCTGTTTCCTTTTGATCGGGCTGTCATCTTTTCTGATTCGCAGGCCGCGATTCTTGCCATTGCTAAATGTTACCATGCTCCTGATTCTGCCTCTATTCAGCAGTGCAGATCCCTTTTCTGGAGCCTCCATGAAAAAGGCAAAATAATGGCCCTACAGTGGATACCATCGCACTGCGGTATACCTGGAAACGAAGCTGCAGACAAATTGGCCAAAAAAGGGTGCACCATCTTACAGACTCCTTTAGGAGATGTCTGCTACAAATCAGTGTCCTCAAAGATTAATCTGGCCCTAAAAAACTTCTACTTATCTAAACTGGAGGAAAAATCAAAGGAGAAATCCTGGAATATGGCCATCCGTAACATCCCAACTTACCCTAGATACAGAGCCGTCGCTGCCTTCCGACTGACAAAAGGCACGACTGTCTCTGTGCCCATCTGCACCGGCTCAAGATTGTGAGTAGCCCTGCCTGCCCCCTTTACAGCAACAATCGGGTGATGACTGCGGATCACCTCCTCCTCTGTCCCGCATTAAAGGAAGAGAGTATTTACTCCCGCTACTGGGAAGCAAGACAACTTTTACTTCGTTTGCTGCCTTGATTTTCTATGTATGTTCTGCCTTCACTGTCTAGATATTTCGTCTGTTTGTGTGCTTTCTTTGTGCTTTTCCTGTGTAATTTGTGCTCTGTATCCACCTGGCGATAGAATTGTGTTCAAGCTCGCCTGCTGCATTGGAAATAAAAAAAAAAAAACACCACAAACGAAACACCAGAAAAAAAAGATATTAAAATGCTTTTTACAACAACAATTTTCCTCTGCAGGCGGGTTCTTGCTCACCGATCCCGAAGAGAAGTCACGAAAGACAGCTAATTTTGTAGCTGTTGTTTGATAAAGCAATTTACAGTTTTAAACCCTTGAGGCGCAACCCTTCCCCGATGCTGAAAGAAGGGCAGCTGTTGCCATCGCTCGACTTAACTACCAGCAAGATGGCGGACGATCGAAACGTTCATCGCGTGCCACAGATCTAGAGACCCCTTTTTTGACGACAGCTGGCTATGCCGGCACAGCCAGCTGCGTCAAAAAAGGGGTCTCTAGATCTGTGGCACGCGATGAACGTTTCGATCGTCCGCCATCTTGCTGGTAGTTAAGTCGAGCGATAAGCGTTTCTAGATCTGAGGTACGCGATGAACGTTTCGATCGTCCGCCATCTTGCTGGTAGTTAAGTCGAGCGATGACAACGGCTGCCCTTTTTTCAGCATTGGGCAATTTATGCAGCTGTTCTCGCATTCTTCCATTTTTCAGCAGATGTCAGTGCTGTTAAAAATAATCGTGACCATTTTTTTGCGGGAAGTGACGGGCTGAAAAGTAAAGGATTCTGGTGGAGCTATGTCACCCGCAACTATTTTTATAGAAATCAAATCTATTCTTCGTGACTGGCAACAGTCAAGACATCAGAGTTTGGTGTTCCCAGGTCGGGAGCACTGCGCGTTAAAGGGTTAATCGCGCGATGCCCTTGCTCTCACGACACAACTTTGACATTTTGGCAGTTTTGATTCGCGAAGAATACATTTCATAGCTGCCAACTCTTCCGAATTTATCTGAAGATTATCCACCACAATTTTTAAACAGTTTTATTTCATGTTAAAATTTCAAACTTGGCTCGAACTGCTAAGCAGAAATTAGTAATAGAAAGTCTTTTGACGACATCCGGAAAGTTGCTAGCTACGTATGTCATTTCATTTCAATTAAATACCGAAGGAAAACATCAAGATAGACTGTCCAACGACGAAAAAGTGCCGCCGTTTGCCATCGCACATTCAACTACCACTGGGCGATCAATCGAATCGCCCAGTGCGTGCCACGCCACGGATCTAAAGAACATTTTTGACACAGATGACACAACGTTTTTGAAAAGCTTGCCACACAGCCAGCTTTTCAAAAACGTTCTTTGGCGTAGTTAAATCGTACGATGGCAAACGGCGGCACTTTTTCGACATTGGAAAATGGTTGCGGTTCAAACGGTTATAAGGCGATATTTTAAATAGTAGCTATCAGTAGCGTACGTAATTAAAGTAACCGCTTACTGGCAAACAACAAAACTGCGATCTTTCTCTTTGTAAGAACGATACCTACGATTTCGCTTGCATCGTAATTCTTAAAAATATGGAACGACCATTTATGTTGGTTTATGTCGTGATGGTGTTATTGTTACAGATGCCCTTTGGCAACCACAGAGCGGGTCCAGGTCCGCCGTATAGGGAAAGCTAAGGGAAAAGGAGAGTGGTTTCCATGTTAATAAGCAACAGTGGGAGGAAATACGATTTAGCTCGGGGGTCTCCTAATTTTGAACCATTTCCAGATGAGAGATCTAGCACCTGGATTGGCAACCCCCACAGAGGTATCGTTTCCACATGGAGGACATTGGTGCCACGACAGATCCTACGTGCACCAGCTCCCTTTAGCGCACAGGGTTTTATGGCATCCCAGCCGACAGATTTTTCGAACCCTCGGAAGCCAGTGCTGTTTCACATTCCTTGTTCTTTTGTGAAGAAAGCTTAGTGACTAGGCCACTGCGGGATTGTCATGACGGTTCACCATGCATGTGAAAAAACTTTCATAGATTTAGGTTCTAACAGCAGTCTATCGAAGCATGTATTTTAGTGTCATTGACTTTAACCTGTTCGCTCCCATAGTTGCAAGGACGCAATGGCGGCAATTCTCCTTGTGTACCCATCCTTACTTCCGGGAATGGAATAGCGTTTCCCTGTTGTGGGCGGGCGCAAATGTAGTATAAACCGATAAAAAGCCCTGTGGAGACAGATGGGCGATTCGATTGACCGCCACGCTTTTGGTAGTTAAATGGATCGATGGCAAAGTCCGCACTTTTTTAGCTTTGGGACCATTTAACCATTCGGAATACAGTGGTTTCATTGCTCAACCACTGCGAGTCAAAGGGGTGAGGTTCATGCTAAACGCAAGTGCAACTGGTCAAACAGTCAGGGGTTGCACAGCAAACCGTAACATATCAGTTAAAATAGTTGGAAGACATTTAAAAGAAATTTTCATAAACGTCATTATACGGATGCTTCAAATTAAATGAATTCGAAAAATTAACAGGTACAAACACCACTAACAAAGCACCAGAAAAAAAACATCGTAAAATGCTTATTACAACAACAATTTTCCTCTGCGGGTGACTTAAATTTCTTCTTTTCATGAAGTAGTCGCGAAAAACAGCTTTTTTTGTAGCTGTTGTTTGATAAATCAATCTACAGTTTTAAACCCTTTCCCGATGCTGAAAAAAGTGTAGCCGTTGCCATCGCTCGCCTTAACTACCAGCAAGCTGGCGGACGATCGAAACGTTCATCGCGTGCTACAGATCTAGAGACCCCTTTTTTGACGCAGCTGGCTGTGCCGGCATAGCCAGCTGTCGTCAGAAAAGGGTCTCTAGATCTGAGGTACGCGATGATGAACATTTCGATCGTTCCGCCATCTTGCTGGTAGTTAAGTCGAGCGATGGCAACAGCTGCCCTTTTTTCAGCAATCTGTCCAGCTGTTCTCGCATTCTTCCATTTCTCAGCAGATGTCAGTGCTGTTAAAAATAATCGTGACCATTTTTTTGCGGGAAGTGACGTGCTGAAAAGTAAAGGATTCTCGTGGAGCTATCTCACCCGCAACTATTTTTATAGAAATCAAATCTATTCTTCGTGCCTGGCAACAGTCAAGACATCAGAGTTTGGTGTTCCTAGGGCGGGAACACTGCGCGTTAAAGGGTTAATCGCGCGATACCCTTGCTCTCAGGACACAACTCTGACATTTTGGCAGTTTTGATTCACAAAGAATACGTTTCATAGCTCCCAACTCTTCCGATTTTATCGGAAGATTTTCCACCACAATTTTTAAACAGTTTTCTTTCATCTTACAATTTCAAACTTAACTCGAACTGCTAAACGTAAATTAGTAATAGAAAGTCTTCTAACGACATCGGGAAAGTTGCTATCTACGTATGACATTTCATTTCAATTAAATACTCAAGGAAAGCATCAAGATAGAATGTCCAATGTCGAAAAAGTGCCGCCGTTTGCCATCGCACATTCAACTACCAGAAAGATGGCGCTCGATCGAATCACCCAGTGCGTGCCACGCCACGGATCTAAAGAACATTTTTGACACAGATGGCTGTGTGGCGCCACACACCCATCTTTTCAAAAATGTTCTTTGGATCCGTGCCACGCGATGAACGATTCGATCGGCCGCCATCTTCCTGGTAGTTAAATCGTACGATGACAAACGACGGCACTTTTTCGACATTGGAAAATGGTTGCGGTTCAAACGGTTATAAGGCGATATTTTAAATAGTAGCTATCAGTAGCGTACGTAATTAAAGTAAGCGCTTAATGGCAAACAACAAAACTGCGATCTTTCTCTTTGTAAGAACGATACCTACGATTTCGCTTGCATCGTAATTCTTAAAAATATGGAACGACCATTTATGTTGGTTTATGTCGTGATGGTGTTATTGTTACAGATGCCCTTTGGCAACCACAGAGCGGGTCCAGGTCCGCCGTATATAGAAAGCTAAGGGAAAAGGAGAGTAGTTTCCATGTTAATAAGCAACAGTGGGAGGAAATACGATTTAGCTCGGGGGGTCTCCTAAATTTGAACCATTTCCAGATGAGAGATCTAGCACCTGGATTGGCAACTCCCACAGAGGTATCGTTTCCACATGGAGGACATTGGTGCCACGACAGATCCTACGTGCGCCAGCTCCCTTTAGCACACAGGGTTTTATGGCATCCCAGCCGACAGATTTTTCGAACCCTCCCAAGCCAGTGATGTTTCACATTCATTGTTCTTTTGTGAAGACGGCTTAGTGACTAGGCCACTGCGGGATTGTCATGACGGTTCACCATGCATGTGAAAAAACTTTCATAGAGTTAGGTTCTAACAGCATCGAAGCAAGTATTTTAGTGTCATTGACTTTAACCTGTTCGCTCCCATCGTCGGAAGGACGCAATGGCGGCAATTCTCCTTCTGTACCCATCCTTACTTCCGGGAACCTTACTCCCGGGTGTGGGCGGGCGCAAATGTTGTATAAACCGATAAAAATCCCTGTGGAGCCAGATGGGCGATTCGATTGACCGCCATGCTTTTGGTAGTTAAATGGATCGATGGCAAAGTCCGCACTTTTTCAGCTTCGGAACCATTTAACCATGCGGAATAAGGCGGTTTCGTGGATCAACCACTGCCAGTCAAAGGGCTGTGGTTCATGCTAAACGCAAGTGCAACGGGTCAAATATTCAGGAGTTGCACAGCAAAATGTATCAGTTAAAATCATTGGAAGGCATTTAAAGGAATATTTCCTAAACGCCATGCATGAACACTTATACGGATGCTTAAAATTAAATGAATTCGAAAAATTAACAGGTACAAACACCACAAACGAAACACCAGAAAAAAAAAACATCGTAAAATGCTTATTACAACAACAATTTTCCTCTGCACGTGAATTCTGCAACTTGATCCCAAAGAGAAATCACGAAAGACAGCTAATTTTGTAGCTGTTGTTTGATAAAGCAATCTACAGTTTTAAACCCTTGAGGCGCAACCCTTTCCCGATGTTGAAAGAAGGGCAGCCGTTGCCATCGCTCGACTTACCTACCAGAAAGATGGCGGAAGATCGAAACGTTCATCGCGTGCCACAGGTCTAGAGACCCTTTTTTCACGACAGCTAGCTGTGCCGCACAGCCAGCTGTCGTCAAAAAAGGGTCTCTAGATCTGTGGCACGCGATGAACGTTTTTATCGTCCGCCATCTTTCTGGTAGTTAAGTCCAGAGATGGCAACGGCTGCCCTTTTTTCAGCATTGGGCAATCTCTCGAGCTGTTCTCGCATTCTTCCATTTTTTCAGCAGATGTCAGTGCTGTTAAAAATTATCGTTACCATTTTTTTTACGGGAAATGACGTGCTAAAATGTAAAGGATTCTCGTGGAGCTATGTCAATCGCAACTATTTTTATAGAAATGAAATCTATTCTTCGTGACTGGCAACAGTCCAAACGTCAGAGTGTGGTGTTCCCAGAGCGGGAACACTGCGCGTTAAAGGGTTAACCCTTCGTAATAAGGCGGTTTCACGGCTCAACCACTGCGAGTCAAAGGGTTGAGGTTCATGCTAAACGCAAGTGCAACGGGTCAAATATTCAGGAGTTGCACAGCAAACCGTAACATAACAGTCAAAATCATTGGAAGGTATTTAAAAGAAATTTTTATAAATGCCGTGCATGAACACTTATACGGATGCTTAAAATTAAATGCATTCGAAAAATTAAAGGTACAAACACCACAAACGAAACACCGGAAAGAAAACATCGTAAAATGCATGTTAAAGGAACAATTTTGCACTCCGCATGTTAGTGATTGGAATCCAAGTTCTTAAGTCACGAAAAACAGCTAATTTTGTGGATGTTGTTTGGAAAAGCAATCTACACTTTTATAGCGATGCTGGTTCTACCCTGGGAGCATGGCGTGCAACGCTTACGGGCGGCCAAAATCTCCTCGCTGTTTTTGTTTCATCGTTTAGCTAGTATCTTTGTCATTACTTCAGTTATTTTTTATGCTAATGCATGGTTATACATACATATTGATATACATGATCTGATAGTGCCGCAACTAGAGTTTACGTCTCCAAGGGGCAATACTTGATTTTGGTGCCCCCTCAGCACTAGCAAAATCTCCTCGCTGTTTTTGTTTCATCGTTTAGCTAGTATCTTTTGTCATTTACTTCAGTTATCTTGTATTCTAATGCATGGTTATACATAACTATTGATATACATGATCTGATAGTGCCGCAACTAGAGTTTACGTCTCCAAGGGGCAATACTTGATTTTGGTGCCCCCTCAGCACTACGACTCGGGCAAATGCCCTGTTTGCCCTCTCTAGTTACTGTCATGCTGATAGTTGAATTTGCGAATAATACTCGTCAAACATGCCTCATGTAAAATAATATACCTTAAATCAGTGCTAATTTGCGCCTGGATGGGTAAAAGGGCGGAGCGTAAAAAATAAGTTTTCGATTTAGTTTTTGTACTAGTGCAGAAATGTTATGTAATGGTGGGTAGGCCAATTGTGCAAATTTTCTGGAAAAACAAAAGAGATCTGTTTCCAATTCGTCTATGAACTTTTGAAGATTTTTACCATATACAGTAAGCCCACTAAACTCCCTTGTCATCCTCGTAACTTCAGAACGGCTGCTGCTATATTCATACAAGTGATATATGTCTAGGTATTGTAAAGTCGCGATGCGCTACTGAATAAAACCCATACGGCGCCATCTGGTGGAAAAATGCAGAGTTAGCATTTCTATCTTGAAAACGGAACAAGATAGGGACAAAAAAAAAAAAAAAAAATGACTTACAAATTTGTAGAGCCTCATGGATTTAGTACGAAAAGACACCTTGTGGACATTAATGCGGAGAATAGAACGTTTCAAACGCGCATTTGTTTTTCCGTGATTTCCCACACCTTCACGGCTGACAACTGCATTCGATGCGTCTGCTTCGGTTACCATACCCAAATCTTCCATCACAGTACTTGCAATGATGGAACAAATCGAAGTCCAGGAATCAACCTTAAAATAAAAGGAAAATCTAGTGGGATTCCATTCTAGTGTCAATTCCAAATCTAGTGGGATTCCATTACGTACAATAATGTATAAGAATTTTTTGCAGTCTTGTAAAAAAAGTGTAAGTCCTATACACATAAAAATCTATTAGGTTGTGTGGCGGTGATCTATGATATATATCGATAATATTCGAATGCATCATTCAGGCACTAGTGCACTTTAAATGATTTGTAATCAATCACAAATAAGTATAAGAATACTTTTTGTAACCCTTTAAATAAACTATGAATCCCACACACACCAAAATCTATAAGAGTCATGTGACCGTGACCTGTAATAAAAATACCTAATTTGCGTTCAATCAAATGCATTGTTAGACTCTAGCGCACTTTAATGAATTTTCTTCCGAAGTGCGTACCGAATTAGAATTCATTTTTGCATCCCCGTAAAAAAAAACTATGGGATCTATATCCACCAAACTCAATGCCGGTCATGAGAAGGTAGTCTATAATATGTATGCCAAACTTGGGCTCAATCGAATGCATCGTTTAGGAGCTCAAGTGTAAGCACACGCACACACATACGTACATTACCGTAAAAATTGCACTAATGAATTCACAATGTCTCAAAACGTGTAAATATAGAGTGGTTATAATTAAACTTCCCCTATGAACAGTGCTCTATAACTAAAACAGGCGAACGGATTGTAACTAAAATTGGTTTATTGGCTGTACATGATATACACTCAAGGGATTTCGAAAAAAAAAGTTTTAAAAATGTCCACTAGGTGGCGTTTTGCATAAAAAACGGCAAATTTAATGATAGAAATGGCTAATTCGAAATATACAAAAAATTTTAACATGTATTCAATACTTTCTGGGCATTTATTCACTCATTTGGGTAAAATTTGAGCTGATTTAAATATGCAAAGTGCCATCTAGTGGACATTTTTTTAACTAAACATTCTGAAAAATTTGCTTGAGAGCATCTCGTGTACAGTCAACCCCTCCTAGACAAAGAAAGCCTAACAAGTCCTACGTCACTAAACTTTGACGCCATCACTTGGCCTACATTTAAAAGTTTTACTTTTACAAAATAAAACTATAAAAAGTTTCCGGTGAATTTACTCATGAATAAAAAGATTTTAATAATTTGAGATAAAAAATATAGTTTCATAAAAAATGACACTTTTTAACCATGACTAATTAGATAATATGATAAGGAAACAGATCGGAATGAATAATTTTGTATGAGAAAGATATTTTAATTTTATATTTTTTAAGATATTTTCTAATATTTGTTGCATTCACCAGAAATTTTAAATAGTTTTACTTTGTGAAACTAAAACTGTGATAACGTCATCACTTGAAGGCCGAGTGATGACGTCAAAGCTACAGTTGTTAGGCTTTCTATATGCCAAATTTGGTATCAATCTGTTCACCGGTTACAGCAGCATAATGCTGTTTATAAGAGAAGTTTAATTGTAACCACCTTGTATAGTAAATATCTGTAATCTATACGTAATTTCATAGTCGAATTTTTTCATGATTGCAATGCATTCCTTCAGGGGCGTAGCCAAGGGGGGGGGGGTTAGGGGGTCATAACCCCCCCACCATGAGAAATTTTTTCCCATACAAAATGTATATTCTTCACTACATTATCACACACACGTATACATATATATGAGTTGTAGTAGTCGTAACCCCCCCCATGAAAAATTTCTGGCTACGCCCCTGCATTCCTTACATGGCACGGTACACATTCTGAAAGTAAAAATTATATATCTGCTGGTGGTGCCTCGCTTATTGGCAAGTCAGATGATCACAAAACAGTTTTCCCAAACAAGAGTGCTCCGCCACATCCAGAGTGGATGTCCTCCAGACAATTTCACATCGAATTATTTAGAACGAAGTCCTGTTCAAGGACTCTGAAGAGTGGTTGATAGATGGAATGGGATTCCCCCAAGAAAAAAAATAAATAAATTAACTTAGTTTTCTGTAGTGATGAGATGTTTATGGTCTTCTTTCGCGTGGCTCTTGTTGTAGGAATGAAGGTTACGCGTAAATTTTTTTCGGTAAAATATTTGGAATCTGAATTTTAGATTTTCCTCGAACTCCATAAATAACTTCAGGAGTGCCAGAAAAACAATCTTTTATATGAGCGATTCGCTTGTTTATTTTTCGGTTTTAAAACCTTTTTTTTATTTATTTATATGTAATACACATTGTTTTGTGCAGGATAAGATATACGAACTGGCGCAAGGCGTAATTTGTGTGTCCAAGGTTTGCCAGTTATATCCAGTGACGCATCACCTTACAGTACGTCATGATGTATCTATCGTATAATTTTACCGTTAAAATGTAATATAATTCTTCTTTATTTAACGAAACTTAAAATAAGTGTTTCTGCTATCAGTGCTGTACAAGCAGACACGGCTGTCGCCCGGGGCCCATAAGCGTAAAGTTTTCAAAACTATTGGGGGGGGGCCGGGCCCCTCAACCACATATATTCACATCAGTGGCGTAGCCAGGGGGGTTAGGGGTAATAACCCCCCATGAAAAGTTTCTGGCTACGCCACTGATTCACGTACATATAACTTACTCATACCTGCCAACTACTACGGAATATAATTAACCACTTTTTCTACATGATTTTTCGGCTTAAGATATAGCAAAACTTTTGTGCTGCGCGCGAGCTGGTTACTATTTTGAAAAAAATTATTAAAAAATTATACTGTTTACAAAGAGTGGTTAATTTTATTCCGTGGTAGTTGGCAGCTATGACTTACTATATATAAGTGTAAATTATTGGAGGCGCTCGAGCTCTATGGTTCCATAGAATACTACACCTATGTAAGGTAAGTATCCATGCCAGTATTCCTACCATGTTATAAGTTAAAAGTAGAAGCAAAGTAAAAAATCCAAAAGGAAAAAAAAAAAAAAAAAAAAAACATTTTCGATGACATAGTGTATTTTAGACCCATCTGAACTTTTTTTTTTCATTTACATTGTATAATCTGATTTTAATTAACCAGAGCCTAGCGAGGGCAGCTTATAGTAACATTGTGTGTTACGTGGCGTCACATGAATACAAAATCTTGATTGAAATCAAAAGAAGAAAATTTTTAAAAGTAAAGTCTTTTTTAAACGTTTGTAAATGGGGTGAAATCCTTTTTTTATGTTAGTATAAATGAGTTTTCTGTATTTAGTGGTAAATTATTGGGTGGGCTCAGCCCCTATTCACAATTTATTGGGGGGGCTTGAGCCCCACGGGCCCATATAACTCTACGCCTATGCCGGGGCCCCCGGATTCGTATAGACAATCTCGGATGGTTTAAAAGTAAGCATGTTCTTTGCAATTAGGCAAGTAAATTTAAATATTTGCAATCGTACAGGGTTCCAGAGAATCGTTGCATACTTTACAACACATATGGGCAACTTCCGCCCCGCGGTCCAGACGTGGCCCGCAAAATCTTTTGATCTGGCCCGCGGAACACAACAAAACCTCATATTAACCATTCATAATCCCATATAAATCTCAATTATACGGCCCGCGACACCGTCAACATTCTAAAGTTCGGCCCGCGACCCCGCTAACATCCTTAAATTTGGAACGCAGCTTTCCAAAGATGGCCATACGTGCTTTACAACATTAAATTTAAAAAAAAACTATTTTTATTTAAAAAAGAACGTTTGAACCGTGTATTTGAATAATGGTCTGCTTAGAAAAGTGCTAGATTTTGACTGTAACTTTGTACCAAAAAATCTGTTAGATGGAGCTAGGCGTCTAGAACTTTGGCAAGAGATTCTAAAAAGCTTAGTGGACATGGCGACTGTGGCAAAGATTTGGCAATGCGGTTTTTGCAACAGGACGGCTCATCTCCACATGGATCCAAGCCTGTGTGCTACTGAATCAATCAAAATTTTGCAAACAGATGGATAGTTCGATATAGTCCAATTCAGTGGAATCCTCAATCGCTTCGCCCCACCACGGCCGCGTGGATAAAGCACTCAAAATTCGAGCCCCATGGCGCAGCTGTCGATCTAACGGTCTGGGGTTTAAGTCGGTTTCCACCAAATGTAACGGGAATACGCGTTAGAACCCCTTAGAAAGTCCACCGACCACGACACTCCCCATCCCAGGCTGACCATCCATGCGTAACGTTGCCATAACCAAACACAAACCTCAATCTCTCGATTTCACTTATTGCCAAATCATTGGAACGGCGAACTTTTCATGGAACGTTTCTTGAAATTCTAGGGCACCCCCCCCCTTGCTCATTATTTCCAATAAACGTTCCTTGATTTGTTTACAGTGCAGAGGGCAAAATTTTCCCAGTGCACCACTAAAATACTATAATTTTCTTTTTTACTGAACGTAACTTAAAATAGTTGGCACTTCAGTATCAAACTGGTTTAATTACTCCCTAATGCGTCGCAAAGCATTCAAACTTTCTTTAGATATTACGATGGAGAGTGAACTTCGGCGTTTTCTTTTTTTTTTTTTTTTTTAGTTTTTTTAACAGTGTTGGTTTTGTTGCTAACTTGTTAAATGTTCTTAAATGTTTTTTTCTTAAAACTTAGGATAGAAGTTTTAAATGCATTTCAAACATTCACATTTTTTCGATAGAAAAATATTTCATTTATATACTGTTATTCCCTAGGGTAAGTGAGGTAAAATGGATTTTAAAAAGGTGTTTTTATTCATTGGCTGTTTTCTGTTACTAATAATGTTAAACATGCAACTGTTTTGTGGTACTTTATGTAGTGTATTCATCTCCTTCACGCTTGAAAGCATTTTATATATGTTAGTTTTTAATACAAAAATATTTAACTTCATTAAAAGCTGCCTTCTCCATAAAGTTGACACAATCAGTCAAGGCAAAATGAGTAATAGACTAAAATATAAAATATATTAATCCTCTATCTAATTTTTTTTTACCTTATATTTCAGAAATTAGTAGGCAACATTTATACTTATTAAAAAGTTCGTTAAGAACATTAGGAACAAGAAGTGTAATAAAACAAATATTTTCGGGAAATTTTCTGTTTTGCAACAGTTTCTATGTGATGTCGAACTACAAGTTTTCAATATCTGGTGTTGATATTTAGAGTATTGTTGTTGTTGCTCAAAATTTTTGTTAAAACAAGTTCTCGCGTCTTTATTCAGTGGTTCACAAAGAGTTCACAAATTTCTGATAACTAGTTGTGGCTTCAAACAACTTTGAAAAAGTTTTTTAAACTTTGCACATCAGCGTATGATAGGAGGGAGTTTTTTAATGCCAGTTTCACCAGTCATACTTACAGTAAATTACAGAGAGCCGGGTTGAGATTCCTTTTTCTTGAAATTTTACTTTTAAGAAAGTGATTCGAAGTTAAAAGAGAAAAGATTGTCTAGATTACAATGAGCCAGTACTTTAATAATAATAATAGTAATAATAAACATTATTGTTGTTGTTGCTGCTTTCTGTTTAACTAAATTTACTTTTTTTTCAACAGGCGAAGACTTGACGATTAGGCATTGCCCATTAAAACTGCCCGAAGGTAGTGTGGCAATCTTATTGTTGTTCTATACAACTGGTCGACTCGATTCTTTCCTGCTCCCGGTCACTCGTCAAATTCTCCCGCAGTTCGAAAAACCAAGCTGGTCTCTGAGGTTCCGTGCTCGTAGCGTACGTGCTCATAGCGTACACCCCATCAAGCGTGCTTGTAGCGTACATGTGGTACTCGTAGCGTACATCTTCCCCGCCACCTGTTTTCACCACACTAATAATTGAAAAGAAGAAATAAAAAGGCGAATCCAGCTAAATATAGATCTACTTTAGTAGCGGCCATTTTAGTCCACAAAATTGTAGATTTCATTACTACTATTTACTTTGAAAAATTAAGGTGAAGTTTAAATCAAGTCAAGAAAAAGTCATTGTAATTTTTTTTTTTTTAAGGAACTGTTTTACGGCCGATTCCCAATTATAATGAAGTGTTTAAAATAAAAAATTTTATCAAGCGGTGTATATTTCAGAATGTCTTTTAGCATGTTCGAATACTGGATAGAGCTTCAAATATTAAAAACAGTGCTCTCAGACGCAAAAAGAGGCATTTTTCTGTTTAGTAATATTTTTATTATAGTAATATTTTTTTTTATAGACATAAATGTCGAATACGTGACTGAGGCTTTTCTAGAGGAAAAATATTTTTAGAAATTTTGTCTGCTTCAAAACGGGGGTGAAACTATTATTATGCGAGGGCGACTATTACGCAAGTAAACACGTTATGTTTAATTATAAAAAAAATAAATAAATAATAATGAAATAATTTTGTTTTCTTTCTTTCATTTATTCTGAAATATCGTTAAAAGATCCGCTAAAAAAATGAGGATCTGGATCCGGATATTTTTTTTTCATCCGTGGATACGGATACGGATATCCGGAACACCTCTAAAAATAATCATATATCGATGTCTTTCAGTGTCCAGAATCCCCCTCCTCCCCCCCCCCCCCCAAACCTACTGAATTGCTACGTTACTAAGCTCGATCGGATTGAGGGAGACCTTTAAACATTGGTACTCTTATTTTAAAGATGCCTTTTTAAAAATTAAGTTATGGTATTAATAAGTCAACAACAACTTTTTAAAAATCTTTTTTAAATTAAATGTTAGTGTAATTGTAATGTTTTTAGACAACTTTTTAAATGCTGAAAAAAAACAGCAAGACTTTTTGAAGGAAACTGGCTTAAAATGATTTAAAATTAATTTCTTAAAATGTAAAATATTGGGTATATATAATTGTGATTAAAATTAATAGTTAATTAGCTTTGTTTGAATAGTTTTAATAATTATATGTTTACTATTTTTGATATTGAAAAGCTTATTGCCCCTCACAGACTTTGATTGAACATCTGTAAGCCTTCTGATGAGAAAACTTAAATTTTCGACATCACCTCATTAATGCAAGGGAGTATATTTTATTTATTGGGAATTTGGGTAAGAGGGCTGTATAAAAAGTAAAAGTTTGTATTTACTTACATTTAATTTCCTGAAAATTTTATTCGACACCATAAAGTAACTTTGTAATTAATTATATATGTCTAAGATCAATATTTAAAGAAGAAAACCCTAGGTCAGTGCTTGTAAGACACCCTCTCTAATAGGGTATAGGGCTGGAAGAAATAATGATTTTTATTTAATATTAAAACTATAAAACTTTTTACTTTCAGTGTACGTTATCATGTGAGTTATTTTGATTTTGTGTTTAAGGCAGATCTACATGAGGGCTGCCTGCTTAATTAAGGCATGCCTTGAGCGGAGAACTTTTTGAGGGGTTCTAGCGCTTATTCAGGTTACAACTACTGAAAACAGTCGCGCTGTAGGCCAGAATCCTAGATCTACATACTTCAGCCCTTTACCAAATTGCCATTAAATTAGTAAAAAGTATTCATATTATAATGTAAAAAGTTAAAAATAATTTTTTTAAGCTTTATAAGATAAATTTATATCTTATAAAGATCTTATACAATATACAATCATATGTATTTTTGTTTGGCGTCCAATTATTTCTAGGAATCCTACGCATTCATTCCGCCCTTCTTTGTTCATCTTGCGGGAACCTGTATACAAGGGCGGTTCTACAGTTGCAGTCTGGGAGGGGGTTTATAATTTTATATAACCCCCCCCATTTATTTTATAATTTATATAAACTCAGTGCCTCAGAGAAGGAGTGACTACCGTGGAACATAGAGGGGAAAAGGGTCATCTTTGACTGCACAATACACTTCATATATGTGAATAAAATGTTTAATCAATCATCAAATGTGAAATAAGTGTTTAATTAATCATATAATTGATGAAGTATGTAAATCCCAAAAGTAATAACCATGCATCTTCGACCCCATCGATCAAAATTGTTCCTCCCCCCCCCCTACTAAAATGAGACGGGCTCGGGCTCTGTAATTCGCGATTGTGAATTTCCTATGCAGAATTATTTTTTTCACTTTCGTTTTCAAAATCCTGGGAGGGGTAATTACCCCCCCTCCCGTAAAACCGCCTAATGCCTGTACACTTTTACATTTTCTTCTTTCTGATAGCTTGATTTTCAGCCGGGAACGCAGCAAGAAGGCATTTATACAGATAGAAAAATTAATAGTTTAAATAGCAATATATTTTTAAATGATGGTTTTTTATCATTTTAAGAGGTTTCTAGTATAATACATTATGTACACAGATTGCTTGCACACCTTTAAACAAGAGAACAGCAATAGGATGACCAGCAACTCAATTTTCTTGCTAAAGAAGGTGGTTTTTTCCCCATATTTTATTGTTTTCTAAACTACGATTTTGTGGACTAAAATGGCCGCTACTGAAGTAGGTCTACATTTAGTCGGATTTGCTGTGGTGAGAACGGAAACAGGTGGAGGGGGAGATGTACGCTACGAGCACCACATGTACGCTACAAGCACCCTTAATGGGGTGTATGCTATGAGCACGTACGCTACGAGCACGGTACCGTCTCGGTTGAGGGGGCTCTACGGAAGCTGACAGTGATTGATTATTACTAATGTCCGACCGAAACTGGTTTTCTGGCCGAAACCGAATGTTCGGCCGTGGCTTCAGTTTCGGCCGAAACTCACGTGTTCAAGTATAAAATTCTTAAAAGTACTGAAACTTGGACCATTTTACCCATTATTCTGCATTAATTAGGACATTAAATGGAAACACATTATGTTAAGTTTGTTGTGATCATTTATTTATTTCTTATTATATGAAAAAATATTATTTTAATAATATTATTAATATTTTTTATAATATTTATTATTAATATATTTTATAATATTTATTAGAAATAAAAAATATTAATAATATTTTAAATAAAGCATTCGTTTTGAATTATTCATTAATACTTTGGTTACAAGAATCATCAATCTCTTTTAGGCTTCTTTTAGGTATCTCTTTTATAAAAATAATAATTATTATTACACTCTTAGTTTCAGTCTTAACAAAGATTAACAAATAACACATTTAGAATTAACAATACCTAGATCACAGTTAGTAGGACAGTCGTACTTACATTTAAAATTAAGTAACTCACTACTAAACTACAGTAAACATTTAAATTAAAAACAATCATAACCCTAGTACAACAAAACTACATCAATAGATCATCGGAATGAAAAAAAAAACTTGAAACAAGTTTACTTAAGCAAGGTAATTTATCAAATTAAACACTTCATATTTTTCATTTACAATCTCTTTTTTACATGTGACTTGATTTGTTAATAACAACAAAACAAAGTTACTGATTCAATATTTAATTAGCTATACAAATCATTTAAGTATAGAAACGAAATAAAAACTTTCATGTAATCAGTTCCATCAAAACAAAATATAACCTCTGTTTGCGTCGGACGATAACGCACTGTCTAAGTTTTGTTGCTGCGGAGATATCCGAACGGCGCACGACAATTCCCGAACAGGGCTGACCGCGTTGCCGTGCGAAACGAAGTTAGGCGAGCGTGCACGATAACGTCCGAAACGAGTTGCGGTTTCGGCCAAAGTTTAGGCCCATTTTCGGCCGAAACTGAAACTGAAACCGAAATTTCGGTTGGACATTAATTATTACTGTTCCGGAGCAAACGGAGAAACCTTTTCTATTCTAAAAGCCCTTTCCCCCCCCCCCCCCTAAAAAAAAAAAAAAAAAAAAAAAAAAGGCACATTATCTTTTAATAAACATTTATGAACGTTTATTCACATTTTTATACATTTGAAATTCTTTGTAAAAAAAATTTTAAATTTTTTTTAAGGCTGTAAGGGTATCTATCGCACATTTATTTATGAAATTCTCACAATTTCACATATTTTTGTACGTTCGTGTACATTTTAACGCACTTTTCACTGGGTTAGCATTGGAAAGTGTTTGATTTTTTAATTTTAATTACTTTTCGAATTCCGCGCTCGATTTGTGTGCACATTTAAAATTCAAAAAGTAGTGCGCGCACAGGCCGCAGCGTGACACAGCTGGTGTATGCGTACGGTATACATCAGCGATACACATTTTTCTCCACGTGTTGGATTTTGTTCGATTTAATGAATAATTATGTACGCGAATTTATTAGTTATCAATAATTATGTACTTACGTTGTAATGAATAGTAATCCTGTTTATTTGTAACTCCCCCCGGCGACCAGTTGTATAATGAATCATTTTATTATCGGGGCAACCAGTGGTTGACTAACAGAGAAGTGCTTAAGAGGTGGGGAGGGAGCAAATAGGACAACCGCCCATGGTAGCTAAAATTTAGGGCCGCTTAAAAACTGTTGAATTCATAGATATCAAGTAGTCAAATAAACTTCCTGACTTAGAACTGAAATTTGCACAACAGAAAATAGCCGGGAATTTATAATTTCATGTCAATAGAGAATGCAATTAAGCACTGTTTTTCCGTTTTCCTGCGCGGCACAGCCACCTGTCGTCAAAAAAGGGTCTCTAGATCTGTGGCACGCGATGAACGTTTCTATCGTCCGCCATCTTGCTGGTAGTTAAGTCGAGCGATGGAAACGGCCTGCCCTTTATGCAGCATTGGGAAAGGGTTGCGCCTCAAAGCGTTAACTGTTCCACTTCAACATATTTTACAACACTTTACCAGGGCCCGATTAACCTCTGAAGTGAGGGGAAGCTCAGTCTCATTTCTGGCCCCCCATCACCTTTTTGTTTGGGAAAAGTAAAGTTGTAATGATTTTCTGTCATAAAAATATTTTATTCATAAAAAAGAAATTTCATTGATTTAATTAGTTCTAATGATTTCCTTTGAAAAAAGCATTTTATTCATTAATTTGAAAATTTCCTTTGATAAAAATATTTTATTCATTAATCTTCATAATAGTTTAGTTCATTGTAACGAGATTTTACAGTATTTTTGACATTACTTTAAACATTAACAAATAACTAAAGACATTTCATTACCTTATTGGAACATTAAACTTTATTAATTTAGTCCTATTTTTCCTTACGCATGGTTTTTTTCGGGAATTCTTGGTTTTAATGACATAAAAATCACAACACAGAAGTTGAGAATTAATTTTGACATTTAGAAGATGTTTAACCATGGGCGCCGGCAGCATAGGGCAAGGGGGGCAATGCCCCCCCTGGATTTTTGTATGCAGTGTTTCCCCTTGCTTTTTTGCTCTTTCCAACATGGTAACCATACGTTCAAGTAGTCTTTGCCCCCCCCTAGGAAATATTCTGCCGGCGCCCATGTGTTTAACATTACATATTAAAAGTCTACCGCTTTCTGCCGGCCAAATATTCCCCATAACAGAAAAAAACTCTCAACCACAGCAGATGCCCCAGGCAAAGACATCGCAAACAACCAATTTAGAAATGTTGCGACATGAAGTATGAAGACTTCTGAAAAGCACTACTTCTCTTCATTAAAAATGTTTACAATAACTTAAAAGATCATTTAAAAACAAAATTTTGAATTTTTATCGCAGTTTTTCAGTCATTTTCAGCCCCCCCCCCCTTCAAATTCTGAGGGGAAGCTCAAGCTTCACGAGCCTTTTCAGTAATCAGGCCCTGCCCTTTACAATACTTTTCGAAATTAATCATTTCGATTTTAATCATCATTCGATTTTAATCGAAATTAATCATTAACCATTTCTTCTGTAATGAAAAAAAACTAGCGAGAGAGCATCTATACACATGTACAGACGATATGTTTCCCCCTAAATAAAAATAAAAAATAAAATAAAATAAAATAAAATAAAAAACACTGTATGTAAAACCACTATGTAATATTTCAAAGAAGAAAGAAATGCATGTAAATTTGCATTATCGGTTCCCACTTGTTACATAACCGCTGTAAGTCAGCTTGTCATTTAAAGTTCAAGGGCAGCATCATAATCGTATTTGAACAGCCTGGAATTACGCTCTCAAGTGCAGATTGAAAACCAGCAGTTGTATAATCAATAGGTGAGCTAGCTAGTAGTGTTCCTGGAACGACAACGCGTTGTCAAAAAGACAAATTGTTCCCGATTTTAACAGCACATGCGCTGAAAACCTGTCTAAAACAAAAAAAAAAAAATGCTAAAACCATAGGAAGTCAGAAACGGCACATAACAGCGTCTAAAGAATAAGTAATGTGCGAGTTTACCTTAACGTTTATCAAATTTCCAGGTTGATGAGTGGTTTATGATTCCGGTTTTGTGTCTGTCCGTCTGTTTTTGTTCTAATCACCCCCACCCTTACAAAAAAAAAAAAAAAAACTTTCCATGCAATTTATATACAAGGCACCTCAAAAACACTGCCCCAGGCTTTTATTACTAATCCTTTAACGCGCAGTGTTCCCGCTCTGGGAACACCAAACTCTGACGCTTTCACTGTTGCCAGTGAACGAAGAATAGATTTGATTTCTGTAAAAATAGTTGCGGGTGACATAGCTCCACGAGAATCCTTTACTTTTTCAGCACGTCATTTCCCGCCAAAAAAATTGTCACGATTATTTTTAAGAACACTCTCATCTGCTGAAAAATGGAAGAATGCGAGAACAGCTGCATAGATTGCCCAACGCTGAAAAGAGAGATTCTCGTGGAGCAATGTCACCCGCAACTATTTTTATAGAAATCAAATATATTCTTCGTGACTGGCAACAGTCAAAACGTCAGAGTTTGGTGTTCCCAGAGTGGGAACACTGCGAGTTAAAGGGTTAAACGCGCACTAAAGTGCTATATATTAAAAGCGTATCATAATTTATGCGTCGTCTCTATTTTTCTTTCTTAATCCATTAAGTTGGAAAGCGTATCATTATTCATCAGATGGAGTAAAATTGATAAATGAAATTAAGGATTAACGATAAAGCTCTCCATCGAAAGCAGTGTCTGTATTATTAATAGTTCTTCTACAGGAAAACTTACTCAAAGTGATTCCAATACATTACGGTCAATGGCAGTTTAGAGACAGGCATTCATTCAAACACAATACTATCCTACGATATAATTAGATAATGATCTAACGACGTGCCTCGCTCAAAAGTTGGCAAAAAGTCGCCAATGTTGGCGATTTTAGCGATATTTGGCTTTTTTCAACGAAAACAAATTTGTCATATATGTTATTAAAGCGCACAAAATGATGTTATCTATCGAAGAAATAGTGTCTGCGTTATTAATAGTTCTACAGGAACACTCAAAGGAATTAGAATACATTACCTCTATGGCAATTGAGAAATATTTTATCTTTCTTGTTTTTTTTTCCGTGCATCATTTTTGAAACAAAGCATTCCTTTAATCACCCCAAAAAATATAAAGTAATTCCAGTTTATTTGAAATTGATGGACAGCTCCATCATAAATACTAATAGAACGTCATGTTTTACAAGTCTTTTGGGTGACCCTGTAGAAAGAGCTAGTTATGCTACACAGTTTTTCATTAGAGCATTTAGCACAATTCTTAAGAGTAAACATACAGGATGTCCCAAAAACGGTGACATAGGCTTTCATTCCTCAAATATTGAACATAGACATATACAATAAAGTGCAAAGTTACGTAAAAAAGACAAAGAATTTTGTGGTATCGATAAAAAAAATTGTTGATTAAATTTAAATTAACACAAAATTTAAATTTTTACACGCCCCAACGTACAAAATATTTTCTAATTAGTAACATTTGCCCTATACGTTAATGAGATGATGCACAAAATTTCAGTTTTTCATCATAAAAAAACGGAGAGATATGTTTAAACAAAATTGGCGAGGGTTTATACAATACCAATAATATCAGAAATATTATATATTTATGGAATCATAATTTTCTTTCGCAACTGGTGTACGACATCTGAAATGAGATCTTCGGAAATGATTTTTTTTCACATTCATTTGTGAAGTCAGCGTATATTTATTTTCATATTTCCTAAAGTTTTTAGCAAAAACTGCTCAAATTTTGCACGTCAACTCATCAATGAACGGGACACATTTCGGCGACTTTTTGCGCAACTTTTGAGCGAGGCACGTCGTTAGATCATTATCTAATTATATCGTAGGATAGTATTGTGTTTGAATGAATGCCTGTCTCTAAACTGCCATTGATCGTAATGTATTGGAATCACTTTCAGTAAGTATTCCTGTAGAAGAACTATTAATAATACAGGCACTGCTTTCGATGGAGAGCTTTATCGTTAATCCTTAATTTCATTTATCAATTTTACTTCCTCGATGAATAATGATACGCTTTCCAACTTAATGGATTAAGAAAGAAAAATAGAGACGACGCATAAATTATGATACGCTTTTAATATATAGCACTTTAGTGCGCGTTTAACCCTTTAACTCGCAGTGTTCCCGCTCTGGGAACACCCAACTCTGGCGTTTTGACTGTTGCCAGTCACGAAGAATAGATTTGATTTCTATAAAAATAGTTGCAGGTGATATTGCTCCACGAGAATCTTTTACTTTTTATCACGTCATTTTCCGTCAGGGGCGTAGCCAGAAATTTTTCATGGGGGGAAGGGGGGGTTACGACTACTGCATCTCACATATATACATACATGTGTGTGATAAGGGAGTGAAGAATGTACATTTTGTATGGCTAAAAATTCCTCATGGGGGGTTATGAGCCCCCTAACCCCCCCCCCCTTGGCTACGCCCCTGTTTCCCGTAAAAAAATTGTCACGATTATTTTTAACAGCACTGACATCTGCTGAAAAATGGGAGAATGCGAGAACAGCTGGATAGATTGCCCAATGCTGAAAAAAGGGCAGTCATTGCCATCGCTCGACTTAACTACCAGCAAGATGGCGGACGATCGAAAGGTTCATCGCGTGCCACAGATCTAGAGACCCTTTCTTCACGCAACGCAGCTTCACGCTTTCTTGACGACAGCTGGCTGTGCCGCACAGCCAGCTGTCGCCAAAGGGTTAAAATCTGAAAGTGTTTCAAATAATTTTTTTCCTTTTTTTTTTGGGGGGGGGGGGAGCTATACATTTCAACAATCTTAAGTGTACTTTTAAATATTTCCAAAATGCTAGTCAACTGCAAAGCAGTAAATGACCTCTACACGTGTAGAAGATATATATTTACCAAAACATCTTTACTGCCATTTTATCTTCCATTGTGAGCATTTACTACTAGTTAACTTAACTACAATGGAAGAAATGCCACGAGCACGCTTTCTTAAGAGATAAATAGAAGAAAGTTTATGCGATCTTATATAGTTCTGAAATTTTGTAACACTTTCAGAAACTAACTTCTTCTATTGTGATGCCTTTAAGTAGTTGTGCATATCCAAGGAATTTGTTTTTTGCCAGCTAGTGGGACGGAAGATAACGCTTTGTATACGATTGTATCGTTCCTAGCTCTTGCGTTAAGTTCGTGTTTAAAGCATTATGCAGCTAGAAATTGCTGCTCGAATAGCTTACAGTAACTACTATACATCGTCTTCTTTTCTTACATAGAACAACCTATTTCTCATTGATCAAATTGTAATGGTTTTGAGATAACTTTAAGATTTAATCAATTTTTACTTTCCGAACATGTACCATGTAAGGATTTTGGTGTTTTTACACGTTTTGAGGGCTTCTGAATCCATTTATGCTATTTTTACGAGATGTATGTATGTATGTGTGTATGTGTGTGTGTGTGTGTATGTGTGTTTGTGTGTATGTGAGTGAACACGATAGCTCCTGAACGGAGCATTCGATTGAGCTCAAATTGCATATATATGTCATAAACCACCGTCGCAAGACCGGTATTGATTTTGGTGTGTATAGGACTTATAGTTTTTCTACAGGGCTACGACAAAGATTTCTTTTACATTATGGCCTATGGGGGGAATTTCTTGAAAGTGCGCTAGCGTTTAAACGGTAGATTCGATTGAGCTCAAATTGGGTATACATGTTATAAACCACCGTCACAAGACCGGTATCGATTTTGGTGTGTATAGGACTTATAGTTTTTCTACAGGGCTACGACAAAGATTTCTTTTACATTATGGCCTATGGGGGGAATTTCTTGAAAGTGCGCTAGCGTTTAAACGATACATTCGATTGAGCTCAAATTCGGTATAAATGTTATAAACCACCATCCTAAGACCGGTATTGATTTTGGTGTCTATAGGACTTATAGTTCTCCTAAAGGACTACGACAAAACTTTCTTTTATGTTATGGCATAATGGCATATGGGGAGAAATTCTTGAAAGTGCGCAAGCGTTTAAACGGTGCATTCGATTGAGTTTCAATTTGGTATATATGTTTGAATGATTCATCGATTAAAATTTATTTAAGTGCTTGGTAATGATCTTAATCGTAAGTGTTCGGAAAGTCGAGTGGAGTCACTCCAGATTTTTTTATTTAGACAACAACAGTGGATAAGGAAGGGCAATCTTCATGTTTGCTTCCTTTCAAACATGGGATCGAATGATCTTAACCTAGGTTCATTGTTGGGTTAATGCCGATAGAAATACCTCCAAATACACAAACATCTTACGTACTGAACTAACAAGCATTATTTTATTTATACTTGATCATTTATAGTATCAAATATAATTCATACTTTATATTAACATATACATGTAATAAATCCATATATTTTAAATGTTCTTTCCTTACTAATGTTATCATTATCATGCCTGAATTCTAATTTTGCAATGATAAATAATATGCTCATAAAATACTAGATAGCTAAAACATTCCGCATATGTTTTTTATTAATTATTATTTAATCAATTATAGTTTCAATTCTAATGATAGAGAGTTGGTATAATAAATCACTGAAAATTCTCCTTTTTCATTAATTACACACTTATTCTTGAATCTATTATTGTTTCTAATTAACTATACTTTTAAATGATTAATCCCTAGACAATGTTTTAAATATAATTTCCCTGGCCATTATGCTAATGCTGCAAACAATTACACGCACTTATTCTTGAATCTATTATTGTTCCTATTTAACTATATTTTTAAATGATAGACCACTAGAAAATATTATAAATATCATTTCCCTTGTCATTATAGTAATTCATCAATCAATCACTGCTTCGATTTCATCTATGGTTTTTGATTTTTTCTTGAAAAGAAAGTGTATCTGTAAATTTTCTATCCTCCCGATAACCCTTTAACGCGCAGTGTTCCCGCTCTTGGAACACCAAACTCTGACGTTTAGGCGGTTGCCAGTCCCGAAGAATAGATTTGTTTTCTATAAAAATAGTTGCGGGTGAAATAGCTTCACGAGAATCCTTTACTTTTAGCACGTCATTTTCCGTAAAAAACATGGTCACGATTTATTTTTAACAGCATTGACATCTGCTGAAAAATGGGAGAATGCGAGAACGACTAGATAGATTGCCCAATGCTGAAAAAAGGGCAGCCGTTGCCATCGCTCGACTTAACTACCAGCAAGATGGCGGGCGATCGAAACGTTCATCGCGTGCCACAGATCTAGATACCCTTTTTTGACGACAGCTGGCTGTTTTATTCGAGATGTAGCCGTTGTCTGACTTCAGCTTTGACAGGGAAAAAAAAAAATCTTAATGATATTCCCTATTAAGTTAGAATTTTGCGAATTATGTCAGAAATAAAAGGTGAATTATAGTTTTGTTGAAAATAAATTACCAAGTTTGAAAACTAGATTTCTAATTTAGCCAAGTTATAGCAGAATGTGCCAATGTTGCAAGGCAGGAAACTCTTCCCTTAGCTCGCTTCGTAGTCAATCTTTATTTTGTTGGAAAGTGCTTCGTAATCTACGACTCGGGCATGACTAATCTTTCTTGTTTGAGTGAGTTTTAACGAATTGTGCTTGTGATACATTCAGCATAGCTGCCACCTTTTAGGCCTTTTTCGAAAAAAATTTCACCACTATTTTCGAATAGATTTATTTTATGTTAATGATTTGGATTGTTAAGATCGGTACACACGCACTCTTCTAATAAAAGCATAAAAGTTGGCAGCTATGATTCAGCATTGCGAACTTGTGTTGCAACGTAAGCGTTTTAACTTTTGAATAATCAAAAACGAAATAAGAATTATTTCAAATCAAACTGAATCATAGTAATCACGCTTTTTTGATACCATTAATCTGACCATCAAATATAGTTTAATGTTCGTCAATCAGTTCTTTCACAAAAATAAGTGATTGTTAAGGGAGACACTGTTCTATATCAAAGTTCACTACGTGTAACTGTTAACAACGTTTATCTTTTGTATCAATTACACAATCGTGCAATAAGTGAGCTGATAAAAGAGAAATTCAATTCAGCATTTTAAGAACACCAAAGATATGTTCATAAAGATAGTAAAAGTGTACCATCGATAAAGTAAAATTTATGCAACTTTTGGAGAGCTTTTGGAACAATCGAATTATATTATTGCATCTGAACACTGTTTTCAGGGTGTATCTCTACAAACTGTAATGGGAGCTGTAACTAAAAGTTAATCAATAAGATTTCAGAAAATTTCTGGGGAAAAAATTCAACATGCTTCATTTCATAATAATTTATTTAATGTAGATCATCTGGGATACTTTAGCAATTTGATTTCTGCAAGTTGTTTAAAGCATATTTATACATTGTTTATAATACTGTGTACGACAATTTCTGGTGAAATAGTCTGAATCTTTTCTCCAGAAATTGTCGTACCCAGTCTCCAACATATGTATAGTTCTATTCTAAACAACCTGTTTATAGTACTACGTACCACAATTTCTGGAGAAGCAGTCTGAATCTTTTAGAATTTCCAAAATATATAGTTCGATTCTAAACAATCCAGCAATTAATGCTCTTTTTTTTTTATTGGTTTGTGCACTGAAAGCCTTAAAAAGCAGTGGTCCTCAACCACCGGGCCGCTGTCGGTACCGGTCCGTGGATCAAATGGAACCGCGGCGGCCAAGGAACATTAACCATTTATTCCTTGTGTCCCTTTTTTGGGACGGCATTTTCGCTATCGGTCGAAAACGTTATTTATTCTTCCTAGCCTGTATTCACGAGTATTGAACCTCAACTCCACAAAATAATTTAACATGACGAAGCAGGATGTTGACATTTCAATTTTAATACATAATGATTTTAAAAGAAATCATCCCTTGTGTAAGAAATTAATATCAGAAATTTATTTATTATTGCTATTATTACCAAAAATCAGAGCTGGTAAGTCTCCGGCTTTTTTCGGGAGATTTCTCACCACTAATTTTTACCTTAAAATTTATATTTAAAATAAGTCCAGATATATAATGTAAAACTAAACTGCCTAAAAATTGTGGTGGAAAATCTCCCGGAAAAAGCCCGAGACTTTGCAGCTCTGCCAAAAATAGAAGAATGTCGCAAAAATATTTGGCCACAAATGGGTTAAATTATTTAACTTTATTCACTGTGGTATATTTCTTACGGGTTTATGCGATTTTATCCAGTTTGTTCTAGTTTATACTTTTGTAACAGACGAAATCTTGTAACTATTTTAAATTGTTTTATTGTTTATTAAACATTTTGAAGACTATGAATTAAAATTGCTGTCATAAAATTCAGGATTTCCATGGATTTAGCGTTCTAGTGCAGTTAAAATGTTAAATCACTTTATATTCATCTTTTGGTATAACTGTACTTAATTTTGAGAAGGCATGTTTAAATACATTAAACTAAAATTATTAAATCATAACAATCTAAAATATAAATAATCAACGTCCGCAGGGCCGCAGCAAAATTATCAAACGTTGACTGGTACGCCACGATAAAATGGTTGGGGTGCACTGTTAAAAAGTACAGTTGTGAAATTAATTTCCATTTGCTTACTGTTTACAGGTTGATTAAAAAATAATGTGACCTATTTCAGAGCATCATACATTTTTATTGAATTAAGTTATTTACAAGAAATTTTCAATGTGGTTTCCTGTAACATAGTACATTTTACGTAAACGTTTAGGTCAAGCCAAAAGAGCTTTTCTGACCATTCGGGGGGGGGGGGGGTATTTTTCCAGCTTCCTCTTTGATTGTTTTTTTAACCTATTAACACGCAGTGATCCCGCTCTGGGAACACCAAACTCTGACGTTTTGACGGTTGCCAGTCACGAAGAATAGATTTGATTTCTATAAAAGTAGTTGCGGGTGACATAGCTCCCACGAGAATCCTTTACTTTTTAGCACGTCATTTCCCGTAAAAAAAAAAGGTCACGATTATTTTTAACAGCACTGACATCTGCTGAAAAATGGAAGAATGCGGGAATAGTTGGTTAGATTGCCCAGCCGTTGCCATCGCTCGAGCCGTTGGGCAGCCGTTGCCATCGCTCGACTTAACTTCCAGCAAGATGGCGGACGACCGAAACGTTATTCGCGTGCCGCAGATCTAGAGACCTTTTTTTGACGATAGCTGGCTGTGCCGGCACAGAGTCTCTAGATCTGTGGCACGCGATGAAGGTTTCGATCGTCCGCCATCTTGCTGGTAGTTAAGTCGATCGATGGCAACGGCTGCCCTTTTTTCAGAATTAGGAAAGGGTTGTGCCTCAAAGGGTTAACATTAAATACAGAGACCAATAACGTTTTCTTCGTTTTTCTGCGGTCTTTGCAGACATTTGATGACAGACTGGTTTCTTCACTTTCTTATAGCCAATTTTCTTTAGCTGACGACACATTGTCGATTGCGATGCCTGTAGTTTATTTGCTAAAGTTTTAGACAGAGGATTTTCTACAACGATAAGTCTTTTCAGCTTCTTTTATACCAGGAGTTCTTTCCGTCCACATTTTTCCGCTGGAGCTTTCAACAGCCAGCCAAATTTTATTTATTTTTGAAGTTTAGTTAGTAGAAAAATGTCTTTTATAATTTTTAAATGCTTTATTTATAAAAAAAATTGAGTAACCATCCTTCAAACGCTTTAAAATTCCGTTTCGTGCTTGAGCATCCAATTTCAGAGTCATAATTTACTCCAACCAAAGACTGACTACCTGCGCAGCGCGTTTACCTCCGGTGTGTTGTGTGTGGAATGTTTTGTGTTGGACGTATGTAGTTGCGGCGAGGCCGCAGTAATTCAGAGTCAAGAACAAGATTGGATTTTTTTTTTTTTTCAACATTTGATGCTGTAGGTGCCTACCTGTCCTCCCTCCACGAATAAATGGTGAACTTCCACGGACAGGTTACTAGGCTCCTTGGTGTAGTGAGGCTTTTCGAATCATAATTATGTAAATTCATGTATTTAAATAACATTTTCCACACACCAACATTATGCTTCCTTACACATCTGGTGAAATAACTCTTTTTTTTTATCAAGCCCACTTTTATAAAGTGGTTTGCGATAAAACAAATGATCTTTCTGGATGATTCAACACTTTTTCTTTTTTAAATGTCGCATGCATGTCATTTGTTGGAGGCGACTTTTAGTCATTGACGTAGTTTGTTTATTTATAAAACATTTCAAAAGTTTCTGGACGATTATTGTTATTATTTCTTTTTTTTTGAAAAAACAGCCTTGTCATTTCTTCTTTTCTACGATTTCTTTCTTTTCTCTTTGGTCCCAAGGTCCTTTTCTCTCTCCTCCAACAGGTGTTCTTCTGGAATGTAAATCGAGATTCCCCGATTAGATATCGCGCTTTGCATGCGGATTTCCTGACAGAATGTCTACACCTGGAAATAAAAAAAAAAGAAGTAAATATTGCTGAACGCAACTGGCATGCACAGGAATGACTGAACTGGCCTTTATCTGCAATGTTATGACATTCTGGTAGTTTCTGATTGACTGCTATAGCCCGAAATGCAGTTGTGCGCAGGGCCTGATTATCGCATGGGCGATTCGGGCATTTGGCACAGGCGCCTAGGGCCCCCCAAATCAGTGGCGGCTCGTGGGTTATTTAAATGGAGGTTCACAAAATTAATTTCGAAAATTAAATAGGCAGATACGACGCGCTTACAAGTTAAAAGATATTTGCATTTCCAGCAGTTAAAGGAAAACAATACACGCAACAGAAAGAAAACAAGTCATCTTGGATCTTACATTTCGCCGCTAAGATAAGTTTTAGCAAAAATATCGTCTTGATTTTTTCTTTCAATTTTTTTTTTTTTCAAAGGATGACATTGAAAAATGTCGTTGCTGTAGCTCCGAAACACTTATTGGACTCCCATCTTAATTATTGACACTAGTTTGTAAAAAAAATACTGTTGTGAAAATCTTTTAAAAATTAAGAAAATAATAAGAATATGAAAAAAAAAATGGATTAACTAACCGAACACAACAAGCCATGAGAGAATCCAGAGGAGATAACTGCAAAAAAATCTGCTGTGAGCACAATAACTTTGTGCGAGCGAAAGCGCCTCGCTTCCCCCGCAACTCTCTCTCACTCTCTCGCCGTCTTGCCTCAGAGACCGGTTGAAAGGGCCACTCGGGTCGACCGCACGTGCGTGCGACGACCTACGATACAGTGCGTTAGCTATAATAAACGCGTTTAATAATAGTGGGGGGTGGGAGAGAGTAAAACTCATGTATTAAATTCACAAAAATCTAGAAGTGTACTTAATATATATTTTTTTAATTTAATTTGTTCATGTGTTTATTATTTAGTTTTTCCTCTGGGGGTTCACGTGCTCATGTGCTCAAAAATTTAACGATTATAGGAAATTACTTGATATATCATATTTGACACAAAATTTGCAGTATAAGTATAGAATTCGTATTTGTACATTCTGAAACAAAATTTTTATAGATAATACTTTGACTTTCTTGAAAAATATCCACCCTGCCCTTTTTTACATATCTGCCCACACTGGAGGGTGATATTCAAAGTATGCTGAAATTGACTTTTAGGTACTCGCGAGTGCTGTATTTTACAATATAAGAATTTCGTGGACATCTCTTCTTTTCTTGAGTTCACGCGAAATATGTGAAAAGAAAGTTTTGGTCCTTCACACCCTACGAATTTTGTAAAATGTTGTCTGACCTGGCACTTATGTTATAAAATTCCCTTACGCGCCAAATTTCGTATTATCAGCTTCAGTATTTTTGCCTAGGCGAAATATTCACATACAATAATAATAATAATAATAATAATAATAATAATAATAATAATAATAATAATAATAATAAATAAACGACATTATTGAAACACAAATAAACGAGTCCTTTTCAATAAAAATTTAATTTAAAATTTTATAGTATAGTTTTTACCAGTTTCTGAAATTTTTATATTCGTATGTGTCATATATATATATATATCTTATAAATAAAAATGAAATTCTGTTTGTTTGTTTGTTTGTTTGTTTGTTTGTGGATTTGATTCGTATACAAATCCACAAAAATGGACCTATCGGCCTGAAATTTAGTACAGATATGTAAAATAATATAGAATAACTCATAGTCCACTTTAAAACTTTGAAAGTCCACCCGTTCCCGGAATTTAAGAGATTTTTTATGCTCTTCACGCAAAAATCTTTCCGTAATTGTAACCCCTGTAGTGAAAAAAGTGTGAAATAAGGATCGTAGTTGCCATGTGTGGTGATTTTGCCGAATAAAATGTCGTTCGTATACAAATCCACAAAAATGGACCTATCGGCCTGAAATTTAGCACAGATATGTAAAATAATATAGAATAAATCGTAGTCCACTTTAAAACTTTGAAAGTCCACCCGTTCCCGGAATTTAAGAGATTTTTTATGCTATTCACGCAAAAAGCTTTCCGTAATTGTAACCCCTGTAGTGAAAAAAGTGTGAAATAAGGATCGTAGTTGCCATGTGTGGCGATTTTGCCGAATAAAATGTTTTAAATTCTCAAAGTAAAAATAAAAGAATAATAATGATTTTTTTTTGTTAGTTTATATTCGTAAGGTTATTTTTTTTTAAATTATAATATCGTGTGCATGGGAAATCAGAGCAGGAATGTAATGCTTTATACGCAAAACAATAAGAATTGAAGATTTCCGAGGCTAATAGGTAAATTATTTTAGTTTGGCGAAAAAATAAAATGGCTCAAATGCCGATTTTGTGAAAGTGAGTTCTAGCGGTTTGCACAGATTTCGGCTCGGCGCAATTTATTGAGAGCTTAAGGAAATAGATTTTTGAAAACAAGTGCAAAGGTTTTATTAGAATACAGCGTTAAATTTTAATGATCCGTGAAGAAATAATGCAGTTATTAAGGGATTTCAATTGATCTATCTCCAGAATTCTCGCCAAATGAGTACATTGATTTAAGTTGGGGGAATTCCGCCAAATTTCAGAAAATTGAAATCTTCTCATTTAGTACATCGGAGTAATGATGAATAAAACACGTTATAGTTGATAATTTTAAAAAATTCGGCTGTATTAAGGGATTCAACTTTTCAAATAAAGGCTTGCTTTACTTTTTCGCGGTCGAACCATTTCCCATATATTATTGCTGCTAAGTCAATGCTTCGAATGATTTCCTGAAAAAACGCTTGCAAAATGGCGTATGTTGGCACTTTGGCGAGGCTTAGATTTGAAACTGGATTTTATTTGAGACTGGGATATATAATGACACTGGTTATAGATAAAAATGAATGATGGTATGAGTGTATGAGGTTGAAAAACTCCAGCACCGTTGCACCATGAAATTTGGTTCACCTAAGTCTTTTATCATGGAGAAGCTTTTTATGCTATCCGTTTTCCTCTAACTTGCCACAAGGTGGCGCAGCAGAACGTCTAATTCTATTCCGTTTAGCCGTTTGCTATGCGAATATCGTCCAACCGATTTCGATGAAATTTGGTACACGCGAATATTAGAACACGGAGAATATTTTTCACTATCCATTTTGCTGTAACTTGCCGCTAAATGGCGCTGAAAAGCATCAACTTCTATACCGTTCGACCGATCGGCATAAAATTTCTTATACTTACACATTTCAGCACGAAGAATATATTCTGTGTTCCTTTTGATGTTACTCACCACTAGATGACACTGCAATGCATTATTATTTTAACTCGCCACTAGATGACGCTGCAGCAGGCCAAATTCTTGACCATTCAAACGGTCGCTATGAAAATCAGTATACATAGCTATTTGAACAATGAGAATATTTTGGCGTTATCCATTTTGCTATAACTCGCCACTTGAGGGCGCTGTAGCAAATCATTACTTTAATTAACTACTAGATGGCCCTGCAGTGTATCACTTCTTGACTGTGGAAATGATCATTATGAAAATTGGTATACATAGATAGTTGAACACGGTCGCTATGAAAATCAGTATACATAGCTATTTGAATAATGAGAATATTTTGGTGTTATCCATTTTGCTATAACTCGCCACTTGACGGCGCTGTAGCAAATCATTACTTTATTGAACCACTGGATGGCCCTGCAGTGTATCACTTCTTGACTGTGCAAATGATCGCTATGAAAATAGGTATACATAGATATTTGAACACGGGGAAGAGTTTGGCGCTATCCATTTTCTTATAACTTGCCACTAAATGTCGCGTCAACACTTGAACTTCAGGACTGTCCAGCCGATAGTCATGAAAATTCGTATACATCGATATCTGAATGCGAAAAACATTTTCGCCGTATCCGTTTTGCTAAAACTCGCCACTAGATTGCGCTACGCCGCATGGCCTTCTGCACCGTACAAACGATTGTCTTGCAATTCGGTATGCATGATTATTGGACACAATATAACGCGATATCCACTTTGCTATATCTGTTTATTACAATGAATAGTAATCACCACAAATCGTAATATCAAGAAGTCCATTCATTCCCGTGCGAAGAACGGGTACTTCAGCTAGTATATATATATATGTGTGTGTGAAATTTTGCTCAAACATAGAAAAATCAACTATAAAAATTAGAATATAAGCTTTCATAATTGACTTATCTCAAAATTGTAATCTCTGTTACAAGACAAAATCTACTCAATTTAGTGTAATCAGGTTTCAATCAATGAACATTTTTTTTATACATTAGCTTATCTTTAAGGTCCTTGGTCCAAAATAATATTTTTTGAATAAAAATATTAAATGTAAATAACTATTAAACCAATTTGTAATTTATGTTATTTGTGATAAAATCCATATTTCAATCTCCCTTTATAATACATATAAAGACTATGATCAATTTTATGATATATCTGTGTAACAATCAGGGTCTGATTGAATATAAAGATCAGGGTCTGATCTTTATATGTATTATAAAGGGAGATTGAAATATGGATTTTATCACAAATAACATAAATTACAAATTAGTTTAATAGTTATTTACAATTAATATTTTTATTCAAAAAATAGTTAATAGTTACAGAAGTTATACTGAGTAGCAGAGTTTATAAGCAGTAAGAGAAATTGGATGCATTTCAAATAATTGATTATGGTGCATTAAATAAAGTATTATTTTTTTATTTTTAAGTACTGCAATTGCTTTACTTGAGCAAACTTTTAAAAGAACCTATCTTCTTTTGAACTATTGTTGGCATTGGTAGAACATTTTTTTTTGGTCGAATTCATCATAAGTAATGTATGTATCATCTGATTAAAATGATGTTCCCGTTTTATCATTCTTCAAGAACATCACCCGTACTTCACCATCATATTCGAGATCATCCTGTGCTACTGCAACATAACGAAGTTTCGTAGATTTATTATTGTAATTTTTTTTTTTTTTAGATGTAAATTCAATTATCGAAAACGTTCCTTTCTGTATTTTGTTTACTGGGACTTCCCTGATATCATTTTCTACAAAGGTCCAGCCTGTTATAAACGTTCCATCCGTTGACTGGTCCTATCTTCTGCATTCATTGTTTTATCTGCATGTACAGTTTGCAGGTTGAATTTCATCAGCATTCGTCATTCTCTCATATTCCTTCTTAGGAGGCATTTTGATATCTGAAAGTATTATTCATGTATTATCAAAAAATCAACTTTTACAAAATATAATTAAACCCCTAGTATCTGCATATTTATAATTAATATTGTAACATACCTTACGTAGTTATTTTTTATATTATAAAATACCTGAAATTAACTTTGTGTGCCAAGGTAAAAGAACATTTTATGATTACAGAAGAAAAATACAATTTATCACACATCTTCGTAATGTAGTAACATGTGCATATACCTTAAATTCAACATCTAAAGTTTTTCAGAATAATATAAAAGAATTATTGCTGAAAAGAGTAACTTCTTTTCCTTGTGTGTAACCTCTATCAGAAACTAGGTGTAACAGAGATTACCAGTAACAGAAGTTACATTAAAAATGAAATGAAAAAGAAGAACACTACTTTCAGTTATTCTACAAAAACAAACAAAAGTACTATTTTTTCATATAGATTTTAGTTTACTTAACACATAAAATAATAAATTTTAACTTTTAAAACAATAAATAGCTACAAAACTATAACAGAGGTTACACAGAGAAAAAACACTAACTTGAAAATCAAAATATTTTGCCTTTGGACCAACACTTGTGAAAAACAAACTCAAAATGGTACCTAAGTTCAGTTTTAAACGTTTTTGCTCTCATTATAAGCCTAATCCCTCTTTTGCCCTCATTATGACCCCTGGTTGTGATTCTGAAGTTGTTTAATTTTAAGGAATAGGTTCACAGTAAACGTGGGACAAAAATAAATTAAAAAAATAGTTTTAAAAATAAATATTTCATGGAATCAGGGAAATTTTATAGAGTAAATAAAGTTATTAATCACATAAAAAAAGGCTAAAAACTTAAAAAATAATAAGATAGCATGGGAAATGTTGTTTAAAGTCGTGCTCATGCTCATGGCAGCTTGTTCTGCCAGTTATAAAAGATATAAAACAAACAGATAAAATAAAGAAACTTCGAATGAAAACTTTTTAAAATGTAATTTTTTTTTCTTTTCTCTAACATATAAAACAAAAATCATTATCTCCCCCCCTAAGGGATGGAAAATAATTTTAAAGTTGTGTTCGTGAAAGGCTTCAGATTTTATTTTTAACACATCCTATTACTTTCTGCTCCCTTAAACAACTCTGTCGTTTTTAAAGTATAACTAATTCAGATATAAAACTTTCGCAGGTTATTTGCATTTAACGTCATTCCGCCATCAGCGTTGAAAATTTTGTTTTCGTGTAATGAGTTGCGAAGTTAGTTAACGAAATTAAATTCGATATACCCTGGTGGTTAATTTTAACAGCTCAAATAAACTGAAGATCATACAGGCTAATTTAAAATCGCAACCGCGGAAATGAGACACTGTCTAGGGATTTCTTAATTAAGGCTTTAGACGGAAGTATTTTTCTCTGAGACTAATAAAAAGGTGTGTTTCGAGTTTAAAAAGGGCTCAGTAATGGGAAAAAATATCCGGCTGAAGAACAGTATTATCTTTAAAGCACGTTTTCTGATAGCATTACGCGTTCGTCTCTGTGAAATCTGAAAAGAATAGTCAAGATATAATAATATACTGTTAAATGTTTAATGGAAATCATAGTTTTAACATCTGTGATTTTTATTTTAAAGTTCTGTTAATATTTTGTATCAGTTTTCATTTATTTATATTATGTCAATTTGTCAAGCATATTATAATTGCACTTCATTTTTATAAACAAAACGCCCACTAAAACTATTTTACAATCTTCGTCAGGCATGTTCTATCTATTTTTGTGAAATTTGGAAGATATCGCCAAGCTATGCTCTGCTTTTAGCAAACGCATAACTTACTAAGGGCAAGAGGAGGGCAACTGCCCCCTAAAATTCGAGGAAATTCAGCTATCGCCTATTTGAAAATGATATTTTCTACATTTTTCCTTTTCAATTTCCAATTTCGCTCCTACAAACATTTAGCCCTCTCCACCCCCCAATCCAATGTTACATGTCAATTTACGCCAATAATTTGAAGATTTATTTTTTGGCACCAAACTTGGCAATAAATGATCAAAAAATTGCATATCTTGCCGCTTTCAGCATAGCCTCGGCACTCTAGTGCTTGACAAACAGCACTCTACCGCTGAAAAACTTCAGGATAACCCAACAAAGGCAGAGGACACTTCCCTTTTTCGTTTAAAAATGCTGTAATTAAAACTTCACAAATAACACATTTCTCTTTTTCTGTTATATTTATCTTTCAATAATCAATGTGGCAAAGCAGGATTATCCATGGATGTTCTTTAAATGCATAAATACCCTTCTAAAAAGTTCTGTGGAAAGATTTATGGATACTCATTTGAACATAACAATCCATTATACCTTACTTGAGTAATATAAATCACGATTACTGCATTTTTAATATAGAAAAACAAAACTGAGGAGGATTAAAAATACAAATAATTAAAATTGCACACATGTACAATATTTGGTTGATATAAAATAGAACACTGTTTTCCTAGTTCATTTAAATTATTAACACAATAATGTTCAAAGTAACAACATAGAACACATTTTCAAACTATGAGTAAATGATAACAATGTCTGGAACGCTTCTTCAATTGTTAAGACCATTTTGAATACGTATTTAAATTGTTACAGACGCTGAACGATATCACATTAATGTGAATGTAAAACATTTACAACAATAAACTGTAAAAATCATTTCTGACAAAGCTACTGAAAGTGCAAGTTAGAAAGTTAAACGTTTGCGTATAAAACTGCGATTTTACTTCATCTTTGACCTTGAAAGTCTACCTACTTTATTTGCGTGTGATTTTTCCTATTAATTATTCTTACATACTAATAATTTTACTGTTATTTTGCTGCTACAAACTATTTTTGAGCCGCCATCTTTAAAACTACGTTTCTGCTTGGGACAAACACCTTCCTAAAGCTATCCGTCCATCCGTTGAAGAAAACATGTCTGAGTCTGAGGAGGAATATTTCACTGACGACAGTTCAGGTATCGGATCTTACGTAACAGCTGTGGAGCCCACTCCGAAACCCCTCCGTCCAGCTCCACTTCCTCCAAAGCCTCTTAGGCCGGCTCCTCTGCCTCCGGAACCCATCCTGTATCCCCAAGAACTTATGGAGCGGTTCCTAGACGATTGCGTAAAACGATCGTCGCTGAAACAACGCGGCCGTGTTGGGTGGTCGTATCGTCGGAAGTTTCTACTTCCGTTTATTTCTTGTTGCAGGCCGTAACATTATGATTTTTTTTCCCCTACTCATAAACTCACTCATTCCAGATTCTAAAAATAAATTCAAATAGCCTTTCAGCTGAATATCATCACCATCCGTTTTGTCAATAGTCGTTATCTTCTGTCGTTTTAGTTTCAAGAAGTCCTGGTCTTCAGAAACTGAGCTGTATCCTTTGATCTACAAAATACGCCAATCACTCAGCTTAACAATATTCAGAAACTACGTGAATATATTTTCCTGCAAAGAACATTTGTTTCCAATTTAACTTGCGCAACAGCGATGTTTACAGCAGCATGTCATCATCATTATTGCATCATCCATTGAAAGCAAGAACTGCAAATTCACACTATCTTCGGCTCTACATGCAGGACTATTATATCTTCTTATTCATCAAAACTCAGTAGTCTTTGAAGATTGGCAAGAGTTTCAACCTTTTGGAAATCGCCGATAACGAGTATCAGAATCTAATAAAAATGCTTATAGATATCCTTTCCTGCAACGAACACTTTTACAGTTTCTAACATCTGTATCAGATATCCACAATAGCATGTCTCTCATTCACCGAAAGCAAGAACTATCAAACTACCCATTACCATCGCTTTTATGCAATGGAAGCCTAGACTTATTGCATCCATTAGAACATTTCAATCGACCATCGAAAGCCACCACCATGGAACTTAACAAGAATCATTGAAACTGCGCATTGCAAGCAGAGGTGTACTAGAAAATTTCAATCTGCCATCTAAAGTACTTTCAAATGGTACATCACTGACATCAACATACCTGCTAATTCATTAAGGCTCTTTCCATTGGGCCAGACACAGAATTTCTTAGTCTTCATTTTCTACTAAAATTGCGTATCATTAGATTCGCTACCACCATTGACGATTACGTTCTTCATTAATTGAAATCTAGACCATCAAGTTTGACAAAGACGCCAACTCTTATATCGGCGTCTTCCAAGTTCGAAATCATTTGACTGATCTTTCCTACAAGATGATCAAGTCTGCATTGAAGAAAAACCGGACTTACAAGAAAAACTTTCACCAAAGGACTTTCATTTTGAAATGCTTTTCGTCCCTTAAATAGATTCCATTGTATACGGAATTCACAGAAAGTACAAAGAACACCTGTTTTATGTGCAAATTTCCGCTGTCAATAAAAATATGTGTGCGTTTCATGAGTGTGTTACGTTTATTTAGTTTACACACTAAAATATTTGCGTTAAAAAGTGTTTTGCAATTGACACTTTTGGTATGATTTACTTTTCTGTTTCTATTTTCAAACAAATTGGCAGACCGACAAACCAAAATCATAAACACTTTTCAACAGCCTTTGAAAATTATCGAATTACTCTAGAGAAAGGAAAAAAAAAAACATGATGTCTCTCCTCAAGCTGTACTACGCATTATTACGTTCAATCAACTCAAACAGTCACAAAACGTGTAGGAAAATATCTTAATCATTCAACATTTTGCAATATTTCCTAAAATGGAGTAAGACCTCAGCCCATTATGTAATGCCAGCTCTGCGTTAATTGATTTTCCCTTTAACTTGCATGAACAATACAGACTAACTATTTGTTTGTTTGCCAGGAGAGGACAGCTCACGCCACTGAATGTGCCGTTTAGAGCTTCACATATCCTTATCGGAGTTACCAGCCACAATTTGGATGCTCATCAAAAGGTGGGGGACATCTGAATATTGGCACCCCTGGGAAACTGCTTGTGACCGCCGAGGAGACTTTCTGAACCACGGATTTAACGTGCACGTACACCGCATGTACACGATGGTCTTTAGTGGTACGTCGGGATCAAACTCGCAAACCTCCAGCTACCAGTTCAACCAACACCTCCTATATATAGAAAGTCTTACAACTCCTACGTCACCAAGCAGCAAGTAAAACTATTTAAATTTTCTGGTGAATTCTACATATATTAGAAAATATCTTAAATTAAACATTAAAATTAAAATACCTTTCTCATACGAAATCATTCATTATGATCTATTTCCTTATCATATTATTTAATTAGTCATGGTTAAAAACTGCCATTTGTCGTAAAATTATATTTTTTATCTCAAATTATGAAAATATTGCTATTCATGGGTAAATTCACCAGAAATTTTTAATAGTTTTATTTTATGAGAAAACTTTTAAATGCAGGTCTAGTGATGACGCCAAAGCTTAGTGACGTAGAAGTTGTAAGGGTTTTCAATATCTAGTAGGTGTTGGTTCAACGCCTTTACCACTGGTGCTGCCACTGCTCAAGACTAACTGCTTGTTTACCTGCAGAGGACAGCTCATGTCGCCGAATGTCGTTTAGAGCTACATACGTCTTTCACGGAGTTTTCCTCCACAATTTGTATCCTCATGAGAAAGTGGGTAACTTCTGAATATTTAACGTGCTACAGATTTATCGTGCACGTACACCGCATGTACACGGTGGAAGTAGGAATCAAACCCGCAACCTTCCGGTTACTAGTCCAACACCTTAACCCTTTGAGGCGCAACCCTTTCCCAATGCTGAAAAAAGGGCAGCCGTTGCCATCGCTCGACTTAACTACCAGCAAGATGACGGACGATCGAAACGTTCATCGCGTGCCACAGATCTAGAGACCCTTTTTTGACGACAGCTGGCTGCGTCAAAAAAGGGCACAGCCAGCCAGCCAGCGCACAGCCAGCTGTGTCAAAAAACGGTCTCTAGATCTGTGGCACGCGATGAACGTTTCGATCGTCCGTCATCTTGCTGGTAGTTAAGTCGAGCGATGGTAACGGCTGCCCTTTTTTCAGCATTGGGCAATCTATTCGGCTGTTCTCGCATTCTTCCGTTTTTCATCAGATGTCGGTGCTGTTAAAAATAATCGTGACCATTTTTTTACGGGAAATGAGGTGCTAAAAAGTAAAGGATTCTCGTGGAGCTATGTCACAGGCAACTATTTTTATAGAAATCCAATCTATTCTTCGTGACTGGCAACAGTCAAAACGCCAGAGTTGGGTGTTCCCAGAGTGGGATCACTGCGCTTTAAAGGGTTAACCACTGGGCTACCACGGTCCAGACTAACTGTTTGTAATATTGCATGATACAATTAGTGAAAAAGTTGAATACTTTAATTCATTAGTTCAAAGAAAAATTTCCATTTTTCTTTTTTTTGGCGGCCTGTTCAAAGCCCTCCATCATTGAATCTATGCTCAGAGGACTCAAACAATATGTCTGAGAAAACAGAGATGCTATCAATCAAAGTAGTAGTATTTATTAAAGTCAGTGACTTCGGGGTTGGGCTTATGCCAGAATTTCAAAATCCCCACGATGACGGGGTGACATTTTGAATATTGAAACCACCGAAGTTCATTAACCGTTTCGTGTGGATAACAAACATCTTGATGACAATGCGATTCTGTTTCAACTTTTTTTCTTCTTCTGGGTTCTAAATAACTTGTAAGACGTATTCTTCTACTGATGAAGCGCATTTATTGTTCAATCGACAAGAGATAACTCTTGCAGAAAGCGTACGTCATAAAACACTTTCTAATACTTTTTTTTTAAGGATTATGTGGGAATTCTTTTTTTAAATACAGACATTCGGCCATATTTATCTTTCTTGTCTCATTGTATTGCTCTTTTCTTTTCAGTTTGTACGTTCATACAACTTTACAGTGCTGCTAGCCTTCCTTTCTTTCAATAAAAAGAAAGTGTATCTATTTCACTCATCGCCGGCATTTTAAACAACTACGAGAATATTTTGAGCAATAGAATATTTACGAGAAAACAACTAATAAAAAAAAATTCCTTGTAAGACGAATAATGTCACTGAAGTGAGTAGAAGAATGAACAGTTGGTATGTAATCACAGAAATTAAACTTTTCATGGGGATGCTCTGAAAGATGAAAGCAAGATTATTTTAGGATGATAATCTCGCTTCATCACCAAATCTTCCCAACGTCTCCAGTTTAAATCTCACCTAGAGAGTTTTCTCTGCTTTGTCTGTTTTTTTTATATTTAATCCTATTCCAATGATACGCCAAAGTTAACCCTTTAACGCTCAGTGTTCCCGCTCTGGAACACCCAACTCTGACGCTTTGACTGTTGCCAGTCACGAAGACTGGATTTGATTTCTATAAAAATAGCTGCGGGTGATACAGCTCCACGAGAATCCTTTACATTTTAGCACGTCATTTCCCGTAAAAAAATGGTCGCGATTATTTTTAAACAGCACTGACATCTGCCGAAAAATGGAAGAATGCGAGAGAACAGCTGGATAGATTGCCCAATGCTGAAAAAAGGGCAGGCGTTGCCATCGCTCGACTTAACTACCAGCAAGATGGCGGACAATCGAAACGTTCATCGCGTGCCACAGATCTAGAGACCCTTTTTTGACGCAGCTGGGAAAGGGTTACGACTCAAAGGGTTAAACATGCAACTATTTTGTGGTAGTTTATATAGTGTATTCATCTCCTTCACACTTGAAAACATTTTATATATGTTAGTTTTTAATACAAAAATATTTAACTTCATTAAAAGCTCCTTTTTCCATAAAGTTGACACAATTAGTCAAGGCAAACGTTCATCGCGTACCACAGATCTAGAGGCCCGTTTTTGACACATCTGGCTGTGCTCGCGCACAGCCAGCTGTCGTCAAAAAGATGACAACGACTGCGCCTCGAAGGGTTAATTGGTACGCGCGAAGAACAAGTGATACATTCTTTTTTTCGTATCACAGATTAGAAATTCTGTTTACATTTTATTAGTGAAATTCCTTGAGACAAGCCCATTTTCTGTGAAACTCAGTTGAGGAATTAGACGAATAATTCAGCCGAAGTGATTAGTAGCTGTTGTTCTCATGTCCATGAATAAATCCATGGCATGATCTATGGAAATAGGTGCCATTGCCCCCCGAACGGGGTTGGACTTCTGCTTGTTGGTCCCTAATTTTCAACCCATTCTAGACTAGGGACCAACCACCACCTGAAATCGTCACCTCCAGAGATATCGTTTGCAAATGGAGGACACTGGAATTACGAAGGATTTTACGTGCACCAGTTCCCATTAGCGTACACTGCCCCACAGCTGTCCAGTCGAGAGAGGACAAAGAGATTAGTGATACGTACATATGAATACGACAGAGGTCAGTTGGTTGGTTGGTTGAATTTTATTGGCACAAGGTCCAAAAAGGACATACTGCGCCAGACTATGCATAATAACAGATAAAATAAATAAAGGTTTGCAAGTAAAAAGTAGCATAAAACCATTAAAAGCTAAAAAATTTTAAAAATCTAAAAGGTTAAAAAGCAAACTGCCAAGGAGGAAAAGGTAGGTAAAAGTAAGTGACACATCTGGATTTGGAGCCCCCATCTAGATACCAGTCAGAAAACAGCATATGCTTCACACTGAGAAAAGAATACCAATGTGTACGACGTTGTCAGAATGAAACGTACATTCATACACATTGTACTCATAGTTCAGACGTCTTCAGAATCTGGATAACGAAATTTTTCGCTATCACGATATTTCTTTTTGTACAAGGAAATAAAAAGAACCAGCATTGAAACTAATGCATTCATCGTCAAATTGATTCGCACAGATCTGTCAGACCCCGGAACAATGAATGTAACTTACAAGTGAATCCACAGAGCTCTGCAATTCGAACGTCTCCCGCAAAGCTAAAATCAAACCAAACAACCTGTCCGCCCGTTTCGACCATTCTTTCAATTCCACACACACACAAAATAAAAACTCCTTTTGTTGTAAAATTTCCCGCCCTTTCAGCGTATGAAATCCAGCAACATTCTCAAATGCATAAGCCAATTGTTTCACTTAATCCAGCGTAACGAAAAGAAAAAAAAAAAAAACAGCAAGCTCTCCTGAGGAATGCGTGCCATACTGGTCATCTCTGTCTGCGTGACTGACGACTGAAAAAAAAAAAACATAACTGAGTTACTAACTCAGCAGGTCACGCTAAGGCTGATTTCGGTACACACAAAAAAGGGAAAAGTGTATCACATGTTCTTCGCACGTATCGCTTGACTTTGGCGTATCATTGGAACGGGATTAAAAAAAAATAACGAAGCAGATTGTTTTGAAGAGTTGAGCTGTTTGGATCATTGAAAAACTGAGACGTGCTTGCTCGGAAGATTCTGCGATTAAATGGGATTACCACGGATGAACTTCTGTACCTTAAATTTACAACGTTAAGTACTCTATAACGAGAAAGCTTCTTTGTTGTCGCACTTAACTTTTTCCTGTTACTCCTTTGGTGTGACATTTCTCACTTTTTATTGGATGAAATGTTGGTCTTCCGAAGGACGCTTGTTTTAAAGTAAGAATACGTTCTCCCCTAACGATCCTACATAAAAAAGGAATAAAAATAAATAATTAAAAAAAATTGACATTATTTGTTTGCTTGTTTGCCAGGAGAAAACAGCTCACGTCACTGAATGTTCTGTTAAGAGCTACATACGTCTTTCCTAGAGTTTCCAGCCACAGTTTAGATCCTCATCAGAAGGAGTTGAACTTCTGAATGTTAGCACTCTTTGGAAATTGCTACCTCCAACAGGACTTTCGGAGCGAACATTTAGCGTGCACTTACACCACATGTACACTGTGGTCTTCAGTGGTACGTTGGAATCGAACCCCAAACTATCCGGATATGAGTCCAACGCCTTAACTAATGGGCTACCTGGTCGTTTTTGATCGTCGTTTGTAAATTTCCGTGTTACTCCGTTTGAAAACTAACTGTGCTGGAAACGGAATCAACTTGCCCTTTTAGGGCAGTTAAAACCGTGACGTCGTACATTAAAAACTGCGTGAGATTCATGAAGCCTGCAAACAAACTTTACGCCATATTACGTCAATTTTTGTAATGAGGGCCCTTGTATTTAGTGATGCTAAAGAGAAAAAAAAGATATTGCAACTTATTTAACCCTTTGAAGCCCAACCATTTCCCAATGCTGAAAAAAGGGCAGGCGTTGCCATCGCTCGGTTTAACTACCAGCAAGATGGCGGTCGATCGAATCATTCAACGCGTGCCACAGATCTACAGACGATTTTTGACACAGCTGGCTGTGTACCGAGCACAGCCTCTAGATCTGCGGCACGCGATGAACGATTCGATTGACCGCCATCTTGCTGGTAGCTAAACCGACCGATAGCAACGGTTGCCCTTTTTTCTTCTATAGCATTGGGCAGTGTCTATCACCTTTGTTCTCCTATATCAGTGTTATCACTATTTCTTGAGATAGAAAGGTAAAAAAACATAATTCTTTGCGGCCATTTTAAGTGAATTTTAGCGTTTAAAAAAAAGTGTTTCATAATGTTGGCAAAGTAGGGAAAAAATACGGGCAGACACATTATTATATATAATTCGATAAAATATTGTAGCATCTCAGCTAAGCTTTTGCCTTCGGCTATTAGTATTTGTAAACAGGGTTGATTATTATTAGCATCTCTGAATGAGTGGAAATAATATTCTGTGCTTTTTTGGGGTTTTATTATTTTACTACCCCCCCCCCACCCTCCGAAGAGGTCCGTGGATAAACTGGAAATGGAAAAGTGGTCCTCGGATTGAGTTGGAAACGACTGTTCTATATCAATGTATTTCCACCCTATTCTTCCTGTTTTCAGCAATGCAAGTGCTGTTAAAAATAATCCTGACAAATTAACAAATAATCGGTATTTTTACGGGGAATTATGAACAAAAAGTAAAGGATTCTCGTGGAATTATGTCAATGTCACCCTCAAGTATTTTTTATAGTAATCAAATTTATTCTTCGTGTCTGACAACAGTCAAAACGTCAGAATTGTGTGTCCTGAGGACAAAACACTGCGTATTGAAAGGTTAAACTGGAAATATGGCCTTGAAGAGCCATTAGATGTTCGAATATTTTGCGGTTGTCATGTGCCTGACTCGATGTGGCATGTCGTGCCGATGTCTTATACGTGGCTTGCAGTAGTGGTTTGCAAAAGTAAATACAACGTCTACAGTGACAGTTCATCTAGCATTCTTCGTTGATTTCTCTAGCGAAAATTCTTCAACTTTATGAGCAAATGTGGGGCAGTTCCCGATGAAACACAGGCATCAGCAGGACAATATCGCAGCTAGGGGGGGAGGGGGTGGTGGCAAGGACAGGCATCTGTACCCGGGCGCAACACCCAGGGGGCGCCGAATTATATTTAAAACCTTTCCCGTAGCATTTTGGCAATTTGGTGTGATATGAAAGTTTTTTTGTAGGGTATAAAGAAGTCTTCGTATGAGGAGGCCCCACCAATGAAATTTTTGCCCTGGGCCTATCGCATAGCTGTCAATCTAATGGTCGGGGTGTTGGTCGGTTTTTCTCCAGATGTAACGTGAATACGCATTACAACCCCTTAACCCATTAACGCGCAGTGTTCCCCCTCTGGGAACACCAAATTCTGAAGTTTTGACTGTTGCCAGTCACGAAGAATAGATTGGATTTCTATAAAAATAGTTGCGGGTGACCTAGCTACACGAGAATCCTTTACTTTTTAGCACGTCATTTCCCGTAAAAAAAATTGTCCCGATTATCTTTAACAGCACTGACATCTGCTGAAAAATGGAAGCACGCGAGAACAGCCGGATAGATTGCCCAATGCTGAAGAAAGGGCAGCCGTTGCCATCGCTCGACTTAAGTACCAGCAAGATGGCGGACGATCGAAACCACAGCGTGCCACAGATCTAGAGACCCCTTTTTTGCTGGCGACCCCTTGCCTGACGACAGATGGCTGTGCGCGGGGCCGTGCTCGCGCACAGCCATCTGTCGTCATAAATAATATATATTGCCAATTGCGGCTAAATAAAATATATTGCCAAGGCAGCTGGCTGTGCGCGGGCACAGCCAGCTGTCGTCCATAAAGGGGTCTCTCGATCTGTGGCACGGGATGAACGTTTCGATCGTCCGCCATCTTGCTGGTCGTTAAGTCGAGCGATGTCAACGGCTGCCCTTGGGAAAGGGTTGCGCCTCAGTGGGTTAAAAAGTGCTCAAACCAAGGCACCCTTCCGTGTGTGGATGCCTCTCGTATAGGCTTGCCATAAAACAAAAACAAACAAAAAGCAATCGCTTCACTTAATCATAAGCAGACAGTCCATTCCCTGTTATTTTAACCCTTCATAGGGCGAGGGCATGTGCAGAGATTCGAAATTACTTGGAATTTTTCTGGCTCATTTTTTGGAATTAATTCATATATTTTCCCTCTACTGTAATATCCTACGTGAAAATTGGAGAAACAAGTATTAAACAAACATAGAAATGTTGCAGGAGAATACATTAATTATACACAAAATGAAAGTCGGAAAACTACCTGCTACTTGTACACTGAATTAAACGGAAAAATATATAATTAAAAGCGATGATTCTTATGCTCCATTTTCGAGTCATTATTCGAGCATTCTTTAAAATTGCGAATGAAAGAAAAGTTCATAAGTCAAATATTATTTAGAATCTAGACGTATGGAAAAAATATACATCCAATATAACTGAACAAAAATCAGAAAATTCACTCATGAAAATTGATTTCTGTATTTAATAGACCGTGGGTGGTAAGTATTTTACCACTGCCTTATGAAGGGTTAATCCCCGGATCGTGGTGGGGCCGATCTCCCACCGATCTCCCCTGACCACGACCGTCGGAGTGACACAGATGACAACCGACCACGATCGGTCCCTCCAGCCATCCACGCCCTGACGTAACAAGAACAAAACAAACGGCCGCCTCGGACGACTTCACTTTCCTTGCCCAAGGGCCCGTGACGAGGAATGTGGCACAAAGACCTTCTCAAGGACCCTTGTGTGTGTTTTTTTGCGCCCCCGCGCGCCCCGATTGTTTTCTTGTGAGTCGCTTTCTTTTGCCTGGGCACACAAACAAACCGTTCATTTCCTCCTCTGGACCACTGCTGTCACGTGCGCGGACGAGATCGTAAGTACGTACGTTAGCAGATAGGCGTCATCGCGATCGTGCGTGCGTTTAATTTTATCGTCTGCAGTTGGACCTAGAATGGTTGCTACTAAAAACGGAGGACTTGCTGAGAGAAGTTTTTTGTTAACCCTCTAACGCTCAGTGTTCCCGCTCTGGGAACACCAAACTCAGACGTTTTGACTGTTGACAGTCACGAAGAATAGATTGGATTTCTATAAAAAATAGTTGCGGGTGACATAGATCCACAAGAATCCTTTACTTTTTAGCACGTCATTTCCCGTAAGAAAATTGTCACTATTATTTTTAACCACACACTGACATCTGCTGAAAAATGGAAGAATGCGAGAACAGCTGGATAGATTGCCCAATGATGGAAACAGGGCATCCGTTGCCATCGCTCGACTTAACTACCAGCAAGATGGCGCACGATCGAAACGTTCATCGTGCGGTCCATCATCGTGTCAGTCCATCAAAGCTGGCTGTGCCCGCGCACAGCCAGCTTTGATTTTTTGCTCATACCAGCAATAATAGATAAATTTCTGATGTCAACTTCTTGAGCAAGGGATGATTTCTTTTCAAATCGTTATGTATAAAAATAGAAATGTCAATAATCTACTGGGTCGTGTTAAAATATTTTGTGGAGTTGAGGCCCAATGCTCGTGAATAAAGGCTAGGAAAAATAACTAACGTTTACGACTAATAGCGAAAATGCCGTCTCCAAAAAGAGACACTAGGGGTAAATAGTTTTTAAAAAAATAATCCCTTGTTCAAGAAATTGACATCAGAAATTTATCTGTTATTACTGTAATTAGCAAAAATCGAAGAAAGTCACAAAAATATTCGGGAGCAAATGGGTCAACCATCACAGCGTTATTTATGTATTAGTGAGCTGACGTCAGTATCAGCCAGAAAATCCGAGGCTGCGATGGCTGCGAATTCTAAATTTTTGAAACAATCGACCCTAGATAAAATGAAATCGCCCGACAAGAGAGTAATTATCGAAAGAAAAACTGGCAGCAGGTATCACAATTACACACCTGTTTTCTTTTTTCTGATTTTGGTACCAAGCACGGGCTGCTCGAAAGTTATAAGCGATTAGTTGCTCCGACCTTGCTGAAGGACGATTATGTGTAATTTGAAAAAATAAAAAAAAGAATTCAGGGATGTTGATTGCAAAGATAATGCAGGGCAAGTATAGACAACTGCTGGTTTTATTAATTGGATATATTTTTGAAGAATAGGGGGAGGGGAGATTTAAATTCAAAGAAAAACCTTGAAAAAGATTTTTTAAAGTGATTATTTAGATTTTCCAGATATCTGAAGTTGTTGGGAAACATAACAAGCATTGTATTCAGGCATGCGCATGTTTATTTACTTGTTTAAATAAAATACAACTAGTATTTTTACAATCTTTTTATTTCAAACACTTTGTGGTATTCAAATACAAGGTGTCATGAAAAGGTAGTAACAGATTTTAATTATGCATTAGAATTTTCAAAAAGCAGCACTTTTTAAATTTTTATACGATTCCCTACACAAAAATTCCCTGTTAGTGAAGTGTGGCCCCATACACTTATGAGGTGATGCACGAAATTTGAGAATCACAGTCGAGCCTCGATTTAACGTTCTTTGATTTAACGAATTCACCGATTTAACGAATATTTTTTCTGCCCCGACAAAAAGGGTGCTAAAATGCTTTGATTTAACGGATTTTTAGCTTTGATTTAACGAACAACAATCGCTGAAATAAAATTCGCAGATAAAACTAAAACTTTGACATTTTCGCACACAAAATGAATATCGATCAGCTGGCTGTGTGCGGGCACAGCCAGCTGTCGTCAAAAAAAGGGTCTCTAAATCTGTGGCACGCGATGAACGTTTCGATGGTCCGCCTTCTTGCTGGTAGTTATTCTAACTGTGTTAGTTTTGATGTTACTCACCACTAGAGGGCACTGCAATGCATTATTATTTTAACTCGCCACTAGATGACGCTGCAGCAGGCCAAATTTTTGACCATTCAAACGGTGGCTATGAAAATCAGTATACATAGCTATTTGAACAATGAGAATATTTTGGCGTTATCCATTTTACTATAACTCGCCACTTGACGGCGCTGTAGCAAATCATTACTTTAATTAACCACTAGATGGCCCTGCAGTGTATCACTTCTTGACTGTGCAACCGATCGCTATGAAAATAGGTATACATAGATATTTGAACACGGGGAAGAGTTTGGCACGATCCATTTTCCTATAACGTGACACTAGATGTCGCGTCAACGCATGAACTTCAGGATTATTCAGCCGATCGTCATGAAAATTCGTATGCATCGATATCTGAATGCGAAGAATATTTTCGCCGTATCCGTTTTGCTAAAACTCGCCACTAGATTGCGCTACGCCGCATCGCCTTCTGCACCGTAAAAACTATTGCCTTGAAATTCAGTATGCATGATTATTGAACACAATATAACGCGATATCCATTTTGCTATATCTCTTTATTACAATAAATAGTAATCACAACAAATATTAATATCAAAAAGTCCATTCATTCCCGTGCGAAGAACGGGTACTTCAGCTAGTAACTTATAATTTTTAAGCTCGCAGTAAACAATAATCATTCTTTTTTTTCATATCAATATCTAAGAGTACCTTGCATTGATATTTTAATACCATACTCTTTACACGAATTGGTTCGATTTAACGAATGGAATTGTGGGTCCCAATCAATTCGTTAATTCGAGGTTCGACTGTATATCCTAAAAAGTGTCAGAGGTATGAAGATAAATGCATGCTGACTTAAACTTCTTTTCAATGGCTTCGAAGGGGAAAAGTGCACGTCGGATGATCGCATTTTAGGGGTCGTACAGATATTACGAAAGAAAATACTATATATTTTTCCCTATTCCTGCGATAAACGCTTCGATACAAATTCATGTGAATCCCTCGATCATCTTTGTTGATAGATATCTCCGCGGTATGTAATGGTGAAGAACAGAAATTTCGCACATCGCCTCATTAGTGTATGGTTCACATTTTAATAAATGGGGATTTTTTGTGCGGGGGTCGTATGCTAATTTAAAAAGTGTAACTTTTTGAAAATGAACGAAAGGAATTTCTTCTTAACGTAGTCTGTTTCAGAATGCAATCCCGATCCCACTGGATTCCGCTCAAATGCTTGCGAAACTAGCCTCGCGGGATTAGTACCGTAATCCCGTGGGATTGAAACTGAGAAATAAATTAGTTTTATTACAATTTTACGCCACCTTCCCAATCATCAATTGATCAAAAAATCATTGCATGTATATGTATCTTATCTCACAACACCATGAATCACTAATCACAAAGTTTAATTTATCTGTTATTTCTGTAATTAGCAAAAATCGAAGAAAGTCACAAAAATATTCGGGAGCAAATGGGTCAACCATCACTTTCATTCCCAGGTTAGATATTTTCAAAACCTGAGTCCCGAAGATGCGCCCGAAATTTCATCCCCCCTTGAGAAATTTGGGCATCTTTTAAGGACGATCAGTAACCTAGCTGTTCTCGCCTTTTCCATGTGCACGTGAAATGCGAAGAATAGTTCATTATTAGGACTACCCCCCCCCGGTAATTGATAAGAGAGCAGAGAGGGAGGGGAATTATCGCTGACACTTAGGGATTGCTTTTGGTCGTATGAATAAAAGCTACCCTTCCCGCAACCCTGAAAAGATAAACCACTTATGTACCAAAAGGGGTGATGGCATTTTTACTTCCTTGTACGTAGTATAAGGAAGTAATGTGATCCCGAAAAATTTTGGGGGCCAAATTTCGACTTAAAAACCGATTTTGACTACATCTAAATTGAATTTTAAAAATTTTTTCGATGCATCTCATCGTAGGCTAGCATGCACGATCATATTAACGCGTCTGCAACTCATTTTGACCAGTGGCGAGTCTACTGTGGCCAGTTTTTCCATGCCGTCTGTACGTACGTACGTACGTACGTACGTATGTATGTAACTCGCATATCTCAAAAACTATTGGTCGTAGAATGTTGAGATTTGATATTTAGGATTGTTCTATGATCTAGTTGTGCACCTCCCCTTTTGGTGGCAATCGAATGGATAGTTTATGTACAGGACCGCCCAAAAGATTCGAAATACATTACGCTCTATGGGCCGAAATTCATTAAACTCGCCTAACTCAAAAGCTATTAGGCGTAGAATGTCGAAACTTCATATTTTGGATAGTTGTAACATCTAGTTGTGCACCTCCCCTTTTGGTTCCATTCGACTGGATAGTTTATCTACAGGACTGCCCAAAACATTCGAAATACATTACACTCAATGGGCCGAAATTAATTAAACTCGCATATCTCAAAAACTGTTAGGCGTTGAATGTTGAAACTTTATATTTAAGATTGTTGTAACATCTAGTTGTGCACCTCCCCTTTCGGTTCCATTCGACTGAATAGTTTATCTACAGGACCGCCCAAAAGATTCGAAATACATTACGCTCTATGGGCCGAAATTCATCAAAGCGTTTTTTAGAGGTATTGGGCTATTTCAAACGACTCAGAAGTGATATATGCTGTAAAGAGTTAGAAAATGAATTTCTCTATTAAAAAATCTGATGTGTCCAACACATGACTTCCTTGCACGTCCATTAGATCAAAAATATTTTCGACGCACTTCGTCTAAATTTATTTGTTTGAAAGAGATAAAATATCAATAATAGTAAGGTTTAGCGATTTCCAGCCAAATATTTCGATATCGCCAAGCTGAGTTCAATTTGAAAGATTTCCTTCTGACACTTTATTTGGCGATATTTCACCAAAAGCCGACAAACTTGAGATAGTCTGGGAGATTTTGGGGATAGCCAAAGTATTCATTGACCACAGACTTTCAATGAATTGAATGCATCCATACACCTCAATGTATTAGAAATCATTTGGCTCACCCTGTAAATAAATTCTCAGTCGATTGCTGTCAAAAAAGATATTGAAAACAGTTAGATATTACAATAGTTCTAAATACAAAAGTTAAAAAATCTACGGGTTAGTTTTAGAGTTATACAAAATACGAAATAATTTTTGGCGCCAAATTTGGCGATATTTCGGCGAAACTCGTCAATGTCGACGACATTTGGCGAGATTTTAAGCATGAACCAAACAATGACAGATTATCGCCAAATTTGGCGATATTTCGCCAAAACTCGCCAAGAACGATGGCAAATGGCGATACTTTGGGCATGGACCAAATGACTGACTATCGCCAAATTTGGCGATATTTCGCAAAAACTCGCCAAGGTCGAGGACAGACGGCGAGATTTTGGGCATGTACCAAACAATGACTGTCTACAATTGTATTATATTGAAGATGTCCATAGACATTAAAGTACTGAAATTCTTTCCGGTGGTCCTGTAAATAAACTCTCCAGTAGATTGGAACCAAAAATCGAGATGCACAACTAGATGTTACAACATTCTTATATATGAAATTTCATAATAGTCTTTGAGATTTGAGAGTTAAATATGCACACACGTACACCAAAAGTCGCCAAGCTTGGCGACTTTTGGCATAGTTCTTGAGGGAGGCACGTGACCGTGGTCGGACCATTACCTAACTTATGTGGTAGGACGATATTGTGCTTGAAATGGATGAATGACCCTAAAATTGCTATTGACCGTAATGTATTGGAAATCTTTTGAGTGTTCCTGTAGCAGAACTATAAATGATAAAGACACTTTTTTTAATGGAGAAATTCATTTTCTAACTCTTTACACAGCATATATCACTTCTGAGTCGTTTGAAATAGCCCAATACCTCTAAAAAACGCTTTGATGAATTTCGGCCCATAGAGCGTAATGTATTTCGAATCTTTCGGGCGGTCCTGTAGATAAACTATTCAGTCGAGTGGAACCGAAAGGGGAGGTGCACAACTAGATGTTACAACTATCCAAAATATGAAGTTTCGACATTCTACGCCTAATAGCTTTTAAGTTAGGCGAGTTTAATGAATTTCGGCCCATAGAGCGTAATGTATTTCGAATATTTTGGGCGGTCCTGTACATAAACTATCCATTCGATTGCCACCAAAAGGGGAGGTGCACAACTAGATCATAGAACAATCCTAAATATCAAATCTCAACATTCTACGACCAATAGTTTTTGAGATATGCGAGTTACATACATACGTACGTACGTACGTACATACGTACGTACGTACATACGTACGTACGTACAGACGGCATGGAAAAACTGGCCACAGTAGACTCGCCACTGGTCAAAATGAGTTGCAGACGCGTTAATATGATCGTGCATGCTAGCCTACGATGAGATGCATCGAAAAAAAATTTTAAATTAAATTTAGAGGTAGTCAAAATCGGTTTTTATGTCGAAATTTGGCCCCCAAAATTTTTCGGGATCACATTACTTCCTTATACTACGTACAAGGAAGTAAAAAAGTGTCTTTATCATTTATAGTTCTGCTACAGGAACACTCAAAAGATTTCCAATACATTACGGTCAATAGCAATTTTAGGGGCATTCATCCATTTCAAGCACAATACCGTCCTACCACATAAGTTAGGTAATGGTCCGACCACGGTCACGTGCCTCCCTCAAGAACTATGCAAAAGTCGCCAAGCTTGGCGACTTTTGGTGTACGTGTGTGCATATTTAACTCTCAAATCTCAAAAACTATTATGAAATTTCATATATAAGAATGTTGTAACATCTAGTTGTGCATCTCGATTTTTGGTTCCAATCTACTGGAGAGTTTATTTACAGGACCACCGAAAAGAATTTCAGTACCTTAATGTCTATGGACATCTTCATTATAACACAACTGTAGACAGTCATTGTTTGGTACATGCCCAAAATCTCGCCGTCTGTCCTCGACCTTGGCGAGTTTTGGCGAAATATCGCCAAATTTGGCGATAGTCAGTCATTTCGTCCATGCCCAAAGTATCGCCATTTGTCATCGTTCTTGGAGAGTTTTGGCGAAATATCGCCAAATTTGGCGATAATCTGTCATTGTTTGGTTTATGCTTAAAATCTCGCCAAATGTCGTCGACATTGACGAGTTTCGCCGAAATATCGCCAAATTTGGCGCCAAAAATTATCTCCTATTTTGTATAACTCTAAAACTTTAACCCGTAGATTTTTTTAACTTTGTATTTAGAACTATTGTAATATCTAACTGTTTTCAATATCTTTTTTGACAGCAATCGACTGAGAATTTATTTACATGGTGAGCCAAATGACTTTGAATACATTGAGGTGTATAGATGCATTCAATTCATTGAAGGTCTGTGCTCACTGACTTTTGGCTATCCCCAAAATCTCGCTGACTATCTCAAGTTTGTCGGCTTTTGGTGAAATATCGCCAAATAAAGTGTCAGAAGGAAATCTTTCAAATTGAACTCAGCTTGGCGATATCGAAATATTTGGCTAGAAATTGCTAAACCTTACTATTATTGATATTTTATCTCTTTCAAACAAATAAATTTAGAGGAAGTGCGTCGAAAATATTTTTGATCTAATGGACGTGCAAGGAAGTCATGTGTTGGACACATCAGATTTTTTTCTCAGGCTTCTCCGGGTGATTCGGGTCTCTCGATCGTCTCCCACTTTATGCGGGGCGCCTAGAGCCATTACGGGATCTAAATCGTTAAAGTTTTAATTTTTCTAATTATTCTCCTATGGGAGTCTGAATCAATTGCAATCTAAATTTTTCGCAAACTTCCACAATCTCCAAGCGATCAGAAATATTTTATACTAACTTTTCTCTTGGAGAACAATCACGAATCTATTATAAAAAGTTTTCACATTTGAGGTTTTATTTCTTTCTAATTCACGCTTTTAACTATTTTACTAAAATTAGATCAAGACTATTAAGACAAGTGACTCTTTACGCACACATACACACATTGCCTTTTTTAGCAACCAAGAGAACTAAGTATATTATTTTTAATACCATAACTATAATTTTCATATTTCTGCAAGTTATTGTATTAATTATCAAATATCATTAATTATTACTATTAAAGTTAAACTTCATGGTGCTTAAAATCTTACTTTTCCCCATTTATACTTTCCGAACATGTACCATGTAAGGAAAGTATTGTAATTATGAAAAAATTCGAATCCGAGATTTTGGTGTATTGACACGTTTTCAGGTCTTCTGAATTCATTTATGCTATTTTTACGAGATGTATGTATGTATGTGTGTATGTGTGTGTGTGTGTTTGTGTGTATGTGAGTGAACACGATAGCTCCTAAACGCGATATTCGATTGAGAAACCACCGTCGCACGATCGGTATTGATTTTGGTGTATACAAGACTTATAGTTTTTCTACAGGGCTACGGCAAAGATTTCTTTTACATTATGGCCTATGGGAGGAAATTCTTGAAAGTGCGCTAGCGTTTAAACGGAACATTCGATGAAGCTCAAATTCGGTATACATATTATAAACCATCATCGTAAGACCGGTATTGATTTTGATATGAATAGGACTTATAGTTTTTCTACAGGGCTACGACAAAGATTTCTTTTATATTATGGCCTATGGGTGGAAATTCTTGAAAGTGCGATAGCGTTTAAACGGTACATTCGATTGAGCTCAAATTGTGTATGCATGTTATAAACCACCATCTTAAGACCGGTATTGATTTTGATGTGTACAGGACTTATAGTTTTTCTTCAGGGCTACGACAAAGATTACTTTTACATTATGGCATATGGGGAGAAATTATTGAAAGTGCGCTAGCGTTGAAACGGCGCATTCCATTGAGCTTCAGTTTGCTCAATCTGACTTTGCAATCAGTTTGCTCAATACTTATATTTGAATTATTCATCGATTAAAATTTATTTAAATGCTTGGTAATGATCTTAATCGTAAGTGTTCGGAAAGTCGAGTGGAGTCACTCCAGATTTTTCTCTGTTGAAATGAATTCGCAGCTGAATGAAATGCCAATCCCGCGAGATTGCGGGATCCCGCGGGATCAGTAAGTCTCAATCCCGAAATCCCGCGGAATGAAACCAGTGCGGGATTTCATTCCCTATTCCCTACCTTATTTTTAACATTTTTTCAATTTACATTCCCCATTTATCTCTAGTAGATGAAGAATTGAAGCGCATTATCACCTTTTTGGTACACCATGTCATGTTCATAAAGTTAATAAGCTCAAAGCGTTCCTGTAAGTCTAAAAGTTTTATTCCTGCGCGGAGACAATAAACCAAGCAAATTATTCAAAGAGCCCTATGCCAGAAAGCGAATATGAGAAAGGAATATTGCTGTCGTTGTGTCTTTGCAACCTCAGAAACTGCTAAGGTATTCAAGCATTTTGCTAATGATTACTGACCATAGAGGTTGGTTTATGGCAGCCGTTCCGTTTGTCCTTGTAATAAAAGTTTTTAACTACTAAAGATCCAAACACTACATACACTACTTTAGCCGAAAGCATACCTCGTTAACTATTTTTAACCTGAACAAATCTTTCTTGCTCGTAAAAATTGGAGGTAACAATTTATGACTTTATATGGCGACATAATTGTACTGTGCCATTAAGTACATTCCATTAAGATGTTATTATTGTTGTTATTTTAATCATTGACCATGGAGTGTAATTTATAACAGCTGTTTCGTTTGTCCTTGTAAGTAAAATCTGAATACTGCATTCACTGTTTTGGACATAAAGCATATATTGACTACTTTTGACACTAACAAACGTTTACTACTCGTAAGAATTCGAGATAACAAGTTCCGAATTTATATGGCCTCCCAATTATCGTCAGCCCAGGGGTCTGGATGGCTTACTCAGACACTGTTATACGAGTAGGCAGTGCTGAGAAGCATTAATCGCAGTGTCAGTTCGAAATTAAAAGTGGATATTTAATTACGATTTACCAATACAGTTTTCATCATTCTTAGTCATTAATAACGACTAACTATATCAATAATCATGATTAAGGGGAAAATAAATTACTATCTTCAACTGTTAAATTAAAACTTCAAGTGATTTACCAAATACAGACTTCAAATGTGTGGCTTAAAGTTTTTACCAGAAAAAGAAAAATTAATCCCGATTAACGATTGAAAGTGATCGATTACAGGGCCGTACCCAGAAAAAAATTTCGGGCAGGGTCCAAAAATTTCGGTTGTTGTGTGTGATTACGGCAACGCTACAATAGGGCGACCTGCCAAGGGGGGGGGTGTCTTGGTAGGAGGACTTTCTAAGGGGTTCTAACGCGTATTCACGTTACATCTGGAGAAAACCTACCAAAACTCCAGACCGTTAGATCGACAGCCGCGCGATGGGACCCGAACCCAGGACCTTCACTCTTCGGCCATCTACCATTTTCAGTGGCATAACCACTGTGCCATGATGAGGCCCCAAAAATTTCGGAGTTGGACCAAAGTGTGAAAAAGGCCGAATTTTTTACAAAAAAAGTCTTCATCATTGTTATTTTGCTAGCAAAATTTTTAATTTCGGAGGGGGGGGGGACCGGACCCCCTGGTCCACCCCCCTGAGTACGATCTTGATCGATTAACATTTAATCATAGCTAACGAGTGACGATTGTTAAATTTTAATCACTATTAACAATGAATGATAACGATTAGTGATGAGGTTAGTCGTGATTACTCACTAAAAATTTTCAATCGCCAATCGTGATGATATATACAGGTAAACGTCTATGAGCGCATATACAGGTAAAGTTCTATAACAGGTGTAAGCGCACGTACACATCACATACAAATCGTGTATGTTAGAGAAGATATATATATCTAAGGAATGAGTTATTTTACAGTTGGAGCAGTGCATTGATGTTATCAAGTCACATGAAAAGGGAAATTCGGTGAGGAAGCTGGCGGTTACTTATGGTTAAACCCAAAACGCAAAATTTACCGCAAATAGATTTTATTATGCCGAATTCAGAATGCATGACGAATGTCAGGATAAATGTACCTTTGTGAAAAAAGCACACATAAAATGTTACTTATAAGAAGTTACGATCGTTTCGACCAAAAAAATTCTTTCGGTCTTCGTCAGACAAGCCCTTCGACTCGTCGAGCAGAGGGAACTGAAAAAGATCAGTTTTTCAAGAAATCAAGACCGAAAGAATTTTTTGGTCGAAACGATCGTAACTTCTTATAAGTAACATTTTCTGTGTGCTTTTTTCACAAAGTTTTTACTTATTCTATAATTTAGCACCAGTATTTTGAGTGTTTTTTTCGTAAATGTACCTTTGCCCGATGTAAAAAATAAAGTTGAGAGAGAAAAAACAATGAAGCAGTCCGAAATTTCTAAACACTTTATTAAAATTTAAATTTTTCAAAAATATCTTTATGTAATTACTTACGTATTTGTTCGCACTTTCATAAGTAATAAAACAAACAATATTGTTTTAGTATTTTTTCCCCTTGGCTGTCAACTGTTTATACTCCTTTGAGCGACCACCTCTCTTAACGACCGATTTTTTACGGAACGGAGGGTGGTTGGTCGCTCAGGAGAACTTTCACAGCATATATTTTTACTTTCCGAACATGTACCATGTAAGGAAAGTATTGTAATCATGAAAAAATTCGACATCGAGATTTTGGTGTATTGACCCGTTTTGAGGTCTTTTGAACTCATTTATGCTATTTTGTGTGTATATGTGAGTGTGTATGCGAGTGAACATGACAGCTCCTCAACGGTAAATTCGATTGAGCTCAAATTGGGTATACATGTTATAATCCACCGTCGTAAGACCTGCATTGATTTTGGTGTGTATAGGACTTATAGTTTTTCTACGGGGCTACGACAAAGATTTCTTTTGCATTATGTCCTATGGGGGGAAATTCTTGAAAGTGCCCTAGCGTTTAAACCATAGGTTCCCAACCTTTTTTGAACTGGCGCCCCCTTTTCTAGTGAATATTTCAATACCGCCCCCCCCTCCCACTCCAGAGAAATAAGAGCGTACATAATGCATGGTGAAAACAAGAATTAAATAAAAGAAAAAAATTACTAATACATAGAGTATTGTTGGAATTGAAACTCTACTGAATTTCTTCTTCATTTATAAAAGAGGAATAAAAGTTTTAGAGAGGTATATTAGAGAGGTATCTCTTTCTCTCAACAGCGAAGTCTCATATCGAAATATGTGAATTTTCGCGCACGTGTGATAGAAATGAATTATCAGAGTGATTTTTTAAGTCTCTTTTAGACTATATTTGGTTAATCTTCCCACGCTCCTTCGTGCCATATTAACGCCTCCTAATTTTCTCTGGGTCTTTTACCGCCCCTCTGAAAGCCTCAAACGCCCACAGGGGGGCGTTATCGCACACGTTGGGAACCTACGGTTTAAACGGTACATTCGATTGAGCTCAAATTGGGTATATATGTTATAAACTACCATCGTAAGACCGGTATTGAGTTTGGTGTGTATAGGATTTATAGTTTTTCTACAGGGCTACGACAAAGATTTCTTTTACATCATGGCCTATGAGGAGAAATTCTTGAAAGTGCGCTAGCGTTTAAACGGTACATTCGATTGAGCTTCAATTTGGTATACATGTTTGAATTATTCATGGATTTAAATTTATTTAAATGCTTGGTAATGATCTTAATTGTAAGTGGTGTCGAGTGGAGAGTCGAGTGGTGTCACTCCAGATTTTTTTTTATCAGCGCTAGTTATAAGCAGCCAGTAGGTTCGACGCTTTTGAATGTATAAATTCAACTCCCAAATAAAGGTTGGCGATTCCGGATATTCAAATTCATCAAACCTTACCAGGAAATTAACGGGAAGTAAAATACCGCCTTTTTTTCTTCAACAATGCTCAGCCCAGCATTAACAATTTATTATCAGCATAATACAAAAAAGGAATCTCACTTCTGTTTAACTAGCCTTGTTATCTTTATAAAGTAGCGGACACGTAAAGATGCGTGTAGCAGAAATGTCGATGACTTGGCGACAAAAGACCCAAGTAGATTCTGCGGATCGGCCAGAAAAAGAATAACTGTTTTGTTAGGGCGTTCTCGTTTATTAAAAGAAAAAAGTTTATCGCACAGTGATTGAGTCAATAATAAATCATAATATTCAAATGAAGCTTTCATAAACAGGTGTGTTTCTATTTTGTCGCCGTCACCGTTTTTCTGGAGTGACGGGTGCTCCGACTTTGTTTGGAGTTTTTTCACCTCTGTTTAGGGTGTAGAATGTTCGGGATTGTGTGTTTCCATGCGGCAGAACAATGACAAAATGGATACGTGCTGGTGTGGGCTGGAAGGTGGTGTAGCATCCGATAACGGACTTGTGTTTTATCAAGAATGCATGTTGAAGGTACGTATATTGATGTTAAAGGGTGTAAAAAATGTTCCATATACATCATTGGCGAAGCTATGATAATATTTCGGGGCTATTTTATTCTAATTACTTAACGACATGGGTTAAAAATGCGCTTTGTTAACATAACCGTGTTACATGAACATTTTCTCAGACATCACATAAGCTTAAATCAAGCTTGACATTTCTTTGAATTTGACGTATTAATACAAGCTCGACAGTTCAATTCATTTTAAGTTTGCAGCAAGCTTGCAGATTACAAAAAAATGAGTCAGCAAATATTTTCCCGCCGAATTTAAGTCATTTGAACTGTCAAGCTTGAATACAACTTGAGTACTGCTTGATTTGGAAAGCCACATCCACATAACAAATAATTTATCATCAGTCATAAATGTACTTGACCATAGAATTAAAAAAAAAAAAGATTCTATATTTCCAAATATTGAAATTCTTCAAAATAAAATACAAATATACTACAAAATTGATTTCAAAATCAGTCGTTTGTCTCGATTTTGGCCAATATTGCCCAACATGAGTGTTGCGATATTGAAAGTTTTAAAACGTGTGCTGCTTTTAAGTTTATATTATGCTTATTTCCCTATTAGTAGAGTCTATAAATCACACATAACATTATTTTAATTTGATTCATCCATGGAAAAAAAAAACAGATCGCATCGCCAATACTGATCAATCTCGCCAAAAAACGGCGTGACAACCATAACAGTCACTTCAAACTTTAGTCATGTCACCTCGAGTCAGATTGGCATGGTGGTTAGGACGCTGGCTTCCCACACCTTAGGTCCCGAGATCGATCCCAGCCGCGGACGCTAGACGGAAACAGATTAAAATAACTTGAGGTTTCAGAATAGAGGGGGAAAGTGCGTGTAAAAATTAAATGTATGGGGCGAGTTCGCCAACCGGCGCCCCATGTATTTAGGCAATTTTTTCAAGTTTGAATTAAGCTTGCTACGTCAAGCTTAATGCAAGTTGGGCAAGTGTAAACCTGAACACTTGATTCAAGCTTGCATTAAGCTTGCACGCTTGAAATTTTCACGCTTAATTCAAGTTTATTGATTTGATAAATCAAGCTTACTGCAAGTTTGATGCAAATTTGCTGTGCTGTCTGGGTTAGTACAGTCCAATAAGAATTTGATTCATTCCTTGTCTGATCTCGTTAGTCAAGATATTCGTATCTTGAATTCGTCTTTCCCAAAAGAAATTAATTGGACAGCGATATATCTGTACCAGGCCCTAATAATCCAGTCTAATTCTTATATCTAGTTATTCAAAATAAATGTTAGAGCGATTTTCTCTCCTACCGTAAGTGATCCAAACATACTTCCAATTATAAAAGTTAGCCATATTTAGAGTCATTTTCAGATATGGCAGATTTTTACAAGGGGCTGTATGTGTATACATATTAAAATAATAAATTTAAATTTATATGGTCCCTCCTTTCCTATCACTTATAGTTGGGAAATTGTTGCTTTGTGCCTAAAAGAATTTTTTTTTTAATGTCTCTCAGTGGAACAGTTGCGGAGATATTGCAAGTCGAAAGTTCTAGCATTTGTCGCCAAATTCAGGAGATGCCTCAAAAGTGAGAAAAATAAAATAATCTTTCAATTGAAGTTAATTTGTTTTGGTGATCATTCGATAGATACAATTGATTCCTGGAAATATTATTTTAACTAGAATTTTCCTGTAATGCATGGTAAGCGGTTCGTAGTGAAAGTTAACTCACACCATTTTTGATCATACTTTAAAATTTCTCCCTTGGAAACATAACGTTGAGCAGTTTAACCCTTTGAGGCGCAACCCTTTCCCAATGCTGAAAAAAGGGCAGCCGTTGCCATCGCTCGACTTAACTGCCAGCAAGATGGCGGAAGATCGAAACGTTCATCGCGTGCCACATATCTAGAGATTCTTTTTTGACGCAGCTGGCTGTGACAATTTTTTGACGGGAAATGACGTGCTAAAATGTAAAGGATTCTCGTGGAGCTACTTCACCCGCAACTATTTTTATAGAAATCCAATCCATTCTTCGTGACTGGCAACAGTCAAAACGTCAGAGTTGGGTGTTCCCAGAGCGGGATCACTGCGCGTTAAAGGGTTAATACTGAAGAACTGCGCTATATAAGCGTTTTTAACTTTAAAAAATAATAGATTAATAATATTATAATAATTAAGAAGAAGATTACTATATTTTAACTGTATAGCTTTACATTGTGTACACCATCATCTGTACTAAATGACTGCATCGTTGGTGGGCATGAAAATGGTCGCCTGCATCAGTTTGTGCATATAGCTGCCTTAATACTGTTTTTAGAATGCACTTATTTCATAAAAATACGGGATCATAAAGAAACAGGGAGAAATAGGTGTCCTTGGGGAAATATTAATTAGTTATATGAAAATGAAAGATTATTATGCAGAATATAATAAATTATTAAAATCTAACGTTGAAAAAAATAATAATAAGCTTTCCACCGGCTTTAAACAAGTTTAATTAAGAAAGTAATAATTTCATGTTATATATATTTTTTTCATTTAAAACTGAATACACATCTTAATTTTTAGTGTTTTATTAAACTCTTCGATGATTAATTACATTTTTGACAACGACAGGAGTTTCAATCAACCACAAAGTAATAAATAATTTTTTATTAAATGTCACGTATAAAAAGTGCATGGCGGTACTCACTGAGTATTTAATGAAAACACTTATTTAATTAAAAAATGAAATAATGTGTGCAACTGTGAGATGCAAACTTTATAATCGTTAATACTCAGCCAGAAATTTCTCTATATGTCCGTGGTATTCACAGAGAATTAATTAATAGCATTATTAAATACTTTGAAAAAATAAAGGAGGTTCAATTTCTTTATATTTGAATTAAAAAGTCTTTTTAACCCTTTGAGGCGCAACCCTTTCCCAATGCTGAAAAAAGGGCAACCGTTGCCATCGCTCGACTTAACTACCAGCAAGATGGCGGACGATCGAAATTTTCATCGCGTGCCACAGATCTAAAGACCCTTTTTTTACGACTTCTGGTTGTGTGCGGCACAGTCAGCTGCGTCAAAAAAGGGTCTCTAGATCTGTGGCACGCGATGAACGTTTCGATCGTCCGCCATCTTGCTGGTAGTTAAGTCGAGCGATGGCAACGGCTGCCCTTTTTTCAGCATTGGGCAATCTATATCCAGCTGTTCTCGCATTCTTCCATTTTTCAGCAGATGTCAGTGCTGTTAAAAATAATCGTGACCATTTTTTGACGGGAAATGACGTGCTAAAAAGTAAAGGATTCTCGTGGAGCTATGTCACCCGCAACTATATTTATAGAAATCAAATCTATTCTTCGTGACTGGCAACTGTCAAAACGTCGGAGTTTGGTGTTCCCAGAGCGGGAACACTGCACGTTAAAGGGTTAAATCTCAATATACCACTGTTTTATAATCAAAACACACAATATTTTTTTTCTATCTAACTTAGTGCATCAATAATTATATTACAGTTGAAAAGTTATTTCAAATAAGTTGTAGCAAAGTATTTAAATATTAAAACGGGGGGGGGGGGGGGGGTGCTGTTGAGGTATTTCCCCTAAGTGAAAGAAATGCACTCATGGTCAGGAAATTTTATCGAGAAGGTCCCAGAAGTCAGAAAAAAGTCGGGAAATTCAGAAATTTCGTAGGCACCCTGTACACCTTATACAATATCTAAAAGTAATCTTTTTAACATATTTTTCTAAGTTTACTACAGCATCGTAGAAGAAATATAGTGGCATGATCTGTGCAGTCGGGTGTCAGTTTATTACGTTCCGAACATGTATCATGTAAGGAAAGTATTATAATCATGAAACAATTTGACTTCGAGATTTGCGTGTATTTACACATTTTGGGGTCTTCTGAATTCATTTATGCCTCTTTTACGAGATGTGTGTATGCATGTGTGTGTGTATGTGTGTATGTGTGTGAGTGAACACGATAGCTCCTAAACAGCGTATTCGATTGAGCTCAAATTGGGTATATAGGCTATAAACCACCGTCGCAAGACCGGTATTGATTTTGATGTGTATAGTGCTGATAGTTTTATCTACAGGGCTACGTCAAAGATTTCTTTTACATTATGGCATAAAGGGGGGGAGAAATTCTTGAAAGTGCGCTAGCGTTTAAACGGCGCATTCGATGGAGCTTCAATTTGGTATATATGTTTGAATGATTCATCGATTAAAATTGATTTAAATGCTTGGTAATGATCTTAATCGTAAGTGTTCGGAAAGTCGAGTGGAGTCACTCCAGATTTTTTCATATACGAGAGGATGAAGGGTTAATTCAATATACAGGTCTTTCGATTCATTTATCTAGGATACAAAGAAGATACAAAGGTTGCATTACCGCCCCTAAGTTCTTGGACCTGGGGTTACTTCCCCGCTGTGACTCATCAACAGGCATTTTTCCTCTACACATATTTTATGTATTCAATTTCGCCCCCGCTTCTGTCTTTCACATTGCGTCATGAAATCGCAATGCAAGTCGAAACAATTGACACAAAAGAATAATTCTCTGCATATTGTATACAAAAATGTTACATTTTGACTACAGTATAGAAGTTTGAAAATCCACGGGATGCCATAGATCAATCATACCTCTATAATCTAAAGTCGGAAAGCAAACAAAGTTAAAACGTATACGCTATATTGTTATACAAACCGGAAGAAAAAACAGCTGGATAGCTTGACGATGTGAATTACAGATATCGTGCGAGTTTATTCAAATTTTAAATAAATAACATTTGCATCGCATATGCATTGTGCGATTGCGAAAGTTTAAAGTTCATTTTCGAGGTCGGAGTGAAATGACTTTTTGAGCTGTTCACCTGACTTCATATCTTTTTTTTTTCCCCCATTCTGGAATATTTTGTCAGAGGAACAGACGTTAAGATTGTAACAATGTTGATGACTGTGCATGTTCAATTGGTCAAGCAGAAAATGCAAAACAGCTTGCTGTTAAAGTATTACTTGCCCTTACGATAGAGTTGCTTTGTTTCACTGAACAAAATTAAACGTCAGACGTGATTTTTTAAACTATTCTCTTGTGGCTTTCTGTAGTTTAGTGGTACCTTGAGGTACTAGCGTGGAAAAGATATAAGTAATAGAGAACGCTTTGGTAACCCAAAATCGAGGCACTTGTTAAATCAGCTGATTTGAGGCTAGATCTCCTGCGCATAATTCTTGTGTATTGAACTCTCATCGGTGTTTTATGGAGCATTTGAGGGCATTTTCATCGTTAAATTCTTAAGAAAAAAATCTGGAGTGACTCCACTCGACTTTCCGAACACTTACGATTAAGATCATTACCAAGCACTTAAATAAATTTTAATCGATGAATAATTCAAACATATATACCAAATTGAAACTCAATCGAATGCACCGTTTAAACGCTTGCGCACTTTCAAGAATTTCTCCCCATATGCCATTATGCCCTAACATAAAAGAAAGTTTTGTCGTAGCCCTTTAGGAGAACTATAAGTCCTATACACACCAAAATCAATACCGGTCTTAGGATGGTGGTTTATAACATGTATACGAATTTGAGCTCAATCGAATGTATCGTTTAAACGCTAGCGCACTTTCAAGAAATTCCCCCCATAGGCCATAATGTAAAAGAAATCTTTGTCGTAGCCCTGTAGAAAAACTATAAGTCCTATACACACCAAAATCAATACCGGTCTTGCGACGGTGGTTTATGACATATATATCCAATTTGAGCTCAATCGAATGCTCCGTTCAGGAGCTATCGTGTTCACTCACATACACACAAACACACATACATACACACACACATACACACATACATACATACATCTCGTAAAAATAGCATAAATGGATTCAGAAGCCCTCAAAACGTGTAAAAACACCAAAATCTCGAAGTCGAATTTTTTCATGATTACAATACTTTCCTTACATGGTACATGTTCGGAAAGTAAAAATGGTATTCAGCTGCTCTGTATATGAGTGCTATTTATGACTTCTGAAAGGTTCTGGAATAACATTTCACAGGAAAATGGTTTTTTTTTTTTCGTATTTTTAAAACATACTGTTTATTATAAATGAAGACTATTTCAATGTATGCACATTCGCTAAACCTTGGCAATATTTTTTTATTATACAAGAGGATTTCAAATGCGTATCTTGACAGTAAATTCCGCTTGTAGTTTACACTTACTATTCGCCAAATGTGGCGATTAAGCACAGGTCTTGCCTTCCGTGCCACAAGTAACATGGTTCATCCTTACCTCACATTTCAAGCAGGTTTTGAATGGCGATGCTCTCTCTAGGATATTCCTACACTCTGAGAACTAGTGCCCTAACACAAGAGGTTTTTTTTGTGCTACGATAGATCATTGAGTCATTTTTTTTTACTTAGGATACGAGCTACAAGGTGGTTAAAATTAAACTTCCCTTTTAAACAGGACTCTACAACTAAAACGAATAAACAGATTGTAACGGCATTCTGAATGTAGACTAGACATGAAATGCACTCAAGGAATTTTGAAAAAAAAAAAAATAGTCGAAATAATGTCCACTAGGTGGTGCTATGCGTGATGAAACAGCAAATTTCACAGTGCAAATAGCTAATTCAAATGTACAAAACATTTCAACATTTGTTTAATAGTTTGTGAGCATTTGCAACTCATCGAGGTCATTATACGAACTGATTTTACCATGCAAAGTGTCAACAAATAGACTTTTTTAACCAAACTTTTTTTAAAAATTCCTTGAGTGCCTCTAGTGTATAATCTATGTACAAAACTTGCTTGCAGCTCACTCACCCATTTCAGCCGAACAATACTAAGATTAATTATTTCCTGCGAAAATTGATCGCTGCATTGAAACACCATAAATGGCGTTGGAACGATACATGTATGGGCTAAAATTGGCGACATGAAGCATTTGCAAAGGAAAGCTTTGCAAAGAACCAGTCAACGCAGAGAGAAAGTGCATTGACACAATTCGAATTCATTTACTGAAATAGACAACAGAAATGTAATACTAAAAGTAGGATATTTTAAAACTTTCAATTAAAAAAAAAATAAAATAACTTTCCCTTCCTTCTGTTTTGCTGTCATTGGCTCGTTACTATGCTTCTCTTTTCAAATGTTTTACGCCGTCAATTTTCGTCATACGTACATGATTCTAACGCCACTTATTTTCTTTTTTCAATGTGCTGATCAACTTTCGCTTTCACTGTAACCGTAAAAGGGAGAGCTCTAATTTCTTGAAACAATCAGAGTCGTGCTTAGGGGTGGCAAACTGGGCAACCGCCCAGGGCCTCTAAAAAACAGATTAATTCATGGATGTGAAGAAGTCAAATAAACATCCTGACATAAAACTGAAAACTGCACATCAGTAAGCATAGCCGAAAAGATAAATACAGAATTTGTTAATTTCATGTATAGCTTTCTTTTTCAAATTTACAGCACAGTAAGTAGCTAGAATATAACTTTTAGATCGGATATGGGCAACCTACGGCCCGCAGATGGGATGTGTCCCGCCTAGGCTTTTGATCCATGTCAAAATCCAACTGCCGTCAAAAAAGGGTCTCTAGCCAACACCTCCTAGATACAGAAAGCCTTACAACTGCTACGTCACCAAGCTTTGACGTCATCATTTGGCCTACATTTAAAAGTTTGATTTTCACAAAATAAAGCTATTAAAAATTTCTGGTGGATTTACCCATGAATAGCAGTATTTTAATAATTTGATATAAAAAATATAATTTTACGATAAACGGCAGTTTTTAACCATGACTAATTAGAAAATGTGATAAGGAAATAGATCACACTGAATAATTTTGTAAGAGGAAGATATTTTAATTTTAACGTTTAATATGAGATATTTTCTAATATTTGTAGCATTTACCAGAAATTTTTAATAGTTTCATTTTATGAAAATAAAACTTTTAAATGTAGGCCTAATGATGACGTCAAAGGTTGGTGACGTAGGAGTTGTAAGGCTTTCCATATATAGGAGGCGTTGCTCTAGCTCTGTGGCACGCGATGAACATTTCGATCGTCTGCCATCTTGCTGGTAGTAAAGTCGAGCGATGGCAACGGCTGGCTTTTTTACAGCATTGGGAAAGGGTTGCGCCTCAAAGGTTTTAAAGTGCAGATTGCTTTATCAAACAACAGCTACCAAATTAGCTGTTTTTCGTGACTTCGTTAAACATTAAAGAAACAGAATTCACCCACAGAGGAAAATTGTTGTCGTAATAAGCATTTTACGATGGTTTTTTTTCTGGTGTTTCGTTTGTGGTGTTTGTACCTGTTAATTTTTCGAATTCATTTAATTTTAAGCATCCGTATCAGTGTTCATGTATGGCGTTTATGAAAATTTCCTTTAAATGCCTTCCAATGATTTTAACTGATATGTTACGGTTTGCTATGAAACTCCTGAATATTTGACCCGTTGCACTTGCGTTTAGCATGAACCTCATCCCTTTGAATCGCAGTGGATGAGCCGTGAAACCAATTTATTCCGAAAGGTTAACCCTTTAACGCGCAGTGCTCCCGCTCTGGGAACACCTAATTCTGCCGTTTTGACGGTTGCCAGTCACGAAGAATAGATTGGATTTCTATAAAAATAGGTGCGGTTGACATAGCTCTCACGAGAATCCTTTACTTCTTAGCACGTCATTTCCCGTCAAAAAATGGTCACGATTATTTTTATAACAGCACTGACATCTGCTGAAAAATGGAAGAATGTGAGAACAGCTGGATAGATTGCCCAATGCTGAAGAAAAGGGCAGCCGTTGCCATCGCTCAATTTAACTACCAGCACAGCCAGCTGTCGTTAAAAAAGAGTCTCTAGACCTGTGGCACGCGATGAACGTTTCGATCGTCCGCCATCCTGCTGGTAGTTAAGTCGAGCGATGGCAACGGCTGCCCTTTTTTCGGCATCGGGAAAGGGTTCCACCTCAAACGTTTAAAAGTGTAGATTGCTTTATCAAACAACAGCTTCAAAATTAGCTGTTTTTCGTGACGTCTTTAATTAGGAGTCAGAATGCACCCGCAGAGGAAAATTGTTGTTGTAATAAGCATTGTACGATGTTTTTTTTTTTTCTGGTGTTTCGTTTGTGGTGTTTGTAACCGTTAATTTTTCGAATTCATTTAATTTTAAGCATCCGTATAAGTGTTCATGCATGGCGTTTATGAAAATTTCTTTTAATTGCCTTAACACGCTTAAATGCGCTTAAACACCCATATTTGACCTAATCGGTTCTTGCACCACGTTTTTTTAACCCTTTAAAGCGCAGTGTTCCCGCTCTGGGAACACCCAACTCTCACGTTTTGACTGTTGCCAGTCACGAAGAATAGATTCGATTTCTATAAAAATAGTTGCGGGTGACATAGCTCCAAGAGAATCTGTTACTTTTTAGCACGTCATTTCCCGTAAAAAAAATGTCACGATTCTTTTTAACAGCACTGATACCTGCTGAAAAATGGAAGAATGCGAGAACAGCTGGACAGATTGCCTAATGCTGAAAAAAGGGCAGTCGTCGCCATCGCTCGACTTAACGACCAGCAAGATGGCGGACGATCGAAACGTTCATCGCGTGCCACAGATCTAGAGACCCCTTTTTGACGACAGCAGGCTGTGTGGCACAGCCAGCTGTCGTCAAAAAAAGGGTCTCTAGATCTGTGGCACGCGATGAACGTTTCGATCGTCCGCCATCTTGCTGGTCGTTAATTCGAGCGATGGCAACGGCTGCCCTTTTTTCAGCTTTGGGAAAGGGTTGCGCCTCAAAGTGTTAATATAACCACCCTGTATATAAGCAACCTATTTTCAAAAATACAAAAATAATATAGGATTGCTTTTTCACCTTTCTCCACTGCATAAAGCACTCTAGCATACACGTGACATAGCTCCACGAGAATCTATTACTTTTTAGCACGTCATTTCCCGTAAAAGAATGGTCACGATTATTTTTAACAGCACTGGCATCTGCGGAAAATATGGAAGAATGCGAGAACAGCTGGATAGATTGCCCAATGCTGGAAAAAGGGCAGCCGTTGCCATCGCTCGACTTAACTACCAGGACTGACTAACTGTGCGGTGCGCGAGCAGATCCAGCTGCGTCAAAAAAGGGGTCTCTAGATCTGTGGCACTCGATGAACGTTTCGATCGTCCGCCATCTTGCTCGTAGTGAAGTCGAGCGACGGCGACGACTGCCCTTTTTTCAGCATTGGGAAAGGGTTGCGCCTCAAAGGGTGAAACAGAAACCAACTAAATGTTCCGCCATACTGAGACCAACACAGTTACTTCATTGAGTCCAATGCTGAAGATAGCCAATACCGTCTCCTTGTATTCATAACTCTATGTTCCGTACTGTGAGTTCCAGATTCTGCAAACGGCAACAAAGTGGTGCTCACGGTTACGGTTATATAAACGGAAACTTGAAATTCGCGAATGTTTCGAAGACAGCTAGATGCTAAGTTATACAAGAAACAATGAACCAGAAGGATAGTATTCTGTACAGTATTAAAATATTTAAAAGCGTTTTCTAAAAATTGGCGTTTTTCGTAAATTTTCTACTTACAACAAATGTATTATCACATTACGTCTTAAGATATTGATTTCAAATTTTGCCAGGATATTTTGATGATTACCAGCTGTTTCCTAAAGGAGAATATAATATTTCGGTACTTATTTGTGGATTTTATAAACATTTTTGCCTTTAAAAATTATTTTTTTAGAAAAAAAATACTGTTTTCATGTAAAAATTAAAACATTTTCATACCTATCAGAACTTTGCAAATGTATTAGTTCATGACACAGATAAATATACTAGTTATGTACTGAATAAATATAATTAAAAATATTTATTGGAATTTTTTACAGGTGGTATGGTATAAATTCAGTTTTTTACCTAAAATTTGACATAAATTTGCCAATACTTTGAAGTTTACATTGAATTTCATTAAAACGGCATTTAAATTTTTAGCTTTATACTCCATTTCAATACAAAACATTGATTTTTCATTAAAATTTTACTTAAAACAAAAAAAAGTGTCAGGAAGGTTGGCTCAGACCTTAAAAAAATATTTAATGCAAATTCAGACCCCTTTGGGTCTTTTCTAAAATTACACGTGCCTATTACTTAAGCACGAGCATATACTTCTAAGAAAATAATCAGACATCATGTCGTGCGTACTCATTTTTGACAGAATAATAAACTTCAGGTGGTTACGATAGATCTACAGCTGTACACACGGCTAAGTGAAATGTCAAACTACTTTCTCGAGATCAAAATTCTGTTTTCTTAGGAATGATTAATTAATATGTAACGTCATAAATGCTTTTTTTTTCTGTGGTGAAAATTCTTTCCATTTGACAGAAATTTCCAAGAAATTTTCAATTATGTGTTGATATTTCAGGTATGATCCCCCTGTGACTAAGAAAAGAACAGCTGATTAATATGTGCCTTAACCCTTAAATGCATAGCGATGCATATATGCATCATATTTTTCAGTGCCGGATTAGAGTAGAAGCCAAATTTCTTACGCCAGTTTCATATATAAAATATAGTATTTTTTTAATAATAAATGATTCATATGGATTCATTCAGATGGAATGTTTTATATGATTCATATCGTGATTAATAAAAGTTTCACATAATTCTTTCAAACTGTTTGACCTTGGAGAAATGAATTAGTTATTCATAAAACTGATGTAAGAAATTTAAGTTATACTCGTAGCTATCGTGCGAACGAGAAAAAAATTCATGCATTTAAGGGTTAAGTTCTGATTATTCGCATAATAAAAAGTAAAAGTAGCTTAGTTATATAAAAAACAGGTTCAAATAGTCTCCTTCGTTGAAACTACAGTTGAATTTAGGCTTGTTGTTGTTCTTGTGAACATTTATATCTGATTTGTGTGCTTGGCTTAAAAACCCGCTTATAAATCCTCGTCAGAAGTCACTTCGCCCCTCTACCATTTCCAGTGACATAACCACTGTGTCAAGGTGAGGCATTTAGGCTTAAAAGATGTACTGGGGGGGGGGGAACTGAAGATTTTAAATACGCACTGCAGTGCTATACATTTTTATTTATTACCAGGATAAGACAGCTCACGTCACTGAATGTGTCGTTTAGAGCTACGTAGGCCCTTCCGGGAATTTCCCTCCTCAATTTGGATCCTCATCAGAAGGTGGGGGACTTCTGAATATTGGCACCCGGCGGAAACAGTTAGTGACCACCTAGAGAAATTTCGGAACCACTGATTTAACGTGCACTTACACCGCATGTATACGCTGGTCTTTAGTGGTACTGCGGTATGGGACCCGCAACCTGTGCTATGCATTTCAAATGAGTATCGTAAATCATGCATCGGCTCTGCTTGCCTTTCATGTTCCATTATGCTGGAAAATATAACATTATCCATGCGTCGCGCCCTTTCGTTTTTCTTGTTCCATTATGTTGGGCAATATACAAATGTCTCTAAAATATACGCTTTAACCCTTTGAGGCGCAACTCTTGAGGCACAGTGCAACGGCTGTGCGCGGGAACAGCCAGGTGTCGTCAAAAAGGGGTCTGCAGATCTGTGGCACGCGATGGACGTTTCGATCGTCCGCCATCTTTCTGGTATCTAAGTCGAGCGATGGCAACGGCTGCCCATTTTTCAGCATTGGGCAATCTATTCATCTGTTCTCGCATTCTTCCATTTTTCAGCAGATGTCAATTGCTGTTAAAAATAATCGTGACCATTCTTTGACGGGAAATGACGTGCTAAAAAGTAAAGGATTCTCGTGGAGCTATGTCACCCGCAACTATTTTCATAGAAATCCAATCTATTATTCTTCGTGACTGTCACGGGACAGTCAAAACGTCAGAGTTTGGTGTTCCCAGAGCGGGAACACTGCGCGTTAAAGGGTTAATCCTTTTGTGGACACTAAGAAGATTACTTCCCACCTACCTACATTATCTTACGAAATACACCTGCGGGAAGAAGAAGACATACTAAAATATACAGGGTGACTGCTAATTCATGGTACAAACTTTGGAGGCTGGTACAGGATATTGTAACAACCCCACTTTGTATAGGAATGTATGGTCAAAAGTGAAGCGTCGGAGCACAAACACCGGAAAGAATCACGCAGCGTCGAAGCAGAAACTCAGGATTGTTATTTTGTAATCTAGCTGCTGCGTGACAAAGGCATGCTCCATTGGACGTCATTAAACTGCTAATTTGGATTTTTGCACAAGCGTTATTGTCATGGCACTCATGTTTACATCTAGCCGTTGTCGTTCGCAGGGTGGAAATATCGTCGATTTTGGTACCGCATACGTTAGCTTATTATGTGAGTAGATTGCATCTTACCATAGCAATACTTGGACTACTGATGTCGAAGGACATCTAGACAGTCTGGACAACGCTAGAAAAGTCAGCCATTGCAATCGCCACAGCTGCCCGTACAGCCAGCTTGGTTGAAGAAGGTTTTTTGACTGCACAGCACGCCATTTGCGATACGAACAATTTCCATGCTCTTGGTAGTTAAATCAAGCGATGGCAATGATTATTTATTAAAAGTACTTATTAAAGCTATTTATATTAATATATTTTTACTAATACATTTAACCCTTTAAGGCGCAGTGATCCCGCTCTGGGAACACCCAACTCTGACGTTTTGACTGTTGCCAGTCACGAAGAATAGATTTGATTTCTATAAAAATAGTTGCGGGTGACAGAGCTCCAAGAGAATCCTTTACTTTTTAGCACGTCATTTCTCGTAAAAAATTGTCACGATTCTTTTTAACAGCACTGACATCTGCTGAAAAATGGAAGAACGCGAGAACAGCTGGATCGATTGCCCAATGCTGGAAAAAGGGCATCCGTTGCCATCGCTCGACTTAACTACCAGCAAGATGGCGGACGATCGAAACGTTCATCGCGTGCCACAGATCGAGAGACCCTTTTTTGACGCAGCTGGCTGTGCTCGCGCACAGCCAGCTGCGTCAAAAAAGGGTCTCTCGATCTGTGGCACGCGATGAACGTTTCGATCGTCCTCCATCTTGCTGGTAGTTAAGTCGAGCGATGGCAACGGCTGCCCTTTTTCCAGCATTGGGAAAGGGTTGCGACTCAAAGGGTTAAGGCAATCCCCACCCCTCTCTTTATGCTTTTTGTAGACAATTGTTAGACTTTAGGAAGTATGTAATTCGGCTTCGCTTTTCGATAACTATAATTATACTGTTCAGGAAATTATTGCTGTAAATTGAGGTCACTTCACACTTCTGTCATAAAACGTCTTCCCTAATGATTCGTAAGCAAATCATTACGGGCGGAACGGAACATATTATTATTTCGTAATCGATTAGAACCGAGTGGTTTGAACAAAGTCATGTGTGAATTTTAGCGGAAAAATTATATAGTCTCACTCTATTGGATCATAAAATGCGGTGTGTGTATTATAATGAAATTTTCTGTTCATTGAAATTAAAGTGTATAATTATCACATAAGAAAATTTTATTGTTTTATCTTTACGACTCTGGCCGCATTTTTTTTTTCTTGATCAGGCTTACCGATGCATACTAAGGAATTAAAGCGTTTACTTACCGTGAGTTGTTTGGTTAATTAACTTATACTTCGAAACTAAATTTGACACTGTGAAAGAAAACACTTTTCTTCAAATTGGGATCACGCTCCTCCAAAACGATTCTACGTTAAAAAAAAATAAATAAACAAATAAATAAAAATCTAAAATTCTTCCAGATTTTATTCACGCACTCGGCTGGAAGAATTTCAAATTTTTTTTAAAAATCTATTCAAACAATTCTGCCATATAGAGGAAAATGATAACTGTAAGTGCTCCTATAGACTCCTGTTCGCATCATTTTGTTGCTGAAAATTGCATCCATTGTTGTTTGGCCCCTAGTAGTGAAATGTTTTGGATGAGTGCGTATTGGAAAATCTAAAGTACCCATTTCAGTTATGAAATTGTATCCTTGATCGGAATTTAATTCTATGTTAAAATCTCCTCCATCAGCAACGCTTCGAATATAGCGTCTAATTTATCTTCATAAGAAATTCGAGGACTAGCGTGTGTAACTGCAAATCTCACTTTATCTTGAATATGCGCAATGACCACATTTTAACACCCTTGATCTGGCTCGTGTAGGCACGGGTAAAGCGTTTCATTTTAAGATTTCCTCTATAAAAATCATAACTCCAGGCGACTTTCTGTTTTGGAAAACCACTGTCTATCCGTTCGACCCAAGTGAATCCCGGTATTTGAAAATCATCTGAAGGGACAGTCCATGTTTCCGTTAGCAATATCCAATCACTCTGCAGAAAACATGAATCAAACGGAAAAGTGACCACGGCGCGCCGCGTAGACAAAAATCCCGTGCTTGAAAGAAATAGCACCCGAGTGCTAAAAAAAAAAAAAAAAAATCTGGAGTGACTCCACACGACTTTCCGAACACTTACGATTAAGATCATTACCAAGCATTTAAATAAATTTTAATCGATGAATAATTCAAACATACATACCAAATTGAAGCTCGATCGAATGTACCGTTTAAACGCTAGCGCACTTTCAAGAATTTCTCCTCATAGGCCATAATGTAAAAGAAATCTTTATTTTATCCCTGAAGAAAAACTGTACGTCCTATACACATCAAAATCAATACAGGTCTTGCGACGGTGGTTTATAACCTGTATACCCAATTTGAGCTCAATCGAATGTACCGTTTAAACGCTTAGCGCACTTTCCAGAATTTTCCTCCATAGGCCATAATGTAAAAGAAATCTTTGTCGTAGCCCTGTAGAAAACCTATAAGTCCTATACACACCAAAATCAATACCGGTCTTGCGACGGTGGTTTATAACATATATACCCAATTTGAGCTCAATCGAATCTACCGTTTAAACGCTAGCGCACTTTCAAGAAATTCCCCCCATAGGCCATAATGTAAAAGAAATCTTTGTCGTAGCCCTGTAGAAAAAATTGTCCTATACACACCAAAATCAATACCGGTCTTGCGACGGTGGTTTATGACATATATATCCAATTTGAGCTCAATCGAATGCTCCGTTCAGGAGCTATCGTGTTCACTCACATACACACAAACACACACACACACATACATCTCGTAAAAATAGCATAAATGAATTCAGAAGACCTCAAAACGTGTCAATACACCAAAATCTCGAAGTCGAATTTTTTCATGATTACAATACTTTCCTTACATGGTACATGTTCGGAAAGTAAAAAAATCTGGAGTGACTCCACTCGACTTTCCGAACACTTACGAATAAGATCATTACCAAGCACTTAAATAAATTTTAATCGATGAATAATTCAAACATATATACCAAATTGAAATTCAATCGAATGCACCGTTTAAACGCTTGCGCACTTTCAAGAATTTCTCCCCATATGCCATTATGCCATAACATAAAAGAAAGTTTTGTCGTAGCCCTTTAGGAGAACTATAAGTCCTATACACACCAAAATCAATACCGGTCTTAGGATGGTGGTTTATAACATGTATACCGAATTTGAGCTCAATCGAATGTATCGTTTAAACGCTAGCGCACTTTCGAGAAATTCCCCCCATAGGCCATAATGTAAAAGAAATCTTTGTCGTAGCCCTGTAGAAAAACTATAAGTCCTATACACACCAAAATCAATACCGGTCTTGCAACGGTGGTTTATAACATGTATACCCCATTTGAGCTCAATCGAATCTACCGTTTAAACGCTAGCGCACTTTCAAGAATTTCCCCCCATAGGCCATAATGTAAAAGAAATCTTTGTCGTAGCCCTGTAGAAAAACTATAAGTCCTATACACACCAAAATCAATACCGGTCTTGCAACGGTGGTTTATAACATGTATACCCCATTTGAGCTCAATCGAATCTACCGTTTAAACGCTAGCGCACTTTCAAGAAATTCCCCCCATAGGCCATAATATAAAAGAAATCTTTGTCGTAGCCCTGTAGAAAACCTATAAGTCCTATACACACCAAAATCAATACCGGTCTTGCGACGGTGGTTTATGACATATATATCCAATTTGAGCTCAATCGAATGCTCCGTTCAGGAGCTATCGTGTTCACTCACATACACGCAAACACACATACACACACACACACACACACACACACACACACATACACACATACATACATACATCTCGTAAAAATAGCATAAATGGATTCAGAAGCCCTCAAAACGTGTCAAAACACCAAAATCTCGAAGTCGAATTTTTTCATGATTACAATACTTTCCTTACATGGTACGCGTTCGGAAAGTAAAAAAATCGTGAATCTGTGAATTATTATTATGCAAATCGCATATTCGTACGACAACTTGTTGCTTTTCTGTGAAGTTTTTGAAAATGTGTCAAGGAGTTTTCAAGTACCTTGTATTATACACTGTTTATGCATTTGAAACCTCGCCACAGTAATAACGCCCCCGCCCCCTCCCCAAAAAGCAATAATACAAAATTTTTCAAATAATGAAATATCATTAAAAATTAAGAGAAAATAATGCAGATTGTTTATAAACGTGTGTTACTCCAAACAGACATTTGCCTCACCATGGAACAGTGGTTATGCCACTGAAAATGGTAGACAGCCGAGGTGTGAAGGTCCCGGGTTCGGGTCCCATCGCGCGGCTGTCGATCTAAAGGTGCTATCACACGAGAGCTCTACACACTGCAAATGCAATGCACTACACTTTCGCATTGCAATTTTGCCCTTCAGTCGGACAAAAACATCGTGTGATAGCGTTTTTCTTGAAGCCTGACTTTTTTCAGCACTGTTTGAAAAAGTAAGGCATGCAATGCGAAATCAGCCAATCAGAGCCCAAGAAATATCCATGCCTTAATTCAAGATGGCTGCCTTCGCGTCGGCAATGTGGACGACAGAAATCGAAGCCGATTTTATTAATGAAATCAGTTACCGCAATTATGGAAAGACAAAGTCTTTGTTGCTCCAAATCGTTCATTCTTTTACTTGAGAATGCAGACACGCATATATAAAATTCCCACGTGCGGAAATCACGAATCTAATTTTGCTTCGTCGCAAAAATAGCCAGTAATAGTCGGTATTTGTCACAGAAAGAGCGATAACGTCGCCAAGTTTGCAACTCTGCGCCTTTCGTCTAGGTGGTATTTTCGCACTGCAAAACAACCCCTATATATTGCTTTTGACGGGCAAAATGCAGCGCGAAAGTGCAGTACATGCATTTTGCAGTGCATAGAGCTGTCGTGTGATAGCAACTTAACGGTCTGGAGTTTTGGTATGTTTTCTCCGGATGTAACGTGAATACGCGTTAGAACCCCTTAGAAAGTGTCCTCCTACCAAGGCACCCCCCCCATCCTAGGCAGATACCCCGCGGTGCAGGTTTGCCTTAACACACAACACAACAACACAGCAAACAGACATTTCGCTGGGGCCGAACGAGGTGACATATTGAAGTTCCTGAAACTTGGCACCTCTCGATTTCACGAAAACAGCGAATCAGACGGGATTGTTTTACAACCTCATAAATTGCAAATAACGACATACTGGATGACCAAAAAAAAAAAACTGTTCGTCTGACAGATAAAACAATAAAAAGAAAACTTTCCGGATATTTATTCACGGGAAGAAAAAAAAAAATGTTTGGAATAAGGTAACGCTACATAAAATATATCTCCTACATAAATAAAAAAGATACAAATCGGGTGTTTTTTTTTTTTTCAGAAGAAATATCGCATTCACTTGTTGCAGCATAATGTAATCTCATTTGTCACATGTACTGATGCGATGACGCTGAACGATAACGCACGTAGTCACGTACGTCATTCACGAAGCTGATCGGAGCGTATGCTAATTCACATTGTACTGATTTTTTTATTCAAAATTTCAAAATTATTTCGATAAAGTGCAACAAAAACCTGTTTGAATCGAAATCGTTTCTTTGCGGATGTCTGCGTTTTATGCAGGTTTAACCTAGATACTATTGTGAATATGGGTAGTGGTTCTACAATTACATAATATAATGGAATAAGCACAAAAATAATTTTTAAAACCGGTAAAAATGTTACACTCTGTGAGGGCCAGACTCTGATAAATCGAAACCCTGGTCAAAAATAAATTTTGGGAAGGGGGGGGGCGGTATCAGTGAAATTTGTTTTATATTTGTTTTTTCTTAATTTATTTTAATCGAATTTTCAAAGTTTTCATAAAAAATTAACCAAGAATATTTCAGGATAACGTAAGGATTTAGGGATCTACTATGTCAGAATATGCTCCAAAGTGATTACTACAAGCTACATAAAGACTACACAGTAAAAAAATTCAGAAACGTTACATACTTATAGCGGAAAGGTTTCCGAAAGTATAGCGTAACTTACCGATGCTCTACTCGAACTCACGATTTCGGAAACATAACCCATATTTCGGGGTAAAGTATTCTATATAGTTTCTATATAGTTTACCCGCATGGTTCGGAAACGTTTCCGCAATTTTAAACTACAAGAGCTGCCCCATTTTTTGGGGTAACCTTTCTGCATTTTTTTTACCGTGTACGTTTATACTGCCATACACCTTAATATAACGGATATTTTTTGAATGCCCCTGTAGATGAATTATAAATGCTACATATTTTAATTTTTTTTATGCAGAGCATTATTTTGTAATCGTAAATGGAACTTGTCAAGTTTATTTTGTTCGAAATAGACAAATATTTCTTAACTACGTTTCAAGTGATGACTGCCCGCAGAGCGTTATATAACACGAACTCTTTACGGTAACTGTTAAAGAACTTTAAATGCTTACATACGCCATGTTCAATAAGGTACGTGGCACAGTGCCCTGGAGTAATATACATAAATTTCGCAGCAATCGATGCATATTTACTGCAGTTAGAGCACGGACACTCAGACCGACTGACAGGCGCACTGAAATCATACAAAGACTACAAACTTTCTTCGAAAGTGTTAAAAAATACCTAGATTAAGCAATGTGAGGGAGAAAGGAGGGGTTATTACTCCACTTTTCAAAAGTTAAAAATACGACTCAACCCTCTTCAACATTTTTTACTACAATGATCAAAAACAGATCATAAACAGTCTTGACAATTTTTATTTTCCAGTTCTGTAATTCGTGTAAAATTTATTGACCAAAATATGTTTGTTCTAGAGTTGGCATTTATTTTTGTATTACGTGAAAATATATCTGCAGTATAATGAAAATCTATATTATGTAAATAAAGGGAACAATTTTAGATGATCTGCAGAAAAAGCAGTTAATTTGGTATGACCACGTTAAAAGAATGTGTGAAGATAGACTACCTAAAATCATATTTAATAGAAGAACTGTTATCAATGAGCTTTTCTCCGAGACTTTCATCAATGAAACGAAATAGTATTTGTAAACTATCAGTTTTAGTTAAGTACTTTCTACCAAAAGTGCATTCGTTTTTGACAAACGATGGTCGGGAACTTCACTATTGTCTGTCTTGTTTTCATGAATTATGGGGGCTTCGGCACATCTGCTATAAAGCATTTTGTACCAACCACAAATCCAGATTAGATCGATAGCGGTAGTACCTGCTAAGTATGTTCTTTTCTACCACATAGTCCCGAATAGTTCATTTCTACCTCATTCAGGAGCCGATAGATGGCAGCACTACCGATCGTCGTTAGGCGGTTGCCCTATATATGTGTTACTGAAGTGTTGTGAACAGTTTAAGCTGCGAGATTTTAAAAAAAATCTTTAGCATTCTTGGAATTTTGACCTACGAAATAATACTATAAATGCTGCAATAACCAATAGCCCGACTGCTGAAGGCCAAAATACAGTTTTGTGTTACAATCTTATAAATAAAAATGAAATTCTGTTTGTTTGTTTGTTTGTTTGTTTGTTTATTTGTTTGTTTGTTTGTGGATTTGAGTTGTATACAAATCCACAAAAATGGACCTATCAGCCTGAAATTTTGCACAGATATGTAAAATAATATAGAATAAATCATAGTCCACTTTAAAACTTTGAAAGTCCACCCGTTCCCGGAATTTAAGAGATTTTTTATGTTCTGCACGCAAAAAGCTTTCCGTAATTGTAACCCCTGTAGTGAAAAAAGTGTGAAATAAAGATCGTGGTTGCCATGTGTGGCGATTTTGCCGAATAAGATGTTTTAAATTCTCAAAGTAAAAATAAAAGAATAATAATGATTTTTTTTTGTTAGTTTATATTCGTAAGGTTATATTTTTTTTAATTATAATATCGTGTGCATGAGAAATCGGAGCAGGAATGAAATGTTTTATACGCAAAACAATAAGAATTGAAGATTTCCGAGGCTAATATGTTAAAATTTTTTAGTTTGGCGAAAAAATAAAATGGCTCAAATGCCGAGAAAGTGAGTTCTAGCGGTTTGCACAGTTCCGGCTAGGCGCAATTTACTGAGAGCTTAAGGAAACGGATTTTTGAAAACAAGTGCAAAGGTTTTATTAGAATACAGCGTTAAATTTTAATGATCCGTGCGAAAATAATGCAGTTATTAAGGGATTTCAAGCGATCTATCTTCAGCATTCTCGCGATTTTGAGGAGGATTCTAACGCTTGGCGCTATTTATCGTAATTTAATCGTCTGCTATTTGGGTTATGAATACACCTGCGTATAAGTTTTTGAAATTTTCATTCAGTTGGAATTGTGCATTTTTCTGAGCAGCTTTTCTGCATCTAATGTATTACATCCAGAAAAAAGGATGTTAGAAATATCAATTTTAATTTTGTTTAATCACACTCATGAATAATGATACACTTTCCAACTTAATGAAAGAAGGAACGAAAATAGGGAAGACCCATGGATTATAACTCTTTTTATATATAGCACTTTAGTGCGTATTTAAAAATCTGAAAGTGTGTCAGATTTTCTATGATTCTAGCGCTTGGCGCAATTTAATGAGAGGGTATTTTTAAAAACAAGCGTAGGTTATCTTATAAATAAAAATGAAATTCTGTTTTGTCAATTTGTTGATTTGGGTAGTATACAATTCCACAAAAATGGACCTGTCAGCCTGAATTTTACACAGATATGTAAAATAATATAGAATAAATGATAGTCCACTTTAAAACTTTGAAACTCCACTTTATTTCCGTTCCCGGAATTTAAGAGATTTTTTATGTTCTCCACGCAGAAAGCTTTACGTAATATTAACCCCTTTAGTGAAAAAAGTTTGTGAAATAAGCATCTTGGTTGCCATGTGTGGCGATTTTGCCGAATAAAATGTTTTAAATTCTTAAAGTAAAAATAAAAGAATAATAATGATTTTTTTAGTTATTTTTTTAGGTTATTTTTTTAATTATAATATCGTGTGCGCAAAAAGAAATGAGAGCAGAATGAAATGTTTTATACGCAAAACAATGAGGATCGAAGATATCCGAGACTAATATGTAATTTTTTTTAGATTGGCGAAAAAAAAAATGGCTGCTAGGCCGATTTTTAGAGAGTGAGTTCTAGCGGTTTGCACAGTTTTAGGCTTTTTGGCGCAATTTACTGAGAGCTTAAGGGAATAGCATTTTTGAAAACAAGTGTATAGGTTTTCTTAGAATACAGCATTAAATTTTAACTATCCGTGCAGAAATAATGCAGTTATTAGGGCATTTCAAGCGATGTAGCTTCAGAATTCTCGCCAATTGAGTACATTGATTTAACTTGGGGGAAATCCGCCAAATTTCAGAAAATTGAAATCTTCGCATTTAGTACATCGAGGTAACGATGAATAAAACATGTTATAGTTGATAATTTAAAAAATGCGGCTGTATTAAGGGATTCCACTTTTCAAATAAATGCCTGGCGGTCGAACCATTTCCCATTTTGATTGCTGCTAAGGCAATGCTTCGAATGATTCCCCGAAAAAACTCTTGCAAAATGGCGTATGCTGGCACTTTGGCGAGGCTTAGATTTGAAACTGGATTTTACTTGAGACTGGTATATTCGTATAATAAGACTGGTTATAGATAAAAATTAATGTTGGTATGTGTGTAGGAGGTTGAAAAACTCCAGCACCGTTTCACCGATCACCATGAAATTTGGTTCACCTAAGTCTTTTATCATGGAGAAGGTTTTTATGCTATCCGTTTTCCTCTAACTTTTCACTAGGTGGCGCAGCAGAACGTCGAATTCTATTCCGTTTAGCCGTTTGCTATGCGAATATCGTCCAACCAATTTTGATGAAATTTGGTACACGCGAATATTAGAACACGGAGAATATTTTTCACTATCCATTTTGCTGTAACTTGCCGCTAAATGGCGCTGCAAAGCATCAACTTCTATAACCGTTCGACCGATCGGCATAAAATTTTTTATACTTACACATTTGAGCACGAAGAATATATTCTAAACTGCGTTACTTTTGATGTTACTTGCCACTTGATGACACTGCAATGCATTATTATTTTAACTCACCACTAGATGACGCTGCAGCAGGCCAAATTTTTGACCATTCAAACGGTGGCTATGAAAATCAGTATACATAGCTATTTGAACAATGAGAATATTTTGGCGTTATCCATTTTGTTATAACTCGCCATCATGACGGCGCTGTAGCAAATCATTACTTTAATTAACCACTAGATGGCCCTGCAGTGTATCACTTCTTGACTGTGCGAATGATCGCTATGAAAATAGGTATACATAGATATTTGAACACGGGGAAGAGTTTGGCACGATCCATTTTCCTATAACTTGACACTAGATGTCGCGTCAACACATGAACTTCAAGACTATTCAGCCGATCGTCATGAAAATTCGTATACATCGATATCTGAATGCGAAGAATATTTTTGCCGTATCCGTTTTGCTAAAACTCGCCACTAGATTGTGCTACGCCGCATCGCCTTCCTGCACCGTAAAAACGATTGCCTGAAATTCAGTATGCATGATTATTGAACACAATATAACGCGATATCCATTTTGCTATATCTCTTTAATTACAATAAATAGTAATCACAACAAATATTAATATCAAAAAGTCCATTCATTCCCGTGCGAAGAACGGGTACTTCAGCTAGTACTAATTAAATATCACAAAGTTTACAAAATTTTTTTAAGACATTATTTTATGCTCACATTATTTTAAAAAAAAAAAACAGTTCTTCAAATAATTCTCAGTACACTATGATTAATTTATACAGCATCAATTGGTGCAAAAGATTTTTTTAATGTGCCAGTCTGGTAGATAAAGCAAAAATAGATGCATAAATAAATAAATTCCGTGTATTTCCCCATGTTTATCATATTCGCACAAGAAAAAAATAATTTTAATGATTAGTTAAAATCTTCTTAAACAAAAGCCCAGATAAAAAAAAGGGGGGAAATCCCGTTATTTCATGTTATAGCACGAAATAGGTACTAATATCAGTTGTCACGTGTGGAGATGCTGTGACGTTTGCTGTGATAACGCGCGCATATGGACGTCATTCTCGAATCTCATCAGAACATATCCTAATACGCACGGAATTGAATTAAAAGATAGAAATCTGCTCGTGATGTTCCCTGATAAAACATCACGAGCAGATTTCTATATTGTGTGTGAATGGTCAGTTGTAACGCTTTAAAAAAAAAAGTATTTTATTATTTCGGTTTGTCTGTCTGTTCGTCTGTTTACGGCATCAATGTTATGAATTGAACATATCGGAATTGGAAGATATTTTTACAGAGAGCTGTCGCACAATCGATGTGTTAGGCATGTATATACAAGGTGATCAAATTAAAAAAGTACCTGATGGTTTTTCTTACTACCCTTAACCCATTCGTGCCTGGATATTTTTGCGACTTTCTTCGATTTTTGCTAACACCAGCAGTCATTGATAAATTTCTGATGTCAACTTTTTGAACAAGGGATGATTTCATTTAAAATCATTATGTATAAAAATTGAAATGTCAACATCCTACATGGCCATATTAAAATATTTTGTGGAATTGAGGTTCAATACTCGCGAATAAAGGCTAGGAAAAATAAATAACGTTTTCGAATGATAGCGAAAATGCCGTCCCAAAAAAAGGGACGCTAGGCACAAATGGGTTAACCCTTTAACGCGCAGTGTTCCCGCTCTGGGAACACCAAACACCACACTCTTTCCTTGTAAAACGAAAAATGTCCCGCCAGTGAGTAGAAGAATGAACAGTTGGTATGTAATCACAGAAATGAAACTTTTCATGGGGATGCTCTGAAAAATGAAAGCAAGATTATTTAGGATGATAATCTCGCTTAATCACCAAATCTTCCCAACGTCTCCAGTTTTGATGTCACCTAGAGAGTTTTCTCGCTTTGTCTGTTTTTTTTTTTTTAATTTTTAATCCTACTCCAATGATACGCCAAAGTTAACCCTTTAACGCTCAGTGATCCCGCTCTGGAACACCCAACTCTGACGCTTTGACTGTTGCCAATCACGAAGACTAGATTTGATTTCTATAAAAATAGTTGAGGGTGACATAGCTCCACGAGAATCCTTTACTTTTTAGCACGTCCTTTCCCGTAAAAAAAATGGTCACGATTATTTTTAACAGCACTGACATCTGCCGAAAAATGGAAGAATGCGAGAACAGCTCGATAGATTGCCCAATGCTGAAAAAAGGGCAGCCGTTGCCATCGCTCGACTTAACTACCAGCAAGATGGCGGACGATCGAAACGTTCATCGCGTGCCACAGATCTAGAGACCCTTTTTGACGACAGCGGCTGTGCGCGCACAGCCGGCTGTCGTCAGAAAAGGGTCTCTAGATCTGTGGCACGCGATGAACGTTTCGATCGTCCGCCATCTTGCTGGTAGTTAAGTCGAGCGATGGCAACGGCTGCCCTTTTTTCAGCATTGGGAAAGGGTTGCGCCTCAAAGGGTTAAATGAAGTATTTGGAAGTGATGTTTCAAAGGAATGGTTACAATGAATAGATTTTTTTTTTTTTTTTTTTTTTTTTTTTTAGAATTTTAATTTAAGGGAGCTTCTAAGTTACCGTCAGTAGATAAATGGTTAAAGGTGAACTAATCTATTTCTGGAACAAATTTCTTTGCAATCCCATCGTCATTTCAACTACAAATTTACAATTTACGCTTTTAAAACGAATGGAACAAATGCGATGCCAAATGCTTGCAATCTTCCTTTCTCTTCTGCTGTTCGAATTTTAGTCATCCTTTCAGACCATTTATCTGTGCTCCACTTTGGTGGAGCGAAGATGAAACGGCAAATTTAATGATGGAAATGGTTAATTCGAAATATACAAACAATTTTAACATTTATTCACTAGTTTCTGGACATTTATTCATTTGGGGAATATTCGTTTCGATCGTCCGTTGGGGAAATATCGTTCCGATCGTTGGGGAATAATAGTCTTCGATTATATCGTGCAAAAACGATATCGTTTTTATCGTTTTCTTCCGTTGGGGAATAATCGTTTCGATCGTCCGCCTATCTCATTCTTCATAAAAATCGTTTTTTTTTTCTTTCTTTTTTTCTAGACTATTATTACGTTTGGTTTGATTTGCTGAATTCCCTAGACTATTATAAAATGCGTTTTACTATATTTTCCATGCTTGTATTGTTCTAATTACTATTCCGACTTAAAACCCATTAACGCGCAGTGTTCCCGCTCTGGGAACACCAAATTCTGACGTTTGACTGTTGTTCTGACGTTTGACGAAGAATAGATTTGATCTCTATAAAAATAGTTGCGGGTGACATAGCTCTACGAGAATCCTTTACTTTTTAAAGCACGTCATTTCCCGTCACAAAATTGTCACGATTATTTTTAACAGCGCTGACATCTGCTGAAAAATGGAAGAATGCGAGAACAGCTAGATAGATTGCCCAATGCTGAAAAAAGGGCAGCCGTTGCCATCGCTCGACTTAACTACCAGCAAGATGGCGGACGATCGAAACGTTCATCGCGTGCCACAGCTCTAGAGACCCTTTTCCGACCCAAAATCGTTTCGATCGTCCGCCATCTTGCTGGTAGTTAAGTCGAGCGATGACAACGGCTACCATTTTTCAGCATTGGGAAAGGGTTAAGTGCTCTTTGTAGAGTTGTTGAAGATATAGAGTGAAAGATGAATCTGAAACAGGGGCGTAGCCACGGGGGGGGGGGTTAGGGGGGTCATAACCCCCCATGAGAAATTTTTTTGCCATACAAAATGTATATTCTTCACTACATTATCACACACACGTATACATATATATGAGTTGTAGTATCGTAACCCCCCCCCCATGAAAAATTTCTGGCTACGCCCCTGATCTGAAATATAGGTATAATTTATGGCGCCTGACAAAATTGTTCTGAATTTGTAAAGCTATAGGTCGCATTCTCTGCTTGGAAGCGAACGCTTTTGCCGCTTCATGTGATCTGTAAGCCTTACTACAAGCAATAGGCTTCCTGGAAATATTGTCTCACACACGTGGAATAAAATGTAAAACAATAAGGATAACTTTAAAAATCCAAATAATTATTAAAATGCCATTCATTTAACTTTCTATTAGTTTCATATTTATGTATTTTTATTTTTCAAGCCAAGAACTTTAGAAATGACTTCAATTTGCGTTGAATTGTTGAATTTAACGGCAGCAGTGTATTCTGTTACTACAGTAACAGTATTGTTAAAACTAGAATATGAAATTAGTTATTCATACTAACAAATAAATCTTCTCGGAGCTCACTCACTAAATGTAAAAGCTTTCATTCAAGCATGAGTACACATTAAAAAAAACTAATGTATGCAAATAAGCAGCTATCTCCTTAAATTCACTAAAAAATAGTTAATAAAAAATGAATCTGGGTTGGCAGAAACAGACTTTATCGTCATTTGGCGCTTTTGTTTTATATATCCTTTTTAAAAAGAATCTTATTAAAGGATGTCTTCATTTGCTACCCAAATCTGCGGCCTTAATCTATATAAATAAAATTAGACTTTTGTCTGTACATTTCTTGGAATTCAAAAATTGTGGGATTTCTATCCGTTTCAAGCACCCGGGAATCCGATGCGACCCTCAAAAAAAAGTTTGTCTGTCTGTCTGTCATTCTGTCATTCTGTCGTTCTGTCATTCTGTCCGTGACGCTTTTTTTGTTTAAGCATCACGTAAAAACGACTGAAGCGAATGATATGAAATTTGGTGTCATGATAGGTCATTTTAAAACACTCATTTTAAAACATAGGTGTCGAATTTTTAAAAAATCTTGATTAGATTTTCAGATTTTGCGAAAATCCTTTCAAACTGCGTAAATTTGTGTTCAAGCACCACGTAAGAACGACTGAAGCGAATGATATGAAATTGAATGACATTATAGGTGGTCCCTCAACTTAAAATAATAGGCGTCCAATTTTTTAAAATATCCTAATTGGATTTTGAGATTTTGCGAAATCCTTTCAAACTGCGTAAATTTGTGTTCAAGCATCACGTAAAAACGATTGAAGCGAATGGTATGAAATTGAGTGACACGATAGGTGGTCACTCAGCTTAAAACATAGACGTCGATTTAAAAAAAAATCTTCATTAGATTTTGAAATTTTGCGAAAATCATTTCAAACTGCGTAAATTTGTGTTCGCACATCACGTAATAACTGCAAAGGTGAAAAAATGATATTTGGTGAAATGATAGGTGGTCTCTCACCTTAAACTATAAGCATTTAATTAAAAAAAAAATCCAACAGATTTCGAGATTTTGTGAAAATCGTTTAAAACTGAATGAATCTTTGTTCCCGTATTACGTAATAACGACTAAAGCGAATGATATGAAATTTGGTCACACGATAGATGGTTGCTCAACATAAACTATAGGATTCCAATTTTTTAAACATTTTTATTAGATTTTGAGATTTTGTGAAAATTTTCTCAAAATACGTTTATATTTCTTCAAACACCACGTAATAACGACTAATACGAATGATACGAAATTGAGTGATGTGATAGGTAGTTGCTAATCTTAATTTATAGGCTTTGAATTTTAAAAATATTTTGCTTACATTTGAGATTTTTCGAAAATCGTTTTAAAAATGCTGAAAATTTGTACCAGCATCACGAAATAAAGACTGCAGGGAATGAAACGTATTTGGGTGACATGATAGGTTGTCCTCAACTTAAATTCTAGGCTTCAAATTTTTCAAAAATGTTGATGAGATTTTGAGATTTTGCGAAAATTATTTCAATATGTGTAAATATTCGTTCGCGCATCACATAATTACAAATAAGCGAATGAAATGATATTACTTAGTTACTCTCTAACCTGTAATATTTTAACAAGACATAAAATTATAACTTCGCTTTCTTTACTTTGGCAACATACTACATCCATTCTGTGTACACCTACAATGCTGACGAAAGTTCTTGCTTTTTGGAAATTTTCATTCACTAACCCGTCGAGGACGGGTACTTCAGCTAGTTTTCCTATAATTTTGTAAAAACTTTCACAATCTGATTTTTGAGACTTCTTTGTATGGAGACAATGCCATATTTTTCCAAGAAAACTTCTGCGTAAAACATAAAAACAAGATAAAATATCTGTATCGTTTGCTCCATTGTATCCTCTCGCGGATATATAAAGAGAATAGAATTTTCAAATCAAATGTAAATTACTGTCATATATATTGTTGCAGAAACACTCTGCTTAATCCTTGGGTTCGTTGTTGTAAAGTCCAGTGTATGCAGAAAGTTCTAGTAAAAAGTCACTTGTCAGGATGGAGCACAAATTTTATTGCTTCCAGAATTTCGTAGAAAAATCTAGTGAACAAAAATCACAGGCATTAACGGGCGGTAACTGGCTTATAATAGTCCACTTAGTACAGATGTTGTATTTCACAGACAAAATAAAACGCTTCCACAGGTTAAATTTCAGTGTAAACTCACGAGGGAAATAATAAACAGTCCCTCAGGATTCATCAACGAAGAATTCACACGCAGCCCTCAAAAACAAGCTTCTAAACCAAAACAACGCTTCCAAAAGCACAATTCACAGCGTAATGCAGCGAACTCGACGTGCGTTCGATGACAACTAACTATTCCGTCTATCCTGCCTGCTATTTATAGATGTCGCAGAAGTTAGCAAAAATTTCCAGAAAGAGCCATTTCTCGAAGAATCCCCGATAAAGAACGAATTTTGATTACGTCATGGAAATGGAAATGAGTAATACTAGACTATTGCGTAATACTAATGAAGGGAAACAAACATTGCAGGTCCCGTTGGTAAAATCGCGCCAAATGTCTGAAATATCGCCAAATTTGGCGCCAAAAAAAGTCCTTGAAAGTGAAGTTAATTAGGCTCTAGCACCAATATTGCTCGAAATTTGGAGAAAACCCTATGCTAAGCAATGGGGGAAAACAGAACTCCCTATCTCGCATTGTAGTTAACCGATTTTGATGGAACAAAATGCAAAATTTAATTATTTGACACGTAGAATACGAATTTTAGACTAATTTAAACGTCCGAAAATCAACCGAACAAACCAAAAATTCGTAACAACGTAAACTTAATTTGCAACTTTCAGTATGATTCAGTATATTGTTTTCTACTCAGTAAATTGTTTTCTACTCTGACAATGAGAGCTACTTCAAAATAACATATTTAATCTATTAATCATTAATGTACAATGTAGTTACGATTAAACTACGATTAAACCTATGAACAGTGCTCTGTAGCTAAAACGGGAGAACGGATTGTAATCATATTTGGTTTTTTGGCTATACATGATATAGCTCAGGAATTTCGGGGGGGGGGGGGGGGGAAATTAGTTCAAAAAATGTCCACTAGATGGCGTTTTGCATGAAAAACGGCAAATTTAATTATGGAAATTGGTTAATTCGAAATATACAAACAATTTTAACATTTATTCACTAGTTTCTGGACATTTATTCATTTGGGGAATATTTGAGCTGATTTCCCCATGAAAAGTGCCATCTAGCGGACATTTTTTTAACTAAACGTCCTAAAAAATTCCCTTGAGTGCATCTAGTTATACAGTCCGTATGCCAAATTGGGTAGCAATCTGCTCAGCGGTTACAGCTGCAGAATGCTGTTTGTAGGGGAAGTTTAATTATAACCACCCTGTACATAAGTAGCCTATTTTCAAAAATACGTAAGTAATATAGCATCGCATTTTTACCTTTTCCACTGCATAAAGCACTGAACATGGCTCAAAACGGCTGAAGTATGAAGGTGCCAGCGTTCAGGCCTACTACGCGTCTTTCGATCTTACGGTCTGGAATTTTGGTCGGTTTTCTCCAGATGTAACGAGAATACATGTTACAACTCCCAAAAAAGTCCTCGGACCAAGGCACACACCCCTCCCTGGTAGGTTGATAGATTCCCTTCGTGTAGGCTTGCCATAACACAAACAAATTACATTTTCATCTATCGATAGCTCGTATGCCAAAAAAATTGAGGCGCGTATCTTGGAAAATTTGTATGTCAGAGCACTGCTATCTCAAAAGTACCACTGTTATTGGTTTCTTTTAAATCTTTGAGGCGCAACCCTTTCCCAATGCTGAAAAAAGGGCAGCCGTTGCCATCGCTCGACTTAACTACCAGCAAGATGGCGGACGATCGAAACGTTCATCGCGTGCCACAGATCTAGAGACCCTTTTTTGACGACAGCTGGCTGTGCCGCGCACAGCCAGCTGTCGTCAAAAAAGGGTCTCTAGATCTGTGGCACGCGATGAACGTTTCGATCGTCCGCCATCTTGCTGGTAGTTAAGTCGAGCGATGGCAACGGCTGCCCTTTTTTCAGCATTGGGCAATCTATCCTGCTGTTATCGCATTCTTCCATTTTTCAGCAGATGTCAGTGCTGTTAAAAATAATCGTGACCATTTTTTGACGGGAAAGGACGTGCTGAAAAGTAAAGGATTCTCGTGGAGCTATGTCACCCGCAACTATTTTTATAGCAATCAAATCTATTCTTCGTGACTGGCAACAGTCAAAACGTCAGAGTTTGGTGTTCCCAGAGCGGGATCACTGCGCGTTAAAGGGTTAAAATGTTTCAAAAATCACGATTTCTTGGAAAAAAAAAAAAAAAAAAAAAAGAAGAACAGCCTAGACCTCTTACAGGCCAATGTTCCCAATTGGGAACATCGAATTAAAAATTTTCAAAAATGAAATCAATATTGATGTAAAAAAAATTAGCAGATAAGTTAAAAGATGACTTGATTTTTTTTGAAATAGAATTTGTGTTTCTGTCATTATTGGGAAACTGGATAAAAATCATGAAAACTGGATAAAAATATTTTCATAATTTTTTACAGAGTTCTCTTGATACACCCCCCCCCCTTTCCAACTTAATTCATACCTTTACTTAAATTTAAAAAAAAATCTGATGTGGACAACACGACTTGCAAGACAGATGTGCAAGTATTGATTTAATACTTGCACGTCTATTAAATCAAAAATATTTTCGGCGCACTTCATCTAAATTTATTTTGTTTGAAACAGATAAAATACTTCAGTAATAGTAAGATTTAGCGGTTTTTCGCCAAGGTCGACGACAAACGTCGAGATTCTGGGCATGGACCAAACAATGCCTGACCATCGCCAAATGTGGCGATATTTCGCCAAAACTCGCGAAAGACGATGAAAAATGGCGACACTTTGGCTATGGACGAAATGATTGACTATCATCAAATTTGGCGATATTTCGGCAAAACTCGCCAAGGGCGACGATGAATGGAGAGATTCTGGCCATGGAGCAAACAATAATTGACTGCAGATGTAATGCATTGAAGATGTCCATAGGCGTTAATGTATTGAAATTCTTTTGGGTGGTGCTGTAAATAAAGTCTCCAGTAGATTGGAACATAAAATCAACATGTACAACTAGATGTTACAGCAATCTTATATATGAAATTGCGACATTCTACGACTAATCGTTTTTGAGATTTGAGAATTAAATACATACTCACGTACACCAAAAGTCGCCAAGCTTGGCGAGTCTTGGAGTAATTTTTGAGGGAGGCACGGCAATTTTTGAGGGAGGCGATGGCAATTTTAGGTACATTCATCGATTTCAAGCAGAATACCGTGATTGGACCATTACCTATTAACTATATGGTCGGACGGTATTCTGCTTGAAATCGATGAATGTCCCTAAAATTTCCATTGACCGTAATGTGTTGGAAATTTTTGGGCTGCCCTGTAGATAAACTATCCAGTCGAATGGAACCGTAACGGATAGTGCAGAGCTACATGTTACAAAAATCCTAAGTATACAGTTTCAACATTCTACGACCAATAGTTTTTGAGATTTGCTAGTTTAACGAATTTCGACCCATAAGCGTACTGTAATTCAAATCTTTTGGTTGGCCCCCCTGTAGATAAACTAGCCAGTCAAATGGGACCAAAAGGGGAGGTGCACAAGTAGATCCTTCAAAAATCCTAAATATTAAGTTTCGAGATTCTACGTCTCACAGTTTTTGAGATATGCAATTTGGATAAATTTCGGCCCATAGGGAGTAATGTATTTCGAATATTTTGGGCGGTCCTGAAGATAAACTGTCCAAACGATTGGGACCAAAGGGGGAGGTGCACAACTAGATGCTGGCGCAATCCTAAATATAAAATATGAAGATTCTACGACAAATAGTTTTTGAGATATGCGATTTACATACATACGTACGTACAGACGGCATGGAGAAACGGGTCAAAATAAAGCCGCCGTTGGTCAAAATGGGTTGCAGACGCATTTAACCCTTTGAGGCGCAACCCTTTCCCAATGCTGAAAAAAGGGCAGGCGTTGCCATCGCTCGACTTAACTACCAGCAGCTGTCTGTGCTCGAGCACAGACAGCTGCGTCAAAAAAAGGGTCTCTAGATCGGTGGCACGCGATGAACGTTTCGATCATCCGCCATTTTGCTGGTAGTTAAGTCGAGCGATGGCAACGCCTGCCCTTTTTTCAGTATTGGGCAATCTATCCAGCTGTTCTCGCGTTCTTCCATCTTTCGGCAGATGTCAGTGCTGTTAAAAATAATCGTGACCATTTTTTTACGGGAAAGGACGTGCTCAAAAGTAAACGTGCTCAATAGAAATGTCACCCGCAACTATTTTTATAGAAATCCAATCTATTCTTCGTGACTGGCAAGAGTCAAAACGCCAGAGTTTGGCGTTCCCGGAGCGGACACACTGCGCGTTAAAGGGTTAAATGAACGTGCATGCTAGCGTGTACGATGAGATGCATCGAAAAAAATTCTTAAAATTAAATTTAGAGCTAGTCAAAATCGGTTTTTTCGTCGAAATTCGACCCCCGAAATTTTTCCGGATCACATTACTTCCTTATACTCCGTACAAGGAAGTAATAAATCTTCTTTAACTCTTAATATTTCACTTATTATTCAAAATACTCATCAGTATATTTAGTTTTTGAAACCTATGTAAATTACAACCCGAAATTATCCATGCTCTCTATTGGAAACACAGTGAAAATTGCATTTAAAAAAAAAAAAAATCCGCATTAAAATGACTAATATGACTTCACTAACTCACTAAAAGACAAATTATGCAAAACACTAATTTAAAATATGCCTGGATCTCAATGTGGTCTGTAAAAGGTTAAATAATTATTAAGAAAGGAAAAGTTTAGATTTCAGAGACTGTATCTCGTCTTCATTTCAACTGTGAACGATAAGCCAAATAATAGCAGTGGTTCCCGAAGAATTTGTTCAGACCCATGAAAATAACGATACTGCAAACAACAGCAATTTTTCTTTAGCACAACACCAGGATTCATTAACAGAAATTTATTTAAGAATATAACTAATTTAATCATGCTTAAAACTGCATGAACTGCAAAGCGTAATCTCGTGAATCAGCTAATCGTACGCGAAAGTGCTGCTGTTGATGGAGTAAGACTAGGAATTTCACAAAAACAAACAAACAATAAATAAACGCTACCAGGAACGATCCTAGAAACATACTGCATGTTCAACCATTAAATGTTTTATTAACTTTTTTTCTAAGGGCTAAGCACTCTCACATTTTACATTCGTTACTACAACGGCATGAAATATTGGCTATTTTATTATGGGGACACCCAGTAGGCTGCCAACGTTATCCCCTGTGAAGGGGCAGACACGTTAACGCCCAATCCCTAGCCGGGAATCGAACCCGGGCCTAAGGTGTGATAAAATGGGCCGTTAGTTACTACAAAAAATAGCCGGCCATTTTATAAATTTAACAGATTTACAGTTTAATTTAGGACACAACACTCTAATTAACAGACACTGAATCATCCGCTGTCTTTAACAAAAATGAACTCAAACGAAACTGGTGTATAAAAGTTAAAACTTTATAAAGTAACACACATAAAAAGTACTTACTAAACTGGAAATGCGTATCAGTTGAAAAGATTTTGATCTTCATCACCAGCAGTAGAAGTCCAAATACAGACTGGCACTGGGGACAGAAAAAAGTAAACATCGAACGAAAGAGAAGAGCGAGTTGCCAGTTGGAAGAAGGAAAAAGCAAGAAACCAGAGAAAATAAAGGAAGAGTTACAAGGGGTGGATAAAAGTAAAATTTAGATAAAATACAAAAAACATATATAGAAAAAAACAAGCAAAACAAAAAAAAGAGAGGAAATTGCACAAAATAGAAAAATGCAACAGTAAGAGAAAATAGAGCATCAAAAAAACCAGCAACAATATATATATATATACCCAACTCGCGTCTGTCAACCTAGCCGCTCCAAACTGTCCGTTGTTTTCTCCAAAACCTTACAGAAATACGGGATAGGATCCCTTAGAAAGACCCTCAGGAAGGGTATACCTCCTATAGGGCTAGGACCCTAATGCAGTCAATCGGCCTTAATCCACAATCACAAACATATAATATATAAACCGGACAACACATTTTTTAAACACCTCTTATGTGTGACATCTTCTAAAATTTTGATTATTACCCAGTCTTACATAGTCAAGTGACTTGAGATACAATTTAATTTATTTTTCAAAAAAGCAGTTAGTAGAATAGTTCTATTGCTAATTAATTTGAAATTTTTGTACATTAACGCATTTATTATAAACACATATTTTATAGTCACGAATCAAAAAAGTATATTCATATATTCATACTTTAAAAAGAAAAAAAAAAACAAATAAAAAATAATATAACTGCATAGCCATACGGTAGTGAATTTTTTGTTAAATAATTTAATATCACACCTTCATCTAATGATTTATAGTATCCCGAATTTTCTATCCATATCTCAAAAATATTTCATATTGTTACGAATTTTCGGGGCAACCCGCTGCTCTGGGGCTTAAGATGGTTTAAAATTCGTATTCTACGCTTCAAATGGATAAATTTTGCTTTTTGTTGCATCAAAATCGGCCAATTAGAACCGGAGATACGGAGGTTTCGCTTTCCCATATGTTTTTCTATGGGCTTCTAGAAATCTCGAGAAATATTAGTCCTAGAGCTTAGATCTCTTCACTTTTGAGGACTTATTTTTGGCGCCAAATTTGGCGATATTTCGCTAAAAGTCGCCAAGCTTGGCGACTTTTTGGTCATTTGGCGCGATTTTCCCAATGGGGCCTGGAAGTTGCTTTTTCTGCATTAAAAACGCATATAACCTAACATTTCTCTTCTATGACGTAATCAAAAGTCCCGCTTTATCTGGAATCTTCGAGAGATATACTCTTCTAGAAACCTGCTCGCAGCTTCCTGCCTCCTCTATAAATTCCACCAGCGCGGCTCGCCCCGACAGTTCAGTGCGAGTTGAACGCTCAATGTGTGAAGAGCTCTCCGTACGCTTGCTTTGTGAATTGATAGTGCTATAGAAGCTGTGTTTAAGCTTGCTTTGTGAAGCTGTTTCTCAAGTGCTTTGTGTAAATTCTTCATTGCTGTGTCTTAAGGGATTGTGTACGATATCCCTTGAATATTTCCACGGAATTTTTGCCTATGAAAGTGACTTATTTTATGTGAGAAATATAGCATTTGTGAGAGCTAGCTTCTGATCCAAGCGGATTGTTAAAAGCACGTTACTGCTAGATTGTGCTTGTGAATTGTGTACAGCTGATTGTTCTACGAAGTTCTAGAAGCAATAAAGTTTGTGTTCCATCCTGACAAGTGACTTTTTACTTGAACTTGTTACACCAACTGGACTGTAGAACGACGAACGCCAGGAGTAGCAGAGTAATTCCGCAACATTTGGTGTCAGAATCGGGGTTCTAAAAAAGGACTTAAATTTTCCAGTTTATGGTTTTGACTAGACAAAAAATGGAAGAACAACTTCAAAAGCTCATGAATATGACGCAGGAAATGAAATCCGGACAAGATGAGATAAAAAAAAAGAGATGAAAGCCGGACAAGAACAGATGAAGGCGGATTTAGAAAAGAAAATTGAAGCCGGACAAGACGAAATGAAAACCGGATTAGAAGAGATGAAAACCGGACAAACCGATTTAGAGAAGAAAATTGAATCCGGATTGGTCGGACTAGAGAAGAAAGTGGAAGATGGACAAAGAAAAATAGAAACCGGATTAGATGAAGAAAATAAGGGAAATGCCAATTACCTCAATTTTTATTAATTACTACATAATTGTTCCATGGAAATTTTATTTATACACATGAATGAATTTGTTACCGCCAATCTCCAGTAATTTTAAGCATAATCACTTAAAGCCGCCAGCTGTGGATGTAAGTACAGCCGATCATGGCTTAAGGGGATTAATTTCATCAAAGAAAATTCAGGCACCAAATTTTTAGAAAAATGCTGAAATTACAACTCCTGAGTATTTTAATCAACTTTTTTTTTCTAATCTCAGGGCTAGCAGCTTGCGTACTTTGCATTCGCCACTATAACGGGCCGAAGTAATTGGTCATTTTATTATGGGATCATCCAGTAAGTACTGTTCCGAAGTTTTAATCAAAGGAAACATATGAAGTACTGTATTCTGAGAACTAATTTCGAACTATACATATATGTAAGTCGCCAAATTATGAAAAATCGCCAAGCGTGGCAAATACTCAAGGTGCTCCGTAGGTTTTATATAATTAAAGATAGTGTGAAGTTTAAAATTTTGTGTGCCAACGAACATGCAAGAATCAAGCAATGTGTAGCTCGGTAACATTCTAGCTGATCCAATCTTTAGGTTTTGTCTGTTAAAAAAATCTGATGTGTCCAACACATGACTTCCTTGCACGTCTATAAGATCAAAAATATTTTCGACGCACTTCTTCTAAACTTATTTGTTTGAAAGAGATAAAATATCAATAATAGTAAGATTTAGCGATTTCTAGCCAAATATTTCGATATCGCCAAGCTGAGTTCAATTTGAAAGATTTCCTTCTGACACTTTATTTGGCGATATTTCACCAAAAGCCGACAAACTTGAGATAGTCAGCGAGATTTTGGGGATAGCCAAAGTAGTCATTGACCACAGACTTTCAATGAATTGAATGCATTCATACACCTCAATGTATTTAAAGTCATTTGGCAAACCCTGTAAATAAATTCTCAGTCGATTGCTGTAAAAAAAAGATATGGAAAACAGTTAGATATTATAATAGTTCTAAATACAAAAGTTCAAAATTCTACGTGTTAAAGTTTTACAGTTATACAAAATACGAAATAATTTTTGGCGCCAAATTTGGCGATATTTCGGCGAAACTCGTCAATGTCGACGACATTTGGCGAGATTTTAAGCATGAACCAAAATATGACAGATTATCGCCAAATATGGCGATATTTCGCCAAAACTCGCCAAGAACGATGACAAATGGCGATACTTTGGGCATGGACCAAAGAACTGAATATCGCCAAATTTGGCGATATTTCGCCAAATCTCGCCAAGGCCGAGGACAGACGGCGAGATTTTGGGCATGTACCAAACAATGACCGTCTACAGTTGTATTATATTGAAGATGTCCATAGACATAAAAGTACTGAAATTCTTTTCGGTGGTTCTGTAAATAAACTCTCCAGTAGATTGGAACCAAAAATCAAGATGCACAACTAGATGTTACAACAATCTTATATATGAAATTTCATAATAGTTTTTGAGATTTGAGAGTTAAATATGCACACACGTACACCAAAAGTCGCCAAGCTTGGCGACTTTTGGATAGTTCTTGAGGGAGTCACGTGACCGTGGTCGGACCATTACCTAACTTATGTATTAGGACGGCATTGTGCTTGAAATGGATGAATGCCCCTAAAATTGCCATTGACCGTAATGTATTGGAAATCTTTTGAGTGTTCCTGTAGCTGAACTATAAATGATAAAGACATTTTTTTAATGGAGAAATTCATTTTCTAACTCTTTACAGCATATATCACTTCTGAGTCGTTTGAAATAGCCCAATACCTCTAAAAAAACTCTTTGATGAATTTCGGCCCTTAGAGCGTAATGTATTTCGAATCTTTTGGGCGGTTCTGTAGATAAACTATCCAGTCGAATGGAACCGAAAGGGGAGGTGCACAACTAGATGTTACAACGTTCCTAAATATAAAGTTTCAACATTCTACGCCTAATAGTTTTTGAGATATGCGAGTTTAATGAATTTCGGCCCATTGAGCGTAATGTATTTCGAATGTTTTGGGCAGTCCTGTAGATAAACTATCCAGTCGAATGGAACCAAAAGCGGAAGTGCACAACTAGATGTTACAAATATCCAAAATATGAAGTTTCGACATTCTACGCCTAGCTTTTGAGTTTGGCGAGTTTAATGAATTTCGGCCCATAGAGCGTAATGTATTTCGAATCTTTTGGGCGGTCCTGTACATAAACTAACCATTCGATTGTCACCAAAAGGGGAGGTGCACAACTAGATCATAGAACAATCCTAAATATCAAATCTCAACATTCTACGAAAAATAGTTTTTGAGATATGCGAGTTACATACATACGTACGTACGTACAGACGGCATGGAAAAACTGGCCACAATAGACTCGCCGCTGGTCAAAATGAGTTGCAGACGCATTAATATGATCGTGCATGCTAGCCTACGATGAGATGCATCGAAAAAATTTTTTAAATTCAATTTAGAGGTAGTCAAAATCGGTTTTTTTGTCGAAATTTGGCCCCCAAAATTTTTCGGGATCACATTACTTCCTTATACTACGTACAAGGAAGTAAAAAATCTACGGGTTAAAGTTTTAGTGTTATACAAAATACGAAATAATTTTTGGCGCCAAATTTGGCGATATTTCGGCGAAACTCGTCAATGTCGACGAAATTTTGGCGAGATTTTAAGCATGAACCAAACAATGACAGATTATCGCCAAATTTGGCGATATTTCGCCAAAACTCGCCAAGAACGATGACAAATGGCGATACTTTGGGCATGGACCAAATGACTGACTATCGCCAAATTTGGCGATATTTCGCCAAAACTCGCCAAGGTCGAGGACAGACGGCGAGTTTTTGGGCATGTACCAAACAATGACTGTCTACAGTTGTATTATATTGAAGATGTCCATAGACATTAAAGTACTAAAATTCTTTTCGGTGGTCCTGTAAATAAACTCTCCAGTAGATTGGAACCAAAAATCGAGATACACAACTAGATGTTACAACATTCTTATATATGAAATTTCATAATAGTTTTTGAGATTTGAGAGTTAAATATGCACACACGTACACCAAAAGTCGCCAAGCTTGGCGACTTTTGGCATAGTTCTTGAGGGAGGCACGTGACCGTGGTCGGACCATTACCTAACTTATGTGGTAGGACGGTATTGTGCTTGAAATGGATGAATGCCCCTAAATTGCCATTGACCGTAATGTATTGGAAATCTTTTGAGTGTTCCTGTAGCAGAACTACAAATGATAAAGACACTTTTTTTAATGGAGAAATTCATTTTCTAACTCTTTACAGCATACATCACTTCTGAGTCGTTTGAAATAGCCCAATACCTCTAAAAAACTCTTTGATGAATTTCGGCCCATAGAGCGTAATGTATTTCGAATCTTTTGGGCGGTTCTGCAGATAAACTATCCAGTCGAATGGAATCGAAAGGGGAGGTGCACAACTAGATGTTACAGCAATCCTAAATATAAAGTTTCAACATTCTACGCCTAATAGTTTTTGAGATATGCGAGTTTAATGAGTTTCGGCCCATTGAGCGTAATGTATTTCGAATGTTTTGGGCAGTCCTGTAGATAAACTATCCAGTCGAATGGAACCAAAAGGAGAGGTGCACAACTAGATGTTACAACTATCCAAAATATGAAGTTTCGACATTCTACGCCTAATAGCTTTTGAGTTAGGCGAGTTTAATGAATTTCGGCCTATAGAGCGTAATGTATTTCGAATCTTTTGGGCGGTCCTGTACATAAACTATCCATTCGATTGCCACCAAAAGGGGAGGTGCACAACTAGATCATAGAACAATCCTAAATATCAAATCTCAACATTCTACGACCCATAGTTTTTGAGATATGCGAGTTACATACATACGTACGTACGTTCGTACGTACGTACATACGTACGTACGTACAGACGGCATGGAAAAACTGGCCACAGTAGACTCGCCGCTGGTCAAAATGAGTTGCAGACGCGTTAATATGATCGTGCATGCTAGCCTACGATGAGATGCATCGAAAAAATTTTTTAAATTCAATTTAGAGGTAGTCAAAATCGGTTTTTTTGTCGAAATTTGGCCCCCAAAATTTTTCGGGATCACATTACTTCCTTATACTACGTACAAGGAAGTAATTATGCCTTTTTTAAAAATAAGCCTCATCAGGAGCCGAATTCCTCATACTTAAAGCAAGAACAGCGACTCTGGGGGACTTAGTCCATGGCTAATTATAAAGAAAGTAAAAGTTTAGATTTCAGAAACAGTATCTCGTCTTTAGTTCAACTGTGAACGATAAGCCAAGTAATAGCGGTGGTTCCCGAAGAATTTGTTTAGCCCCATGAAAATAACGATAGTGCAAGTAAAAGATATTTTTACTTAGCACAACACCAGGATTTATTAATAGAAATTTTATTTAAAAATATTAATAAATGTACCGCAGTTCTACCCGTTTAAAATTGAGAAACGTAATCACGTGAATCAACTGGCTGTACGTGAAAGTACTGCCGTTGGTGGCATAAGACGAGAAATTTTTCCAATGCAAAAGCCAAAAAGAAAAAAAAAAACCGGAGCTAGAAAAATACTGCATATTCAACCACTAAATATTTTGATAAATTTTTTTTCCAAGGGCTGAGCACTTGCACGTTTTGCATTTTTTACTAAAACGGCATAAAGTTCTGGCAATTTTATTATGTAGACACCCAGTAGGCTGTCAACGTTACCCCCTGTGAAAGGGCAGACAAGTTAACGCCCAGTCCCAAGCCGGGAATCGAACCCGAGCCTAAGGTGTGATAAAATGGATCGTTAGTTAATGCAAAACCTATCCGGACCTTTTATAAATTTCACAGATTTACCGTTTAATTTAGAGCACAACACTCTAATTAACAGACACTGAATCTTCCGCTGTCTTTAAAAAAAATGAACTCAAAAGAAACTGGTGTATCAAAGTTAAAACTGTATAAAGTAACACACATAAAAAGTGCTTATTAAACTGGACATGCGTATCAGTTGAAAACATTTTGATCTTCATCGCCAGCAGTAGAAGTCCAAACACAGACTGGGATTGGGGACAAAAAAAAATTAAACATCGAACAAAAGAGAAGAGCGAGTTGCCAGTTGGAAGAAGGAAACGGCAATAGACCAGAGAAAATAAAGGAAGGGTTACAACGGGTGGATAAAAGTAAAATATAGAACAAAAAATTTTTTAAATATAGAAAAAAAAAAAAAAAAAAAAAAGAGAGAAAATTTCACAAAATAGAAAAATGACAAAATAACAGAAGATAGAACACCAAAAGAACAGCAACTATATATATATACAGGGTTGTCCAGCCTTAATGTGACCCAATAGCTAATTCCCGAACCGTTCGGTTTAGATATGCACTTCCAATTTGAAAAATGTTTTTAAAAAGGTAAAGAATGTTTTTACGTGCTTTTCGAACCAAAAAACCCATTTAGAAAAAAAATACAAAAATTAATTTTTATACGGTCCCCAGGTCCTATCACTTATATTTAGGAAAAGATGCAGTACACAAAAACAAAGTAAACACAAAAAGTTTCATTTTATTACGATAAAAACTGACCAAGTTATGGAACTTTGAAAATCATACATTTCATCCATTTTCTCGGCCAATTTCAAGTAGCTAGTAAGGGACCGTCTCCAAAGTGAAAATAATTGGAACCAGGAAACATTCGCTCTTGCACGTCACTCTTATGTAAATCGTTTTTAAATTTTAAAGTACATACATTACGTTAATATTACAATAATCCACAATGGCCTTAATCCACAAAAACAAACATATACTACTTAAACCGGACAACACATTTTTAAACACCTCTTATGTCTGTCATTTTATAAAATTTTGATTATTAACCAGTCTTTTATCGACATTGGTGACTTGAGATACAATTTAATTCACTTTTCAAAAAAGCAGTTAGTAGCAATACTCCTATCGCAAATCAATTTCCAATTTTTGCACAATAACGTATTTATTCTAAACACATGATTTATATTTATAAAAGTATATTTATATATTCATACTTTAAAAAGAAAAAAACAAATAAAAAATAATACAACGGCATAGACATACGATTGTGAATTTTTTTGTTAAATAATTTAATATCACACCTCCATCTACCTTCCTTTTTAAAACTTTCAAAACTCGACATTTTTTAAAAGAACAGCCATACCCAGACTTTTAAAAAGTGAGAAGTTCATTTTTTAAGCATAGAGTCAGTATCTCTTCGTTTTAATGGAAAGCAAAAAGAAATCAGGCAGCAGCGAAATTTTCTGAAGTTTCGCTGTGCGAAAATAATGAAATTTCAAGTTTCGTCATTTTGTGCTATGTCACCACCAGTATAATTTAATAGAAATTTTATACATATAAATTAACTAACAAGCTTGGCTGGGTTTCAGGTTATAAAAAAATTGTATATTCACGTAATTCAGCGGTGTCTGGTAATACCGCTGCTGATTAATTAAGTGCAGGAATTTCATGAGAAAAACTGACCTTTCGGACGTTAAGTGTCACATGGAGAGCCTTGCAAGAACAGACATTGGCCAGAGACCGAACATTGGGCAAATTTTAAATCATCATAACTGTACATCATAAAGGACTTAAGATGCTGTTCTTCAATAGTTATAACATTTTTATTTGGAAAAACAATTACAGTTTTTTTTATGCAGAATACTTTTTAAGCACCAGAAATTTTTTTAAGGTTAAGTCGGAGCACTAGCATCTCAAAATAGCACTATTATTGGATATCTTTTGAAACACTTCAAGAATCACGATTTATTAGGGGGAAAAGAAGTACAGCAGCCTTAAATAACCATAAAGATTTAAAAAGCTTAGATTTTAGCGATAGCAGTTCATCGTCATTTTAATAATGACGAACGAGAAGTCAATTAATAGCGATGGTTCCCAAAGAAATTGTTTTAGCCGGAAGAAAATAATGGAAATGCCAAATACCTCAAATTTTATTACACAAAACACCAGAATTTTCTGATATAAATTTTATTTGAATTTTCTTCCGTTAGTGCCCAACACTTTTAAACGTAATCACATAAATCCGCGAGCTGTGCATGTAAGCACTGCCGATGATGGCATAAGGGAAGAAATTTCATCGAAAAAAATTCAGCCACCAAATTTTTGGGAAAATGCTGAAATTGCAACCACTGAATATTTTAATCAATTTATTTTTTAATCTCAGGGCTAGCAGTTGCGTACTTTGCATTCGCCACTATAACGGACCGATGTAATTGGTCATTTTATTATGGGGGCATCCAGTAAGTACTGTTTTATCAAAGGAAACATATGAAGTACTCTTTTCTTAGAACTAATTTCTTACTATACATAAATGTAAGCCGCCAAATTATGAAAAATGGCCATGCATGGCAAATACTCATGGTGCTCCGTAGATTTTTAATAATTAAAAAGAGTGTGAAGTTTAAAATTTTGTGTACCAAGGAACGTGCAAGAACCAAGCAATGTGTAGCTCGGTAATATTCTATCTGATCCAATCTTTGGGTTTTGCCTGCTAAAATTATACCTTTTTTACAAAAAAGCCTCATTAGGAGCCGAATTCCTCATACGAAAAGCGAGCGCAGCGAGTCTATGGTCCTTGGCCCCTAATATAATTAAACCGAAACGAAAACTTTAGATTTCAGAAACAGTATCTCGTCTTCATTTCAACTGTGAACGATAAGCCAAGTAATAGCAGTGGTTCCGGAGGAACTTGTTTAGACCCATGAAAATAACGATACTGCAAATAAAAGCAATTTTTCCTTAGCACAACACCAGGAGTTATTAATAGGAATTTTATTTAAGAAGTTAAAAAAGTTAGAAGTATATGAATACTACGATCACATACATACATAATCACGTGAATCAACCAGCCGTACGTGAAGGTACTGCTGCTGATGGAGTTAAACGTGGAATTCACCAAAACAAACAAACAAAAAAGAAAAACCGCTACTAGCAACGATCTTACAAAATACTGCATGTTCAACCATTAAATATTTTGTTAACTTTTACGAGGGGGTGGATAAAAGTAAAATATAGAGCAAAAAAATTTTAAAATATAGAAAAAGAAGAGAGAAAAATGCAAAAATAACAGAAAAAGTACATAAAAAAATAGCAACAATATATATATATATATATATATATATATTAGGTAGGATCGAAAAAATTTTTTTTCGAAATCTCAGCCTTAATGTAACTTTATGTGGGTCGAAAATTAGTTGAGATTTCTATCCATCTGTATCCTTCCGCTTTCTAGATTGTGAAATAAAGTTGATATTAAAGTTGCTGTTGCCCAGTCCGTAATAACTTTGTGTCGCAGACTTGTGAAAGCACTGAGATTTTTATTCTAACTTGGTCATTTGTGAACGGATCTCCCAAAGGGGCGGTAGGTAGATAGGAATTCAGCGTTTTCTTCAGTCTTTCGTACTTCTCTTTCGTTATTTTCACTTTCCAAATCAATGACTAAAGTTGGAGACTAGATATTGGAACTTGTTTCTCCACCTGTTTCTCCACCAATCTCAAAATTTCTCTTTTCAACTTTTCTCTCCATAAACTTCTCTTCTTTACAATTTCATCGATTCTCACATATCTTGCTCCCCTCTGGTCTGCTAACGGCTTCCCGTTCTGTATGAGGTATGTGAGGCTCTGCGCCACACCTGCTCCGGGAAAAGTCAGGACATTTGCAAGTACGATATTCAATAGCGTAGCGCGGTAAGGGAGAGTTTTTCCCACTTTCTTCATAAACAATTCCTAATGCCTGTCCCTAACGTACGATTTATTCAGCTGCTGAACTTGCTCATGGCCTTTTCTAACTATCTCTTGAATTCCTTAGGTTGACAACGTCGGGATATTGGCCTTCATCCACATTTCCTGTGTTTTGATCGCCAACACTAAGATTACATCACCTTTCGGTGGATCCTGCCCTTTATTCAGAAATTTTTCTTCATAAGTATAAAACAGTAATAAAGAAGTACGAGTATGTTTTCTCGGGTTGGTAACTTGGTACAAGGCAATTCTTTCAATATTCCCAGTTCTTCTAATAACACCGATTTTGTTCCATGTCCTGTTGCAGACAGTTTCACTCTATTCAGAATCGTAGCAGTGCAAGGCAACCACCTTTTAGCTTTTTTGAGAGTAAACTGAAAGCACCATCTATCTGAAACGTTAATGCCGTTTCAACGAAATATATCGTGCCTGATTTAACTGAACGCATATGCATCGCCATCACTCGGCAAGCAAACCGGCGCTAGTTGTATGGAGCACAGCTTGCGTACTGCGCCCAAGACAAAACGACATCATAACGTGTGCATTGCATCAAACTATTCGTAAAGCCATTTTTGGGATTTACTGAGCTTTTCTGAACATTTTTTAACATATAAAAGGGCCAAATTATTTTTAAAAATAAAGTTTGCTTTCTACAAAATTTTTTTCAAAAAACAGATAATTTTCAGATATTTGTAGATTTCAAGCTCAATGCAATCCCTAGAAATTGTCGGAGCCGCTCCAGATTTTGCATACGTGTTATTCATAACACACTGTTAAAATTGATTTACTTAAAAATGAGTACTTTAATGCACTCATATTTTTTTAAATACATTTGCATCATAAACGAGTACATGACGTGCTTAAATATAAATAACAATTCGAACTGAAAAATAAGCATGTGGATAAATATAATTATAATACCATATTACGTCATTTGCACACTGGTAAATTATTTAATAAACGTTTATGTGGTGTTCGGAAATATTTCGTTTCAGTAGTTATAAGAATAAATTAGTAGCGTACTTTAAATTTACGAACTATATCTTATTACAACGCGCGGAAGAATACTCAAAGAGAACGCGAAAAAATGAGTACATATAAGATATCATTTTTCTGAACCACCCCTCACCGGATTTCTGCGCATGCCCAGAGCCTATTTTTGGAAGTCCGCTCAACGTGGTCGACGGCATATCGCCATATTGTTGTAACCAGCTTGTGGCGTTCGTTGCTTAAAAATGGAAGAAATAATCTATCATGTATAATGATAGAAGAATTAGTTAAAAGTCACAAATAGCCCGCATCTTATCGTAAGTGCAACTTTTATATTATTTGATTGTTTTTAGTTATTGCATTTCGTTTTTGTGTATTTATATTTAAGACGCTGATCGGTCGTATAACTTTACAGCTATTATTTCATTTGCCGGTAGTACTGGTTTAGTAAACTAATTTTGTTTTGATATTATAAGAATACTATCGCGGGAGAAATATTTATGTTTTAACTATTTTTATGTTTATTGTCATTGCTTATTTATTTTGTACACTCATCTAAGAATGAGTTACATTCGTCAGTATAGAATCTATGTTTAGGAATAAACCGGTCACTGTATTAGTGGGCGCTTTTTTTGGGGGAGAGGGGGGTGGGGGGAGGATATAAGACTTTCAAGAGTAAAAATATTGTTTAGATAAAAAGTTTCTTTAGATTTTAAAGTTTTAATGTCAATGTTTCTAAACAGTGTTAGGTAATCGCTACACTTTTGTCAAGTTTATCTCAGATTAATAGTCACAGACAGTCATAGCAACATTCTGTGATCATTGTATGTCAGATCAGTGTCTTGAATATAAATAAAAATTTAACAAAACGAAATAATTTACACAAAACAATCAAATAATGTATACGCTTTACTTACGCATAAGATAATGGTTATTCCTAAATTTTAATCAACATGCTAAAAAATAGTATATTTAATAAGAATATATTGATTCTTGTATGAGTGCATACAAAAATCGACAGCCAATATATTCGTATTAAATATAATAAAAATATAACAAAAATGCATAACACAAAAATACATTAAATATCAATTCTTGTATGTAGTATTCAAAAATGAGTTTTTCATATGTTTTCAAAATTGAGTATATAATGTGCTCGAAAATTTTGAGTATACGTACACTCATGTTTGAGTTCTTGCATGAACTCAAAACAATGAGTACATGAGTTTCTTAAATTTAAGAGCAAAGTACTCGGAGCTATTACAAGATCAGAAAGTACTCAAAAATGAGTACATTTAGTTTATTTCTAAGTATATAGTTTTAACAGTGTTATTATCGCATGGGCAAATCGGGACTTCGCCCAGGGCCCCCAGTTTCAAATGTTGTTCTGAAATATTCTTTTATATGTCAAAATATTATGAAAAAGAAAACAAATTTTATAGATGGGGACCCCCAAATTCATCAATGCCCGAGGCCCCTGTTGGTCATAATCGGGCTGTGCAAGAAGTTACAAAGTGACAATTGTGACCCTCTGTGACGTCACAGCGACTCTTTTGTGACCATCTGTGCTATTAGGGAAGACGCGTTCACTGTTATCCCTCTGTCTCTTGGCACTTGGCGCATGAGCGCGAAGTCCCAAATAAAGATTTCCGTTCCCCCGTAAATACTTTACCCCGAAATATGGGTTATGTTTCCGAAATCGTGAGTTCGAGTAGAGCATCGGTAGGTTACGCTATACTTTCGGAAACCTTTCCGCTGTAAGTACGTAACGTTTCTGAATTTTTTTACTGTGTACTGATTTCTAGTATCCCGAATTTTCTATCCATATCTCAAAAATATCTCGTATGTCAAAAAATTAACTTGTCGTGGACCGAATTTCAAAAAACTTGTATGTTACGATATTTTATACGACAAAGTGTTCGCTTTCAACATTAAACCAAGTTTTCATGCATCTGCATTAAGGCAAAAGTAATAAAGGGCTTTCTGCTTAGGGAAGGGGTGACATGGGCACAGGATTTTTCTATTGGTTCTAACGCGTATTCACGTTAATTCTAAAACAATACCAACCAAAACTCCAGACTGATGCTGCGCTACGGGTCCGAACCCAGAAAGTTAGCTTTAGACATGCATTTTGACAATTGTTTTCATCCACTCGGTCATCGTGGGGCTGTGATCTTTTACGGAACCGCTGCTATGTGAATCCTTTTTAAAATTTTCAAAACTTTTTAAAAGAACAGCCATACTTCTAAAAAATGGGAAGTTCATTTTTTAGGTAGAGAGTCAGTATCTCTTCTTTGTAATGCAAAACAAAAAGAAATCAGGTAGTAGCGAAATTTTCCGAAATTTTGCCGTACGAAAATAATGAAATTTCAAATTTCATCATTTTGTGCTATGCCACCACCAGTATAATTTAATAGAAATTTTATACATATAAACTAACTAACTGAGTTCGCACGAAATCGATAAAGTATTTTCATGATCATGTAATTCAGCGGTGTCTGGTAATACCGCTGTTGGTTGATTAAGCACAGGAATTTCATGAGAAAAACTCCCTCTATGGACGTTCAGTGCCACATGGGGGGCCTTGCCGAGCAGATATCCTGAGACATTGGCCAGAGACCGATAGAGATGAGACGGGCTCAGCCGAGCCGAACGGGCTCGGGCTCTGTAATTCACAATTGCGTTCGGGCTCGGGCTCGTGAAAAATTTCTCCTTTATTGAACATACTCCTTGAAACATACTTTAAAAAGTGATTCACGAGGAAAATAAAAGTACAGTCAACTCCGGTTATAGTGAACCTCTGGGGACCATCCAATTTCGTCCACTGTATCTGAAGTTCACTAAAACCCAAGTGTCTTCATGATGGATAGAGATACTGTATGTGAATTGGGACTAATGGTTTGTGTTCACTGTAGCCTTTGGTTCACTATATCCGGGTTCACTATAACCGGAGTTGACTGTACTTATAAAAAAAAAATAGCGGCACTGGCGCCTAGAAGGTGCGTTAGGCTCTTTGGATATTTCAGAACGGCGGCTTATATTGATTACTTAGTCGTGAGATCCGACATTATTTGATAAACATGGATATATAAAGAATTAGAAAGTGCATAGAGAGTTTGCAACTCTATTTGTCTTTAATTTGCACAAACGACAAAATTCATTGTATTCTATCAATGAAGTAATTGGATTTTTTTTTTATCATAGCTGAAATTTCGGGCTCGGGCTCCGACTTAAATAATATTGCTCGGGCTCGGGCGGGCTCGGATTAGAAGTCCTCGGGCTCGGGCAGGGCACGGGCTTCAATAAATGAGCACGAAATTCATCTGTCAGAGACCGAATATTGAGTAAAATTTATATCATCATAACTGCTGACCATAAAGGATTTAAGATGCTGTTCTTCAATAGTTATAACATTTTTATTTGGAAAAATAATTACATTTTTTATGCACCATGCACAACACCAGAATAATTTTTAAGCTGTAACTCTGTAACTGCACTGGCATCTCAGATGAGCACTATTATTGGATATCTTTTGAAACACTTCAAGAATCACGATTTATAAGGGAAAAATAGGCAAAGCAGCCTTAAATAATCCTAAAGGGAGAAAAAGTTTAGATTTTAACGATAGCAGTTCATCGTCATTTTAATGACGAACGAGAAGTCAATTAACAGCGATGGTTCCCAAAGAAATTGTTTTAGCCGGAATAAAATAATGGAAATGCCAAATACCAGAATTGTCTGATAGAAATTTTAAATTATCTCCCGTTAATGTCCAGAAATTTTAAACGGCATCACGTAAATCCGCGAACTGTGTGTGTAAGCACTGCCGATGGTGGCATAAGGGAAGAAATTTCTACCACCAAATTTTTAGAAAAATGCTGAAATTTCAACGCCTGAATATTTTAATCAACTTTTTTTTTTAATCTCAGGGCTAGCAGTTGCGTACTTTGCATTCGCCACTATAACGGCCCGAAGTAATTGGTCATTTTATTATGGGGGCATTCAGTAAGTACTGTTTGGCAGTTTTCATCAAAGGAAACATATGAAGTACTCTTTTCTTAGAACTAATTTCTTACTATACAGCTGGCTGTGCGGCACAGCCAGCTGTCGTCAAAAAAGGGTCTCTAGATCTGTGGCACGCGATGAACTTTTCGATCCTCCGCCATCTCGCTGGTAGTTATGTCGAGCGATAGCAACAGCTCCCCTTTTTTCAGCATTGAGTAATCTATCCGGCTGTTCTCGCATTCTTCTATTTTTCAGCAGACGCCAGTGCTGTTAAAAATAATCGTGACCATTTTTTTACGAGAAATGACGTGCTCAAAAGTAAAGGGTTCTCGTGGAGCTATGTCACCCACAACTATTTTTATAGAAATCAAATCTATTCTTCGTGACTGGCAACAGTCAAAATGTCAGAGTTTGGTGTTCCCAGAGCGGGAACACTGCGCGTTAAAGGGTTAAATATGGGCTCAAAAGTTTGTTAGATTCCCCCTAGCAAACTTGATTAAATTTTAGGTTTAATGCTTCTCTTCGCCCCTCCCTTGGATCCGGTACTCACTTGGGGCAGGTTTTCAAGCAAATATGCATAGGAATAAATGGGCTTGCTAATGAACGATAGAGGAGGCTCTATCGTGTTCAGCTTACCGACGGGGACGGACCACCCCTGGGGCCTTGAACCATGCCTCACCATGGCACAGTGGTTATGTCACTGAAAATGGTAGAGGGCCGAAGTGTGAAGGTCCCGGGTTCGGGTCCCATCGCACGGCTGTTGATCTAATGGTCTGGAACTTTGGTATATTTTCTCCAGATGTAACATGAATACGCTTGAGAACCCCATAGAAAGTCCCCCCACCAAGGCATCCCGCACCCTTGACAGATTGCCCTAGCGTAGCGTTGCCATAATCACACAACCTCAAAACACGTGCCGTCAGACTTGTGCCTTCAACCTTTCTACGCCACTGCTGCAGACATATCAAAGGGGGAGGAATTGTGTGTGATCTGAAATCTGATGAGGGATGCACGTTAGACGAAAAATTGGGCTATCTCGTCTCGCAAACTCCCTATATCATAATGGAAAATGGGCCTGTTCCGTCTCTCATACAAATTACAAACGTCCCGTCTCGCATAAATCCCTATAGTGCGTTCGCCGAGTCGAGAGAATGAAACTAAACAATTGCACGTGCAAACTGGCGATGAGCAAACACCTGGCATTTTGCCAAAGCGCCAAACACAGTGTGAATTTCTGCTTTCTTCCATTTACGCTATTTGGAATTAAGAAAGGTTAAATTCGCCTAACTAGGGATTGGAGCCAAAAAATGTAATTCTTTTGTAACCTGTTAGTTTACTTTCGTTCTCTCGTTTCCGCAAACAGACTATAGTCCTGATCAAAGCGCTTCTGCATTCCCGCATTGTATTAAACAGACGCCATGTCTAATCCCATACCGTAATAGAGCAGCAGATACTGCATCTATCTGATATTGCGTCATCAGTAATGAAAACAAAACATGCGGATCTATCAAAACGAGACCATTCGGCACATGCGAAATGAAACCCCCTTACTTAGTCAGGAACGAAAACCGAAACATACTGCTACTGCTACTAAAATACCTGAAATACCAAGACTCATTTTCCCTTCAAATCGCGATCCGGTATCCAGTAACAAATAACAGAAGATATTAGTACTCGATTACCGGAACTCATTTTCCCCCTCAAAGATCGCCTGGCAGTCTGTATTCGAAGTTCGAAGCTGGTCTATCCGAATGCACGGTCGATCCGATAACGACTGATACTCTAAATTAGAAATTGGTTACTTCGAGTCCGAGTGATTATCCGCATCTCAGTAACGAACACATACGGTTTGTTACAGCTCCAATTCCGTTTAAAACTGTTCAATAATCACGATTTCTTCTGAAAAAGAACAGCCTTAAATAAATAAATTTATAAAATGGAGAAGCTTGGCTTATAGAAACAGAATCAGAGCTCATCCTCATTGTAATCACGAACGGAAAATATCCCTTCGCTTTTCTCTTCAATGTTCGCTCGAGGAAAGCGGAGCGGCTTTCCCTTTCTCCGCGCAATTCACTTTCTCCTTTTCTCTCTCAACCTTTCCCTCTGCTCTACTTCTTCGGAGAGCATATTTCACTCTCTCTCTCTCTGTCTGGAACTCTCACTTTTCAATAATGTTCCATTTTCATTGGCTCGGCCTCTTTTATTATTATGCTTCCTCCGAAATGGTTTTTATTGTTCTATTTTAATCCCTCTCTCCCTCCTTATTTTATTTTTTCTCGATTCGCTTCGGGAAAAGTTTTTTGTGTCCCTCTGAAATCTGTGACTCCGTGTACGGGTGTTATGTATCTGTTCCGATTCGCGTACTGTTACATTATGCCTCTAGAATGCAGAGTATAGAGGCATTTTCGACGGCACTACCTCTCTGAGACAGGTCCACCCCTCTCTGCGAGACAGCTTTGGATTCTCGTAATGTACAAGGTGGGCAAAAAAATCCGTAAAAACTTTAAAAACTCGTTAAAAAAGAATAAGTAAGGATATAAGATTGCGGTTTGGACAAGTAGGATTAGGGAGAGATGCGACTTTTTTGTGTGCGTGGCAAGAAAGGTTATAGTTCCAATTGTCACAGATAGGTGGCGATAGCATGAACAGTGAGAAGCAAGTTTCCAATATTAAAATATAAGTTCTCTAATCTTTTCAATGCAAATTCCAATTTAGTATTATGATTTGTTATTTTGTAATGAATTTTTGAAGTATTTCCATTGTTATAAAACCTGATTTTCAGCATTCGAAAACAAAAGTATTCACGTTTTTGGATGATTGTAATGGATTGATTTGTTTAAGCAGACCTTCGACTTGGATTTTCCAGAAGCATTTTTAGAACTGAAGTGCTATTTCGTTCACGCCGGTATTTTCTGTCCGCATAATTTGAGGACAGATTTGCGTCGACACTTTTCCGTCGCATCTTTCAACAGGGTAACGGTGCATTCCATTGAGCTCAAATTTTGTATACATATTATAGACCACCGTGGCACGGCGGGTATTGATTTTGGCGTGTATAGGACTTATAGCTTTTTACAGGCCTACAAAACATATTTCTTATACATTGCGTCTTATGGAGACAAATCGTCGTTGTCAATGAATATCTGCTATGTGAACTTTTTCGGAAATTTCGACATTTTGACTATTATGGCTAGTTTACAGACCAAATTTTCGTATAAAAATACTTCTATGTGACTAAGCATTATATGGTGAACTGTGATCGCTAAAAAATATGTGCCTTTTGAATCAGCCAGTATATTGTCAAATAATAGCTGCTAATAAAAACTGGTAATAATAAATAAACTTTTTGCACATATGAGATATTGGTTTAACAACGACAAAATAATTACAAGTACGCTAGCTCCTAAACCAGGGATGGGCAAACTACGGCCCGCGGATAGAATTTTAAATTTGCCGGTCCGACGGAAATTAAAAGAAAATATATATTTATATATTATATATCCAGAAAGAATTCAGAGACGGTCCGAGGGGCGTGCGGGGCCCCAGGCGAAGCGCAAGAGCGGGGCCTCTTCTCTATCATGTCTTATGAGATAGCAATAAAATGGCCCAGGAACGGGCCTCTATAAGCGCGGGGCCTTAGGCGATCACCTACATTCGCACCCCCCTTGGGCCGACCCTGAAGAATTCTTTCAGAAGTAGACTGACAGATGAGCATTTAGCCTCGTTCCTTACAATCACTGCATCTCGCTTCGAACCTCAATATAAGAAACTTTTAAAAATGAAATCGCAATTTCATTCATCTCATTAACATATTTAAATTGTAATGCATGTATATTGTTTTTAAAATTTTAGAAAAATTTATTTTGGCCCGCCAAACTTTTTTTTTCGATTTTTGGCCCGCGACCGGAAAAGTTTGCCCATCCCTGTCCTGAACGATGTATTCGATTGGGCTCAAATTTGGTATACATATTATAGACTACAGTCGTACAACCGTTATTAATTTTGGTGTGTACGGAACATACAGTTTTTTTAAGTGATTAAGGATAATTAAAGCTAATTTGTGTAATACCTTTTTTCTGGTTTGAATACAATAGGAAGACATTAGGAGAATCTGCGCAGAAAGTATGTGCAGTCGGATGTAACTCAGTTGTCTTCATTGAAGCGTCACGTCGAAATGCTCTCCATTCGTATAGTGTAGTACTTGCTCTGGGAGTCGTGGTGTAAGTCTGGGTTTGTTTGTGGATTAAGGTCGATTTACTGCACTAGGGCCTAGGCCTATAGGGCGAATGCCCTCCGTGGTGGACTTTCTAAGGGGTGTAACTTTGGGGCAAATTTTTTCATAAAGGATGAAATAGGTGGAGAGAGAGGAATCCTATTGTATTTTCTAGAGAAAATTGGAGTGAAGATTACAGCGTCGCAGGAAAAGAAAGTTAACAGATTTGGCTGTTTATCTCCATCTGTTTCGTAAAATCACATTTTACTGTGCTAGAAAGCAGAGATGAGGGAAATGAGGAAATGGTTTTTTTTTTTTATAGCACTACTTCCATAAGTCACTTGACTAGTATGCTTGGTTCTGTTTAGAGTTACAACAGCTGTCTCTATCTAATCCTCCTCTATGAGCTTTACAGGTTTTCAAACAGCGGCAGTATGGTCGGCAGCATAGGAGAAGTGGGGGCTCTTGTCGCCCCTCCTCTGGATTTTCGTATGCCTTTTTTTCTGCTTTTCTGTTCTTTCAAACCTGGTAAATGCAACAAATGTTGAATTGATCTTTGTCCTCCCCTAGAAAGCGTTCTGCCGACGCCCATAAAAGTGAACTTACAAAATTTAAACCAGCTAGGCGATATCTATTCTAAATTTAGCGAGACATTAGCAGACCCTACTGTTTTGCAATACCAATTGTTTATGTTATAACGAAATAATTTGGTCACAGTTTGGATGTTTTCCACCACGATGACTTGAAATATTGCGCGGTACTAAATACACAAATCTGTGAAGGGCTTATGTACAGGATGTTTCAGAAAAGAAATGGACTCTCCAATTTTGAAAAGATATGACTGTGAAGCAAAAAGGAACAGAAAGGCGAAACAACTGGTATGTTGGACCGTTGCCTACGTAATACTTACACAAGGCCGGGAAAAGGTCGTGTTTTTCAGCAATAAAACGGGCGAAAACTTAGTTCCCTAAAATGACCGTTGGGGGGCGCTTTTATGACCCTTCAACGTTTGTGTTTTACCGCTGTTTGAATGTAAACAATGAGTTTTCGAGACGTTTAAACATGTTAATAAGGCAACGATGAGTACTTATAGGACCAAAAAGCGCCATCTACATTTTCCCCAGTTTTGAAAGCCGCATTTCCCGGCCTTGTGTAGTATTACGTACGCAACGGTTGGACAGACAGGTCTGGCCATGGGCGCCCATAGGGGGGGGGGTAAGGTAGGGCACTTGCCCCCCCTAGAGTTTTAGGTTAGTGTCTCATGATGTAAAAAAATCGCAAAAACAGAACTAAATTTGTTAAAAGTTTGAAATTTGCCCCCCCCTAGAAAAAATTTTTGCAGTTTACCCCCTCCCCCTAGAAAAATTCGTATGGGCGCCCATGTGTCTGGCATTTGTTATACTCTGGTTTACATTCTTCTTCTTCGTGAAATTGGGTTTGTGTGGTACCAGGCACCTCTCTGCTCAATACAATACATGCACCGGTTTACATTAGAGTGCATGTATTTACCAATACTCGATCGAACTATGTTCCAATGTTGGTAAATAGGTAGCGCCCGAAGAGCATGAATTTTTTAATAGTACTCAGAAATGCCGAACTCATACGCCAGTGTGTTTCATTGCTGACGCTTGAAAGGGAAAGTTCCTTGAGGAATACTTCAATGACTGAGTCTTTGCTCTGAATTATTCCAGAGTGACAGGCGTTGGTATGTATTGGCCGTCATATTACCCAGATCTCAAACAATGTGACTTCTTCTTTTGGGGTTACTTGAAAGACACTGATTAGTCTAAGGATATTGAAAAGAAGCTTAACCCTTTGAGGCGCAACCCTTTCCCAATGCTGAAAAAAGGGCAGCCGTTGCCATCGCTCGACTTAACTACCAGCAAGACGGCGAACGATCGAAACGTTCATCGTGTGCCACAGATCTACAGACCCTTTTTTGACGCAGCTGGCTGTGCTCGTGCACAGCCAGCTGCGTCAAAAAAGGGTCCAGGTTTCGATCTCCTGGTTTCGATCGTCCCCTTTCTGCGTCAAGGTTTCGATCGTCCGCCATCTTGCTGGTAGTTAAGTCGAGCGATGGCAACGGCTGCCCTTTTTTCAGCATTGGGAAAGGGTTGCGCCTCAAAGGGTTAAAGAATAACCCTCTGTGACTGCAGCGCCTTCTAATGTCCAATCTGGGAACTATTTCTACAAAGTGGAGTATAACAAATTGCAGACCTCTCTGTCCAGGGTAATGTTTTTTTCGCTTTTCTGTCTTTCACTGTTTAGTAGTTATGTCATTTTAAAGTTGGGAAGTGATTTCTGAAACACCCTGTATAAGAATATATGGAGAACTGTTTTAATGGCAGCGATAATATGAGATATTATTATCGATTAATATGCACATGGGTAAGTCGTGAAAGAAACACCAGAGAATAAAAAGTCGAAATTGGTGGCAAATAATCAATTATATTTAATGAAAAAATCAATAGTTTCGAGATGTTTAGGAATTTTGAAAATTTAACCTTGTCTCTCAATAACCCATAATTGTTTACGACCCTAGTACTTTTTTTAAAACTTTGTGCAAGAAAGTAACAACAAAGAATTTCTTAATGTTCTCGAAGACGTGTAATCGATTCGAAGCGTCCACTGGAAAATATCGAATTAAAAAGGAAAGGAATGATTCTAATAATCGAACTGGAAAAGATGTATCGTCTACGGGTCAACGAACTCAGGGGCCATATTGGCTCGAGCGCCACAGAAAAGAAAAAAAACAAATTTGATAGACAGCACGTAAGAGTGCAGTTTCAGGATAAAACTCCGCCAATGACACCTACTCTAGACACCAGGCAGGGAGAAAAAAAAAAATATATGTTCGTATCCATTTTGTGCATGTGCATGTATGTGTATGTGCAGTGGGTGGTCGGCGAAATATTAGAGGATATGTTTTCAGCCGACAAGAGACGGCTTTTTACATAATGAGGAAATCGATATTGCTCCAGACTTAAATTCCTTTACATTGGGTTATTTGTTTTTTTTTTTTTTTTTTTTTTTTTTTTTTTTTTAGTTGCTTGCGCGATTGAGTGTACGGTATGGGCAAGAAAGGTTTAGTAGTGATGAAAGCATGGGTTATAATCCAGAGAGTTGAGTGAACCCCAAAGAGAAGTAACGGTGGACACGGAAGGGGAACTGCTGCCGTACACATGCATGCACGATACATTTCGACAAACAGTCAGTCCGCTGCGACTAGCTTCGGCTTGAAGGCTGTACGCATAAGCGTAAAGCTTTCAAAATTATTGGGGGGGCCGGGCCCCACAACCATATATATTCACGTCAGTGGCGTATCCAAGGGGGGGGAGCTAGGGGGGTCATAACCTCCCCATGAAGAATTTTTTGCTATAAAAAATGTATATTCTTCATTCCCTTATTATACACCCGTATACATATATGTGAGTTGCAGAAGCAATAACCCCCCCATGAAAAATTTCTGGCTACGCCACTGATTCACGTACATGTAACTTACTCATAGCTGCCAACTACTATGGAATATAATTAACCACTTTTTCTACATGATTTTTTGGCTTAAAATATAGCAAAATTTTTGTGGTTATTATTTTGAAAAAAATGATTTAAAAAATATACTGTTTACGAAAAGTGGTTAATTATATTCCGTAGTAGTTGGCAGCTATGACTTACTGTATATAAGTGTAAATTATTGGAGGCGCTCGGGCTCTATGGGTCCATAGAATTCTACACCTATGTAAGGTAAGTATCCATGTTAGTATCTTCTTACCATGTTATAAGTTAAAAATAGAAGCGAAGTAAAAAATCCAAAGGAGGAAAAAAAAAAAAAAACATTTTCGATGAGACAGTGCATTTTAGACACATCTGAACTTTTCTTCATTTCATAATCTGATTTTAATTAACCAGAGCCTGGCGAGGGCAACTTATAGTAACATTGTGTGTTACGTGGCGTCACAATGAATACTGAATCATGATTGAAATCAAAACAAGGAAATTTTTAAAAGTACAAGTAAAGGTTTTTTTAAACATTTGTAAATGGAGTTAAATACTTTTTTTTATAGTAGTATAAATGAGTTTTCTGTATTTAGTGGTAAATTATTGGGTGGGCTCAGCCCCTAGTCACAATTTATTGGGGGGCTCGAGCCCCACGGGCCCATATAACTCTACGCCTATGGCTGTACGTACACATATTGTTACGAATTTTCGGGGCAACCCGCTGTTCTGGGGTTTAAAATAGTTCAAAATTCGTATTCTACGCGTTCCGATTTTGATGCCTTATGTTCCATGAAAATCGGTCAACTGCAATGCGAGATACGGAGTTTTGGGTTTCCTTATTGGTATGAATAGCATTTCTAGAAATTTCGAGAAATATTGGTCCTAGGCCTTCGGTAACTTCACCTTTGGGGACCCATTTCAGCTCCAAATTTGGCGATATTTCGCCAAAAGTCGCCAAGGTTAGCGACATTTTGGTCATTTGGCACGTTTTTCTCAATGGGGCTTGTAAAGTTGGTTTTTCTGCATTAACATGCGTAATAGCCTAATATTTCTCGTCTACTACGCAATCATAATCGAGTTTGTCCTAGTAAATTCCACGGATGGATCTCTCTGGAACCTTCCACGGTGTTCGTCAAATAATATAAAAGCAGCAAGCTCCTCCAGTTTGAGTCAGTGCAGTGTTCATCGAGCTCTCTTTGAGTGAGTTTGCTGTGTTACGCTTTGTATTGACGCTTTGGAAGCGGTATTTTCGCGTGCTTTTCGAGGCTGATTTTTAATTGCAGTGTGTAAATTCTTCATTGATGTGTCTTAAGGGACTGTTAGCGTTATCCCTCGAATATTTCCACTGAATTTTCACCTGTGGAAGTGTTTTATTTTGTGTGAGGATTACAGCATTTGTGAAAGCTTCGGTACTCAGTGGGCTGTTATAAACGAGCTACCGGCCGTTAGTGCCCAGGAATTTTGTACAGCTGATTGTCCGACGAAGCTCTAGAATCAATAAAGTTTGTGTTCCATCCTGACAAGTGGACTCTTTTCTAGAACTTTCTACACCTACTGGACTATAGAACGACGAACCCAGGAATTAGTAGAGTATTCCCCCGCAACAATATGCACCATCTCAAGAAAGCATTCTCATGCAATTCAAATAGTCTGTGCTTTTATACTCCATATATGAAGTATTGTACTCTCTTAATAATCAAGAGTGAAAAACCAGTGCTGAGGAGTGATATATCACCCTACCTTCGTGACAAAAATCAGCCAACCTCCATAGAGTGAGAAATCACTATTCTGAAGAGTGACATTTCTGACTCTGGACTAGGAGTGAGAATTCAAAAACCCACTCCGGGAAAGAGTGCCTCACTCTAAGGAAAGGGTGACAGCACGCCATCCTTTAAAGAGTGGAGCGCTCTGATCAAGAGTGAGCTATGACCCTTTTTAAGAGTGACCGCCACTTTTTATAGGGTGATTATTCGAGACCGTATCCAGGGGTCCGGACCCTCCCCCCTCCCAAAAAAATTGATTTTTGTTAATAAAATAATAATAATGACGTCTTTTTGTGAAAAATTCTGCCTTTTCCACGGTTTGGACCCTGCCTGAAATTTTTGTCTGGGTACGGCCCTGGATTTATTCCTTGCATATGCCTTGCTTCTGGCTATCACTATTTTGGGGAAATTAAAATAATTCCTTATATATATATATATATATATATATATATATATATATATATATATATATATATATATGAATGTATCTGGTAACAGCATTGATTATTATTATTTTTTAAATATTTGGCAAACATTAAAAGATATTTTCTATATAGCATCAATATTTATCCAATCTTGTGAATTCATTGAAAATAAAATCCAATATTATAAATTTAATATTTTGCCCATTTGAAGTCAAATTTTAATACTATTGAATATTAAAGTATTTGAAATTCATCAATAATATTGAGTGTATATTAGAAATATTTCCAATATTATTAAGTACTAATTACTTTTAATTATTAAAATTTACATATATGTGAATACTTTGAGAGTAAAGACCACTTCCAGTATTGGTAAAAACTAGAGTTTAGCCCTGATATATGCTCAAAATGTTATTATTATTTGTAAAATTTTAATTAACATATGAAGTGTGTATTGATATATTAATTATATATTGAGAATATTTCTGAAGCAGTCTCACTACCAATGAACTTTTAAATATTAACTCAATATTGTGAAAACATTGATATCAAAAACCAATAATATTACAAAGTAGTAAGTGAACACATTGAGAATAAACAGTTTCCAATATTGGTAAATAAAATTCCAATATTGGTAAAAATTAGCATTTAGGTCTGATAAATTCTCAAAATAACATTATACTTTCAGTATGACTATACTAATACCTTTTCCACTGAATTTAACATACAAAAAAATATATTCTTAATATAGGGTTGTATTGGAAATATTTTTGAAGTAGTCCTCAATTGATAAATTTTTTAATGTTAACTCAATATTGTTAAAAAAAAATTGAAAACAAAGATCAACTGTAACTTCGTCAAATGTATCAAATGTAACTTCGTACAAAGTAGCAAAGTTAATATTTGCCTCAGATATATTTAAAATGCATTTATAGTATTTGATATACATTGGAAATATATTCAATATGGATAAGTAATTACTTTAACATAACTTTATACCATTTTTAATTTTTTTGGTTAATATTTACTCAATATTACACTGGGAATAAAGCTAGTATTGGTAAAAAGTAGAAAGTTGATATTTAACCTTTATATTGTAAAAATTATAAAACTTTGCTGCTATTGAATTTAAATTAAATATATTTAAAATGTATCTGCAATATCGAGCGCCTTAAAAATATTCTTCATATCGTACAAGTAAATATTTTTGCCGCCTTTACCTTCCCCCCCCCCCAAGTTTGTCCATAGGCAATCGTTAATACATCATAGCTGGATATTGGGTATATCTATTAGAAGTCCAACATAAAATAGATTTCTCTATTAGAAATTTGAGGTGTGATCTCTCTAATGAGTAAATAACATCTATAATATACAGGTATCTGTATATATGTAGCATAGTTATAATAATTAAACTTCCAGAAGATCTTAAAGATCCAGAATATCCCAAAAATGGCTATCTATTTCATATTCAAAATATCCAAAGATCAGAAATTGATACTTATTTCATATCCAGAACTTCTTAGATATCTATTTCTGGGCTATCTTGGATTATTGTCATGTTCAGAATGATCCATAACAGCTGGAAAATAAATTTTACGTAGCTCAATGGTACAAGTAATATCTGACCCCATGCATTTTTAGATTCTTGCTTTCATTCCAGTGAGTGAAATGTGGACTGTTGACACAAAACATACAGTATTTAAAATAACAGCCTATTCTGAAATTAAACAGATTAAGAAGGAGTACAGAGTTTCATTTTAATAATCAGATGATGGCATCACTAAAAGGTACCCCCAAGAGTTCCACATGGTTACTAAAACAAACCTCCATAACCTCTAGATCTATTTAGTTACAGAATTCGTTAACAGTTTATGTTTTGTTTGGTTAGTCAAAACGTAACAGGAATAGAAGTGAAAGTTTCAAAATGCTTGGAGGTGATCTGTATAGCCATTGAGCTATGTAAAATCCATCAGCAGGAGATTTATAAGAATTTTCTTTGTCTGCAGTACTATAACTTCATTTGAGGTAATCTGTGATCAAACAAGAATAGAAATAAGAGTTTCGGACATCCACATTACTCAACAGTGTGCAGAAATATTTGATATGTTCAATGTTACCTTTTCTCCTGCTGAAATAAAAAATCCCTGAAAGCTTATTTTTTACCTATGGTACATTTCAGAACAACTTTCACTTACAACAGTATTAACAAAACAATAAAAATAGTTCATGATAAGATATTTATATAAAATCAAAAGAATACTAATAATTTTGATTTTTAAATAGGTTTTATTTTAAGCATAATTTATTCAAACTTTCTTTTCAACTTTATTACAATTAACAAGTCTTTTTTTTAAATTTTAAATAAATAAGAAATGAACAGGATTGAATTGTTATCGAAAAGAAATTATTTGAAATTAAATTTCAGTCATTTATACGAACAAATACAAGAATTATGAAACACGAAAATAAGTTAAAAGAGCAATAGCTATCCTTTAATTGAAAACCAAAAAAAAAAAAAAAAAATTAAATAAACTAATTGTTGGGTAAATCAAAAATATAAATATATCTGCTGATAACCTCTGTTAATGTACATATCATGTTTGGAAATTTAAGAGAATACCTATTTTTCTATTCTTTCCCCTCCCCCCAGAAAAAGGAATAAAATATTTCTAAAATGGAAACTACTTTATATTGATTGATTTCTTTTTTTGTGAAAAGGGGTAAAGAAATATTTTTGTGCAGGCCAATACATAAATAATATAAATCAAAACCAATTATTTCATAATTCCCCAACAATGCCCATTTTGTTGAATACACCCAACATTTTTGTCTTGTCCAAAAACCATTATTTAAGGTTTAGAGGCATGAGCAAGAATACAGGTTAGAATCCTTAAAAAGTTCACCACCCAAGTCAGCCCCCCCCAAGAAGACACCCCTCTTGTAGACTTGCCATAACGCAAAGAAATAATTGAAGTTTAGAGCATGAGGGTGAACCATATTAACCTCCATAGATAATGTCTGGGTGAGGGGGGAGGGTGGTGATTCAAAGAAAAAGATTTTTTTTTTCACCTCTTAAAAAACCAAATTCCTCTTCTGAACATAATTTATACATCAAAATAAAAGCCATTTCTTAATTTTTTAATATATATACACATTCATTTCTTTATTTATTTTTAAGTGTGATTTTATATATTTCAATTTCACTTTTACAGCAAAATAGCTACAAATTACTTAATCTTTTAAAAACTTCAAATTGAAAAAAAAATTCTTTTAATATAGATTTTATGCAAGAATTATTATACTATTGAAAACAGATTTAGAACAATAAATGAAAGTAAAGCCAGAAAAACTCATTAGTATGTTAGAACAAAGTTCAATTAATACGAGGGCCAAAAAAAAGAAAGAAAAAACAGTTAATAAAAATATATAAGCAAAGTCTTAATAAAAACATGAGTAATGGAACTTCCAAGTCCAGAGTAGTCTTCAGCCTAGCAAATTTTAGTTTACGATGCGTTCTAAATTTAAAAAAAAAATTTAAACTATTACAGAACTGCAGAAGTAAAAAATAGCCTACGAATTGAAAAAAGTGGAAGATATCTCTTATTGAGACTCATGCAGGTTTGAATGAATTATAAAAGCAATGGCAGTGAACACACAACAAATTATTACAAATTTGGTTTAATTGTATTACATTGTTACATTTATATAAAATACAATCACTGGATTCAATATGAGTACTTCAATACTATTTCACATTCAGGGATTCTTCTAACAGCATCTGGAAGATAAAAATTATGACTTCAACAAGTAATTACAGAATTAAAAGTTAAAACATAACTGCTATTCTATCCTAATAAAAAAAGGGTACCCTCCCGCCTCCCCATAATTTGAATAAGACTGAAGAAAGGCTCAAAATCAGAAAGAGTTGGCAGCTAGAATATACTAGAGCATAAACTAGATCTATGTTAAATACATACAAAATAAAATTAGTTAAAATTAGTTTTGTGTGTACATGGATTAGTGTCAAATTTAAATCTCCAACTAAAGCACAGCTTAACACTTTCAACTAGGTGATGAATTTACAGAGGAATAAGTCAGCAGATCTTTTCATTTGATTCAGAAAACATTTTGTTTATAGTTTCACTAAAATCGGAGGATAACTTTATAATAAAAAGTCTGCAAATCTACATACATTTTGGAACACCTTTAGGAGCAGGTTAAATACAATTTTGGAACAGCACAAAAGCATACCGAAAAATGGTAATAATAAATACTTTCTTATTACCATTTTTCATATTACCATATTTATGTATGGTAATAATAAATACTTTCAAGTAACATTTACATATACTGTAACCTTCTGAGTAAGAGAGGGAAGGGAAACAGGGTTCCTACTGTTAAAATTGTACAAATTATGAATAAATGAATAAAATAAAGATGTAGAATTTAAGCTGCCTTTTACATTTTAATTTTGCCACTGAACATAAAAGCAAATGGAAAAAAAACTGCAATAAAACCTAAATATAGCAGCTCAAAAAAAAAAAAAAAAAAATATTTTTTTACCTGCAAAAAATAAAAGAAAAATAACTTTAATTTTACAGATAAGAAATGCTTGTACTGTTTTATAAAATAATCTGTTCTCTATGTTCTATTAATATTAGAATATACTGATATGCAAAGTGATTGAGAGCACAAAATACTTTATTAAAAGTAAGGAACACATTGTAGGATTTACTTCACAAAATTTTATTTTGTGAGGTAAATCCTCTGAGGTAACACAAAAAAGAATAATTGGGGACAGTATTGAAGCGAAAATCCCATATCAAAGCAATTTGGAATAAAATTATCCCTGAATCACAGTAACCTGTGCGTAATAACAAACATCAAACTAATAGTGACAAAATAAATATTAAACACATAACTTACTATTGGTGAGTTAAATTTGCAAATTATTACAATCAATTAAAAAATAGAAAATATTCAGGACTTGTAATATATTTTAGGTACATCAAAAATTGAGTAAAAAATAAAGTGATAACTTTGCAATAAAAACTTTTCATGCACAGCAAGTAAAATATCATCAAATAACAGCATTCTTAGCAAAGATCGCATCTATATGTGGAAGATAAACAAAAGAAATAAATAATTAAACGGAAGTTTGAAAATACTTTTCATATCCAGTCTGGTAAATTACAAGGATTCAATGCTCAGAAGTGTAGCTAGAGGGGGACATTTGTCCCAGGGCATAGGATCCAAAAGGCACCAATTTGTATATAAAACTTTTTCCAGCGCATTTTGGTAAACAGGAAGTGATGCAAATTTGTTCTCGGGCACTGAAAATTCTTGCTACACCTCTGAGTACTGACCCCAATTAATAACCTAGATCTTCTTGAAGTCAGTTAAAAACTAGACTAAAGATATTTTTGAGTAATATTCAAATATACATATGACAACATGTGAACACTGACAAGGTTATTGCACTTTGTTAATACTGCAGGCTTAAAAAATCTGAATTTACTAAGGAAGTAAAGTTTACATTTACATATTGTATTAGTAAAATTAAAAAATAATATATTTCATCTGTTTTTACCACTAATGGTGGTACATGTAATATGGTGTCAAAACTGGTAGGCTAGTTTTCGATTTGGTTTGTACCAAAGTACAGATATGAGATTAACAAAAAAGGAAAAAAAGTCTGAAAGAATGTCCAAACAACTTTTGAGCAATTATACTTATGAATTTCAAGAGCAATAAATATTTTAATTTTTATTGATACTAAATCTATCTTACTTATATACAATTTTGCCTTACTGAAAAATCAGAAAATTTTTGAAAAAAATGAAAAAACTGAATTCTTTATAAACATTGAAAAAGGTCTGAATATTAAACTAAATTCTTAAATCTCATCTCTGAAAGTAGCATTTTACAGTTTACATTTTAAACAACAACAGCAGTGACAACATTAATAATAATAATAATAATAATAATAATAATAATAATAAAAGTTACAGGAGTTTCAAGGTTTTACTTACAACATATTTTTAAGAGGTAGTGAGGGTGCAGAGTAAAAAAATTAATCTGAAGGGACTAAAAATTGATTTTTATACTTTATTTCATTGTTACTTCATAAAATGTTGCAAATAAGACTTGATTTTGCAAGCAATTTATTAACTTGGTGTCAAATATGCAACTTGACATAAAAAATTTACATATAATAGAGATTAAATAAATGACAGAATATAGCATAACATAAAATGATATACTAAAGAGTTGCCTGGGTCAAATGCTTTAATAAAGAATACCACATTGAATTTTACTGTATAAATATTTATTGTTTTACTCATTGATGTAACTTTACCAAAAGTTATACTTTTTTTTTCTTTTAAGAACAGCCCTAATAACTTTCTCAATTTACATGAAATTTATAAAATTTAATACATAGTCACTAACTGCCCCAAAGTAACATCACTTTAGGGAAAAAAAAACTAAAAAAAAAAAACATATAAATCAATTTGGAAAATAAGAAAAAAATAAACTAAACAAAAAAGTAAACATCTCAAAAAAAAAAAAAAAAGTTATTGACAATTATGAAATTATGCGATACAAGCTTTGAAAAAATTAGACCGCAGAGATCAAAAGTATGCAGACTTTGAACTAGTAATTAAGAACATTTAAAGAATAAATAAACAAATAAAACAAAAATATGAATACCACTTATAATGCCAATAGTTTCTTCTCTTTTACAGCATGCCACTGACAAAAATTCAATGGTTTTCCACAGGACCAGTTCAGAGTACTAGAAAATAAAAAGATAATAAAGTGATAAACAGCCAAAATCAATCAGTTTTTCTTGTAACATATTTTATTCATCACTTGGCTCTGCAAGCTTTAAAGACAGGCTTCTCAAAAACTCGGTATAATTCAGAATGCTTCTTCATAGACAGCATGATGAACTTTTATAGAACAACAAAACTGCAGGTCTTATCCCATTTTTAGGGAGAAATTCACGAAAGTGGAAACTGTATCTGATGGCTAATTCTCCCTCTATTTTGGACAATACAATATGTTATAAATTTTTCTCTGAGTATTTCACTTCTATAAATTAACCATTTGTATTGCCATAAATACAGCTTGTGAAGAGAAATTCTGAATTTTCAAATTTCTGACATAGTTGAATTCTTTTAAAACCTGTTCAGAAATTGCATTATTTCTTGTAAAAAAAAAATAATAACTTGATTGAAACATTTTGTTTCTACTCAGTGAGACACTTAATGAAACACAATTTTTGTGAGAAATCTACTACCCATCTGATTCAGTGCTTAAGATATACATTCTTCTAAAATGGGATGCTTTGCAATGCAAATAATAATAATAATATAAAATTCACACAGACATGTGTATAAGGAACATTTATAACATATGATATGAATATAAAATTAACTCCCAAATTTAAAAATACACTGAAACAGTAAATAATTAAAAATAAATACATACTTATATCTAAAGACATCCAAAGTAGTATTCACCCTTATCAAAGGTTCTTGAAAAATCACCCAGTCATCGCTGTTATTAACTCTCCTATATTTCAAGAAAATGAGTATTCAGTACATAAAAAACATTCTAAAAGTTTCGTTTTCTAAAGCAACCAATTTATATGAATATTCATTTATTATCAATTTATATATATTTAACTAATGACCACCCAAGGTAGGAGTCTTCAGTTAAAATTTACATTTAAACATTATCACAAGAACAAATGATTCGGTGGTAGATCGAGGGGTAATGGGATGAGTGGCTATAGGGCTTCAGTCCCCCCCCCCCCCCAATCTCAAATCCAGGCAGCAATTACGACATAAAGTCGCTTGAGTCAGAAGTATGGGTCTAAATGGGGGCCCCCTTACATTTTGTTTCTTCACCGACTCTGACAATTGTCTTTCTGTATTTTCCACAGTATTTACCCGCTTGCCCATGATAATCAGGGAACAATCATATTACATTAAATTTTTCAGTAATATTTGACTTATTTATTAAGATATATTTTTCAGAAATTTGTATATGAATGCATTTAAAATTATTTCAGATTTTAAATGCAAAAATAATGTGTAACAGATAAACAGTGATAATTCGCAAGTAATAATATATTAAGATGCTAACATATAAAAAATATATACTTGTGCAATATATATGAGGAATATTTGAAATATACACCCAATATTGTGGATACATTTTAAATAAATTTAATTTAAATTCATTAAGATTGACAATATAATGGGTAAATATTAATTTGCTACAATTTACATTAGTATTTATTTCCAATTTAATGATAATATTGAATAATTAAGTATATGAACATGAAAAAATAAAAATACTATAAAATTAATTACTTGTCAATATTAGGAATACATTAGAAATATTACCAATGTTTACCTAATATTGTGGATACATTTTAAATACATTTGGGCTAAATATTAACTTGCTGCTATGTAAAAATACTGGTTTGGGTTTTCAATGTTTTACAATCCTGTGAGGTGCTATTTGAAAGTTTATTGGTAATGGAACTACTTCAGAACTACTTCCAAAATATAGGCAATATTGCAGATACATTTCATTTAAATTCAGTAGAAAAAGGATTAAAATTATTTTGAATTTTTAAGTAAATTTTACCAATATCATAAATTTATTTACCCTTAATGATACCCAGTAGAAGACCCAAACTCTGAAATCCATGCTGTCTGCTTTCTCAACAATGTCAATAAATAATGAAATCTGTTCTGCTACCTGCAAGTTCAGAAAACCACAGAATAATATTAAATACTTGAAAAATATAACATTAATGATATGGGCACCCATAAGGGGGGGGGCTCAAGGTAGGGAACTTGCTCCCCCCCTAGGAGAGGAGAGCAGGGGCAGGGACATACCCCAAAAAAAATTCTGGGAGGGTCCAAAAATTTCGGAGGGGGTCCAAACGATGAAAAAGGCAGAAATTTTCACAAAAAGACTTCACCATTATTGCTTTGTTAATAAAAACTGAAATTTCGGAGGTGTTACAGACCCCCACCCCCCTTCCTGGGTACGTCCTTGGCCAGAGGGTGACTTGTGGGGCTTCAGCCACCCTCGAAATAAGTAAACATAAGAAATGGAGAAAATTACATATTCGTGGGTAATTTTGAAAGTTCAGCTTGAAATTTTTAAGGTTTAGATACGTCCCTAAGCCAAACTCACTTCACCCCCCCCCCCCCACTTAAGTATGTTTTTTCAATCTGCAAAGATATGTTCTGATTAAATGAATTTAAAATGAAATATGCTAGATAAATTTTAAGTTTATGAACATTTCCTATGCAATATGTGAAATAACCTTTATTAAAAATGAAGTCTTAAAAAAATGCAACTCAAAGCATGGCTTTTTCCATAACATTACAGAAATAATTCAGCAATCAAAATTAATTGAATGTCAACAATATTATTTGAATTGTCTTAGACTGAACAAGTGTAAAGTAAGCTTTATTTAAGGGGAATAGATGAAGTGAATATTATCAAATACAATGAAGAACCGTTCTGATTATACCATCTTTAAAATAAAACAAACTACATTAAAATCGGCTCATCCATTTGGGATCTATTTTGCCACACACACATCCAACTTTTAGAGAAAAAAAAACCCAGGCATTTAGTATCTTAGAATGAAAATTTAATAAACTAAATTCATATTCTGAAAAAATTTAAGGACCCTTTAAAATGGGGTGTCTGGGGCATGTGCCCTCCTTGCTCCTGTGATAATCATGGTCTTATCATCACAGGATTTTCAGTAGTATTTGACTTAATTATTAAAATATATTTTTCAGCAATTTGTACATAAATGCACCTAAAATTATTTATCAGATTTTAAATTTTGAAATAATGTACAGTAGATAAACAGTCTTAATTCACCATTACTGTGATATTAAGATGCTGACACATTAAAAATATTTGTTAGTACAATATGAGGGAAATTTATAATATACACACAATACTGTGTGGATACATTTTAAATATATTTAATTTAATTCATTAACATGGACAATATAATGGATAAATGTTGCTAATTTTTACCAATATTAGTTTTTATTTCCAATATAATAACAATGTGAAGGATTGAGTATATTAGCATTAGAAAAATAATAAAATGGTATAAAAATATTTTTAAAAATTACTTGTCAATATTAAGAATACATTATAAATATTTCGAATTTTTACTTAATATTGTGAACACATTGTAAAGATATTTGGGCTAACTACTAACTTGCTACTATTAAAAACTTTATCAGTAATGGAATTACTTCAGAAACATTTCCAGTATATAGCCAATATTATGGATATATTTCATATGTTAATTAAATTCAATAGAAAAAAATTAGCATTATTTTGAATTGGTATCTAGGCTAAAAGGTAAGTTTTACCAATTTGAGAATTTTATTTACCAATATTGATACACAACAGAAGACATAAAATCTACCATACCAAAATCTGCAAGGCTCTAAAATTAATACTGTATTACTAAATTTAATATTGTAACACTTACCTTTATTACCAGTAATATTAAACTTATCCGTTACTATACTATTGAATTATCCTTAAACAGTATACAAACTTTTCAATTCCAAAAATCTCGCATTTAACGCCAAAAACAATAACTTTTTTTCCGCGTTGAATCAGTTTACAAGCTCAAGTATCCCTTGTGTTTTTCGTACTACTAATGAACGCTCACACATTCTGAATCACCTGCTACTTTCAGCTGGTTTCCCTGATTTAAAAGTGGACTTTCCTGGGGCCATCTGGGGTGTTCGATCGTAAATTATCCACTTTACCATATGAGAGAGAGGTTTGTGTATGTGTAAAAAGTGGAGAGGGAAATATTACACCACAACAACAGAGCGGTTATTTTGATCTAACAACGTATATATGTATATTCTAAGCGTGAATCTGTGCTAGAATGTGCAATAAGATAAAATGATGCACATAGACATATTGAAATTTAATCACAAAATATTTTTTTCCCACGTTTATAATTTATTTCAATATAAATTGCATACAATATATAATTGATCATTATTTTCTGCTTTTGATTTAAAATTTTGTTTATACTATTTGCAACAGGCGCGTATCCTTCCTAAAAATCTGACCCTTTACTTAGTTTAAAATTTGATACTGAGGCTACAGTTGAAACAGCTTGCTTACAATTTGATACACAGGTTAGAGCCCTCTCCACCCCCGAAATAAAATCCTGACTGCACCACCGATTTACAAACACGCATCAAAACATGCTCAAATATTATATACAGAAACAAAAAACGAATGCAAGATTTCAGCTATATAAGCATAAATAACATACTACGATCAAGTATAGAGACGGATCCAAAGATCAATTTCTCGGAAGGGTATAAAATTAAAAGAAGCAGGCTTGTTTAAGTCTTAAAAACAAAATGTATAGTAAAGCAAAATGTTAACCCTAACCAAAGCAATGTCTGTCGGAAGAGCTGGAGTCCTAATGGATCCGACACTGAATCAATGTATCTTATATGTTGTGAATTATCAAATTTTAAATAACATTTACAATAATTGAAAAGTTATAAGGTTTTACTTACTTGTGTTAGCTAAAAGTATTCCATTACTTGTATGCAGTTGGTACTTCGCAACTGCAGTCCAATTCCAATATGGCGTCGTTTGGGTGTGGAAGCAACGCACTCACTCCTGCTGAAGTGAACGCATCATGGGAAATGTGGTGACTCTCTCGCTAGAGTGAGCAGATAGCGCCTTCACCCTTACTCTAAGAGTGACATTGTCTCACTCTTGCAGTTAGGGTGACAGAATCCTATCGATGAAGAGTCATAATGCAGTTTTCTCACTCTTATCTCACTCTATCTGGGATCATTTGCCGGTGACTTTTTGTAAGAGTGACAATGTCACTCTAAATTTTTAAGAGAGTACCGTCTCGTACGCCAAAGTGCAGGATCTGATTATCGAAAAGGCTCAGGTATGGGCGCCCATATGACTGTTTGTGTGCGCACGGGGGGGGAGGAGTCAATTATCCTGGCCAAGAAAAATACTATATTTTAGGGGTTGAACCAGACCCTACGAGAGGGGAAGGCAGACGGGGCGCCGCCCCGGGGCCCGTGCGAGTTAGAGTGGGCCCGTGTTCAGCTAAGTGCGTCCGTGAATTTTTCAGAATGTGTTACGAATTTCATTTATAGATCTGTAATTAAAATCTTTTTTTTTAAATAGACTAAATTTTGAATACATAATTCAAAAATGATTTACATGGCAGAAATGTTAGTTCTACCATTTAAATATTAGTATTTTTTCAACCTTCGAACATGAATTAGAAGTACTATTACATATCAGAAAAACTTCCCTCCCACCCTCTTTCCTTTTGGCATTTGATATGAAAATCATTAAAAAGAGCAGTTTTACAAAAAAAAATTCCTTCCGTCCCTCCTGTTTTTTCGAAACTTTTGTGCTTTACGAAAGGGGCCGGGAAGATTTTCGCCCCGCCTTATAAAATTTCTCTCTGAGGCCCTGGGTTGAACCACTTCTATGTTATGCCAGTACGTACCCAGCAAACACACACAGGTTCTCTGAACGTCTATTAACGTTCAGAAGACGTTTTCTGAACGTTAATAGACATTCTGAGAACCTGTGTGTGTTTGCTGGGTAAATGATAACGATAATATGGGAGCTAGAGGGGTGGAGGAGTATATCCCCTACTTACCCATACATAAGGGGCTCAGGAAGCTTCAGCTTATCCAAAAATTTTAAGAATATTTAAGGAAATATCGAAATGACTGAAAATCTGCAATTAAAAATTCCAGTTTTTGTTATTGAATGCATTCAAGGTTATATATTTGGGAAGGTTTTTGGAAGAAAGAAAAAATATGCACTACTTTACTAACGTTCTGTAATTAAACGTGAAAATCTGAACATTTTGAATCAATAAGTTATTAGCGTGGCTGACGAGGTACATAGGCTACGGTGCTGACATTTTGCTCACACCCTTCTGCACTCGAAGAGTCATGTGACCCAGTGAGTTTGACCCTCTTCCTATGATTATCTCGGAATAATATGGTTACACATCTTGGCGTGTCTTACCGGGGCAAGAGAATACAGAGAATGAAGAACTAGAAATGAGTACCATACAGTGATAAGTCTTTATTTCGACTACTACACACCAATGGGGGGACTAAGAATATGGCGTCAGACTCGTGAAACCATGGATCCTGCGTGCCAGGTTGGTCAACCTCCTTCAATGCCTGCTGTACGGTGAGTTGCTGGGCGATCACCACCATCTATTTATGTACAACTGTAATCATAAGCGTAAAGTTTTCAAAACTATTGGGGGGGCCGGGCCCCACAACCACATATATTCACGTCAGTGGCGTAGCCAAGAGGGGTGGGTTAGGGGGGGCCATAACCTCCATGAGGAATTTTTTTCCATAAAAATGTATATTCTTCACTCCCTTATCATACACCCGTATACATATATGTGAGTTGCAGAAGTCGTAACTCCCCCATGAAAAATTTCTGGCTACGCCACGGATTCACCTACATATAACTTAGTAATAGCTGCCAACTACCATGGAATATATATAATCACTTTTTCTACATGATTTTTCGGCTTAAAATATAGCAAAATTTTTGTGCTGCGCGCGCGAGCTGGTTGCTATTTAAAAAAATAATTAAAAAATATACTGTTCACAAAAAATGGTTAATTATATTCCGTAGTAGTTGGAAGATATGACTTACTATATATAAGTAAATTATTGGAGGCGCTCGAGCTCTATGGGTCTATAGAATTCTACACCTATGTAAGGTAAGTATCCATGTTAGTATCTTCCTACCATGTTATAAGTTAAAAATAGAAGCAGTGTAAAAAATCCAAAGAAGGAAAAAAAAACATTTTCGATGTGATAGTGCATTTTAGACACATCTGAACTTTTCTTCATTTCATAATTTACATTGCATAATCTGATTTTAATGAACCAGAGCCTGGCGAGGGCAGCTTATAGTAACATTGTGTGTTACGTGGCGTCACAATGAATACTAAATCATGATTGAAATCAAAAGAAGAAAATTTTTAAAAGTCCAAGTAAAGGTTTTTTTAAACGTTTGTAAATGGCGTGACATACTTTTTTTTATGTTAGTATAAATTAATTTTCTGTATTTAGTGGTAAATTATTGGGTGGGCTCAGCCCCTATTCACAATTTATTGGGGGGGCTCGAGCCCCACGGGCCCATATAACTCTACGCCTATGACTGTAATCCGCATAGAAATGGAGGCAGCTGCACCTCTCACACATCCCGATTGGCTGTTGCCCGGTTAGATGAGCATTCTTCTGAAATGGATAGCTAGAAGCCCAGACTTAAATCCTATTAAGCATCTTTGGAATGATGAGGCGAAAAATGTAAAACCACTTCACACAACATCATCTACCCTTACTGTATAACGGACAGCTCTAGCCGATGTTTGGAAAGCCATTAGGGAGCTTTTGCATAGCGATTTCACTCACGGTAACGCAACGTTAAATGCCACTGGACAGTACAGCGCACACGCACGTATAAGTCCGGAACGTGGTTGGTCAAAATACTCAGAATAGCTGATAGCGTTAACCCATTTATGCCTAGCGTCCCTTTTTTGGGACGGCAATTTCGCTATCAGTCGAAAACGTTATTTATTTTTCCTAGCCTTTATTCACGAATATTGAACCTCAACTCTACAAAATATTATAACATGACCCAGTAGGATGTTGACATTTCAATTTTTATACATCATGATTTTAAAAGAAATCATCCCTTGTCCAAGAAGTTGACATCAGAAATTTAGCTATTATTTCTGGTATTGGCAAAAATCGAAGAAAGTCGCAAAAATAACTGGGTACGAATGGGTTAAGTTAGAAAGAAACGTAATGCACAAACTCCCTAGGGAATTTGTGCATTATGTTTTTTCCTACGTTAACACTAACGCTATCCGCTATTAATAAATTTCGAGCCAATCATGAAACTTACTTTATATGTGCGCATGCGCTGTACTGTACAATGGCATTTAACGCTAGCGTTACCGTGGGTGAAACTGCTATGCACAAACACCCTATTATGCAAAACTCCATAATCTTAATCCATATCTAAACTCCATAATCTTGTGTAACGCTTCTGCAAACTTTTCGATTCCATGCCTCAACGGGTGGCAACCATTACCAAGGTCAGAGGGAGCCCAGCTTGTGATAAAATTGCTATCCCTAATTCAGTGGCACTTCAGTGTGTATAAAGTATTACGTGTATACATATGAATGTATCTCGTATAATTCAAAAACTTTCAAACGTATAATGTTGAAATTTTGTATTTAGGCCTGTTGTACACCCTCCAAAAAAAAGTATTCGAGCAAAAGAGGAATATCCTACGTTGGTTTCGTGTATTAAAAACTATTTATAATAGAATATGAATTAGGCTATGTATAAATGTGACTTTCCATATTTCTATCAAGTTGTGCGTTTTTCAAAAACTAAATTATTATTCGCAAATATAAAATAGGAAATTTCTATCTTGCTCAAATACTTTTTTTGGAGGGTGTAACATCTAGTTGGGCACCTCCCAGACTGGCAAAATCACCGAAGAGTTTTAAAACATTAAACTTAGGAACAGGCGTTGTTTGGTCCATGATAGGAAACTCGCTAACTGTCACAAACCTTATCTCGATTTTGAACAAATATCGCGAAAGTGGTTGTCAAAAATTAATTCAAAAGTGAACTCATTAGGGCGATATGTACTACATTTCTCAAGAAATAGCCTAACCTTATTGTTATTGAAATATTGCATATCAGTTTAAAATGCAATGGTGTAAGTGAAATGTATAAAAAAATATGCATTGTTTAATAGACACACGAGCATGGGCGCCGGCAGCATAGGGCAAGGGGCTAGGTGGGCAATGACCCCCCCCCTGAATTTTTGTGTGCCGTGTTTTCCCTTGCTTTTTTGCTCTTTCCAACATGGTAACCATACGTTGAAGTAGTCCTTGCCCCCCCCCCCTTGAGTAGTCTTTGTCCCCCCTGGAGTAGTCTTTGCCCCCCCCTGAGATATATTCTGCCGGTGCCCATGCGCACGAGGAAGTCGTGGTGGCAAGATCAAATTTTTAACAATTACTTAAAAAGTTTCAGCATAGAGCTGTTTCACTTACGTCATTACGTCATTCTCTACGTCATACCTTAACAACCAACTTTTTTTGGTCAAACATTCGATCATTTGAGAATGGTCATTGGCTGAAAACGTGGCTTTGTATCCCTAAATATCCGAGTTGACCTAAAAAAAAATTCAGTGACGTCACGTGAAAATACTCTATCGCAAGCGTGCAGTCGTGGGTTCGCTTCCACTCAATCTCTGGTTGTTTGTGCTTGGTCCATGTTTTTGGCTGGGATGCAGACCTCTGTTTGACCGTCATTATAAACCCATTTTATTGACGATTCCAGTTTTTAAACCAACGATAAAACTGGAATCGGTGAATAAACTGGTTTATAATGACGGTCAATAGATTCTGCATCCCAGACTGTTTGATGAACCGTACATTTCCTTCCACTGTGATAGTAAAAAAATGTCATTCCACTTTTTTCGACGAGGCTTTATAAGCGGGTTCCAAGCAAAAGGGCCGGAAATAAATGTTCCAAATGCAGCAACAACTCATAAAAGAAGAAACAAAAATTGTAAAGATTAAAGAAAAAGAAAAAAAGAAAAGCCTGGTGTATCAGATGAATGAATCTCATGAATCAAGCAGTTAACCCGACACCTTTTTTTCCACCGAGAACTGCTCTTCCTTCACCCACTTAAACTCAAATTTACATCTTTCACGCTTCGCGCACCCGAAATCGAGAAAAAAACAAAAAAAGCATACATATATATATCCTCCAATTTCAACCCTTTCCACCCAACAAAAAACTAAAATAAAACAAAATTAAAAAAAAAAGAAAAGAACAATTCTTCATCAGTTCTTCATCAGCGAGCGGATGTTTTGAATGGGGAGAAAGAAGCCCAACTGCCGTCGCATGCCGTCGCCATGGCAACCTATCGGATAACGGCGACGCCGCGATGGGGGACATTGCGTCACCGCCACGGGGATCGCAGCGCCCCCTGGAAGTGTCGGGGCGCACGGAGTTCGCAGGCTGCGGAATTTCCTTTCCGCCGCGGAACGCCCTGTCGTGTTCCCTTCCACAAAAGCCTCTTCCAAAAACATCTTCTCTTCAAAAAAAAAAAAAAAAAAATTTCTTTTCGAGTACGCGCTCGGCTCCGTTGTAATTTTTTCCACCCCAAGTTACGAATTTTCCACCCCCCGAAGAAACTGAAGAATATTTAACAACATGAAATTATCGAAGAACAGCAACGAAAAGCACCAGGAACTCGACCTAAGTCAGCTGCCTCTGGTGCAGGTAAGTTACGCTAGGGCTTATTTCTCCCCTCTACTTTGCGGCACTTTTTACCAGGAGTAGAGTTAACATATGGTTTCGCACTGTGGATATTGTAAACGCATTATGCAGTGAAGCGAAGGGACTGTTGTGCTTTTAGGAATATTGTGAATTGAGTGCAATATATGTGTATTAGTGAACTGTGGATTCTTTTGGGAAAATTTTTTAAGTGTTTGTGAAATTTAAATAACGGACGTTAGAAATATTTTTTTTTTTCGTCTTTCGGATTGTGTTTTGTGTGGTATGTATACTGCATTTATTATTATTATTTTTTTTTTTTGCTGCTACTTTTACGTTCGGCCTGGATATTTTAAGCATATTTAATACACATTTACAGTATTCAATATTGTGCATGAATTTTTCAGTTTTAAAATACGTCGTTGTTCTCTGTAAGGATAAAAAAAAACTAAAGTTACAAGTTAATGCTGTGCTATATTAAAGTTAACTATTTTAAAATTAATTAAATGATGCTTGCCTTTGTTTTTCCTCCCCAAGAGTTTTTTAAAGTTAACTGTGTACGACTTCATACAGCTTATACATAATTTAAAATAGCTTATTTTTAAACAGCTTATACATAATTCAATTACAGCTTATACATAATTTAAAATCAAAGCCGTTGCTGGAAAAAAAAATCGAGGGTTTTTAATCCTTCGTTTAACTGTATTAGTTTTATCAATACTTTTACTAATAGTAATGTATTTGTCTAAGTTTCGGGGGTTGGGGGCTCAATTCCCCTCCCCCAATTTTTTATATTGTCTGCCGGCCCTCCAAAACACTTCATGGTTCTACTTTAGCCAAGGGCGGATTAAAGGGGGACGGAGGGGGCGACCGCCCCCCCCCCGAGAAGAAAGAAATTAATGTAAAAGATCCTATTTTACTTCCATAAAATGGATGCATATGTCAATCTTCTAACTAACCGCCCCCCACGACAAACTTGCAATAATCCGCCATTGACTTTAGCTTCCCTTAAAAGTTGTAAAAACATAACGATTATGCTTTGTGTATAACTTTCATACTCCCTAGATATAGAGAATTATGATATGCCACGTAAAAACGTATATAGATGCATGTAAATAATTTAAATTGTGCATTGTGTTTGTTCACAATACGTATTATCGAATTTTAAAATTTTATCAAAACTTCATGCATAATTTCTGTTTTAAAATTCTCTATTTAATAGTTAAGTCAATCTGTTTACAAATGGTTTTAAAAATTAAATATTTCCATAAAAACTATCAAGAAACAATGTAGATAACTGTTACTTCAAAACCTTTAATAATTGATTTGACCTCTCTCCCCGTTAAAGCTTGGAAACTCAATCCATGAAATATTTCTTGCAATTAACTGAACCCACTAAAATATCGACGGCGGAAAAGCAAGTACTGACAAACTGAATTAAAATTCAATCGCATTTTGAATTAACAGTCAACGAGACATCCCCGCATCGAATTCTCGCCTCGAAGGTTACCTTCAGTGAAGTTCCATGCATTTTTACGGATGCTTCCGTCTGTTGTTCACCTGTCAGTAATTCAACTGTTGTTAAGACCTTCAATGAGATTTCATCTCATGCGAAATAGTTGAACATCTGAGCCAATGGTTCGTAATCTTTTTAGTCTTGGGACCCTTCGCCCGTGCTTGCAAATTTCGAATGATTCGCGCCTCCCACCTCAAAATCGTAAGCATGCCTGATAGTTTAATTCGAGGCTAAGTTCGACGAACTCTTAGTTCTTGTAAAATGATAAATTTTTTTTCTATATGTCTCTCATTTCTGTAGAGTATTTTCACGTGACGTCACTGACATTTTTTTGGGTCAACTCTGATATTTAGGGCTACATAGACACGTTTTCGGCCATTCTCAAATGAACGAATGTTTGACCAAAAAAAAGTTGGTTGCTAAGGTGCGACGTAGTGATAATGACGTAGGTGAAACAGTTCTATTATGATATAAATTTTTCTTAATATGACTTCTAGATTTAATTTACTGTAATTATCTAGACCTGCTTCTATATTGTTAGACACTGAATTTGGTAGATGTCTGAAGTGTGAAGGCCACGGGTTTGGGCCTATCGCGCGGCCATCCATCTAACGGTCTGGAGTTTGGGCGGTTTTCTCCAGGTGTAACGAGAATACGTGTTTGAACCTCTTACAACAGCGTTTCTCAACCTGTGGGGCGCGACCCCCACAGCGCGCAGGGGGGGGGGGGGAAGAAAAACCAAAGAGCAAGTAGTGATGCATGTTTTTAAAAAAATAATCTTATTTATTTTCATTTTTACTCAAATATATTAATTTTCGCTTAAAATGCTCATTCAAACTTTACTGATAACATTATTTTGTAGAAAATTCGACTAAATGTTCATTGTTAAAGATTAAAAAACTGAATGTATGCTGAAAAATGTGAGGGGGGGGGGTGCTACCGTAAGTTAGCCTTTGTTGGGTAGGCGCGACGTTAAAAAGGTTGAGAACCGCTGCCTTAAGATTCCCCGCCCTAGGCACCCCTCTTTAGGTAGATAGCTCTAGAGTAACTTTGCCTCAATACACACTACCATTACTTTTGTTGTTTTTACGGAAAAAAAATGTATTAAGTACTTCATTATGTATAAAGTTGTAATTACTTTATTAAATAATTTACAGCAGTAACTTCAGTAAACAATATTTGAAAAGGTTCCTCTCCCTCTCAACTACAGCAAAGCAAGATAGTTAAATTAGATCTTACGGAGGCTTCACAAACTTAATTTTAAAATTCTTTAAATTATATAATTTTTTCTAAGTGTTCCATTTTGTTGCGCTATTTAAAAACTTTTTTTGCAATTTGACTTTTAATTTTTTTAAATGCTATTTATTGTAAAGGAGTGACCAAATATCTCCACACTGGTGCAAAATACAAAGATTAAATACAGAGATCCTGTATTGAGTTGTGCTTAAGTAACATTCACAATATATGATTTTTTATTAAGTTACTGAATTATTCATTAAACAGCTAAAAGTTGTCTTTGATTTTTTTTTTTTTTTTGAGTGACAGTCAGGTCCGAAAGAATCTGCCGCTACACCCACCACTCCATACATAATTTTTCAAACCCCCTCCATAACCCAAGTTACTTACACTTATTGAAACTAGTTCAATTCAACAGATAAAAAGATGCCCATTGCTAGTTGAGGAGTTAATTTGGAATTTGACACTGGCCTTTTCCGGCTTTATCTATTTATCTTTTTTAGTTTTTTTGAGGTGTTGTAATCTGATAAGCTATCGAGATTTGTGTGTCCTTACATTTGTAGTTGTTAATTTTCGATCGACGTTTGTGATTTTGAGGTTCTAATTTTATGCAAGAAAATCTAATATCCCGCGAAATGATAATGTTAAACAGGCACTTTGAACCGGGGCCATCGTGATTCTACCGGGCCTGCTTGTGCACTGCGAAAGAGGCCTACGGACGTTTCCTCATTGGTTAGATTTGGCCGTTAGATGACGTATCCAAGTGCTGGAACCAATAAGTGAGCATCCGTAGGCCTCTTTGGATGGCGCATCGGAGTGCACAAGCAGGCCCGGTAAAATCACGATGGCCCCGTTTGAACTATGTACAATGAACTTTTATCTGTGCGTTCCCAAACAGTCGTACAGCCGAAAATTACAAAATATTTTGTAGATGCGAAATGAATATGAATACAAGTACTAGTTGTGCATTAAATTCAGAATAAAACTTAGTATTACATGCCTATTGTGTATTTTGTCTTCATGTAGTAATATAAGATGCAGTATTTTAATTCAAATATGATTTTGTATTATCGGTTATTACGAAAATATGTACGTACTTTTGAGAACTTCGTTTGTACGTTTTTCGGATTTATACGTCCCCCCCCCTCCCCAAGTCCCTAGTAAAACGTAAACTGGTGCTTCACTGTATTTCACCTAACCTAAACAGTGGAAGTTAATAATACCAAATTTGTCATGTATGAGTTTATCATGGGTGCCAGGTTAGATATTTTTCTGAAATTCGAAAACTGCTGGAGGATAAAAGGGGACAAGTTAATCTTTTAACACATCCTGCATGATCACAAGATGTCAATGCAATTCCTACTGAGAAATAAAGCACACAGGAATACCTAATTTTCATGAAAATTCCTTATTTTGTGAATTTAAAGTTAATTTTGTTAATTTTCATACCATATTTTATAAGTCAATTTTTTTGTTAAAATAATTGATAAAAGATTAAAATGTAGGGTGAAATGCCAATGAAGGGAGTTTTTAACCGATTGCAGTTTTGTGAAGGGAATTTTTAACCGATTGCAGTTTTGTGAAGGGAATTTTTAACCGATTGCAGTTTTGTGAAGGGAATTTTTAACCTATTGCAGTTTTGTGAAGGGAATTCTTAACCGATTGCAGTTTTGTGAAGGGAATTCTTAACCGATTGCAGTTTTGTGAAGGGAATTCTTAACCGATTGCAGTTTTGTGAAGGGAATTCTTAACCGATTGCAGTTTTGTGAAGGGAATTCTTAACCGATTGCAGTTTTGTGAAGGGAATTCTTAACCGATTGCAGTTTTGTGAAGGGAATTCTTAACCGATTGCAGTTTTTGGAAGGGGCCGTTTTAATGGATTGCAATTTTTGGATGGAGCCGCAAAACGGACCCAGTTTCCGTCTCATCGACACCCCTGGTGACATACATACACGGTATGAACAAAACTGGTATTACTAAAAAAAAATAGAAAAATAAAATAGTCACATAATGTGAAAGTTTAACTTTTGACCCTAGTGGAACATTTAGTGACCCAAAACTTGGAAGCATCACTCCTGAGAGTGTTGCTGTTTGAGCATTTTCAGTGATGAGAGAGGACAGGTTAAGCATGGGTTCAATGTTAAATATGAACAAGCGGGAAGAATGCCTTCATCTCGTTAGAAATCTTCATACTTGTCATCTTTTTTCCTGAAACTTTTCTGTATCCGCCACAGACAGCAACTAAATACAATTCGAATTATTAGAATGCGTTAGACTTTTTGTAAACAAACTCCGGGCCACAATTAACCCTTTAACGCGCAGTGTTCCCGCTCTGGGAACACCAAACTCTGACGTTTAAACTGTTGCCAGTCACGAAGAATAGATTTGATTTCTCTAAAAAAATTAGTTGCGGGTGACATAGTTCCACGAGAATTCTTTACTTTTTAGCACGTTCATTTCCCGTAAAAATTTCACGATTCATTTTAACAGCACTGACATCTGCTGCATTATGGAAGAACGCGAGAACAGCTGGAAAGATTGCCCAATGCTGAAAAAAGCGCAGCCGTTGCCATCGCTCGACTTAACTACCAGAAAGATGGCGGACGATCGAAACGTTCATCGCGTGCCACAGATCGAGAGACCCTTTTTGACGCAGCTGGCTGTGCGGCACAGCCAGCTGCGTCAAAAAAGGGTCTCTCGATCTGTGGCACACGATGAACGTTTCGATCGTCCGCCATCTTGCTGGTAGTTAAGTCGAGCGATGGCAACGGCTGCCCTTTTTTCAGCATTGGGAAAAGGGTTGCGCCTCAAAGGGTTAAGCGCTGAAGATAGAAAACAAAAAAAAAAGGGGGAAAAGCTTGAACAGTCTAATCTAATGTCACCACTTCATTTTCACACTAAAGAGGTGCTATAGGGCGATTCAAAAAAGAACGCGTAACGAGGAGAGATGCTTTAAATGTCTCGTTTACGGCTGCGCATTTTTTTTTCTTCTAAAAAAAGCGTCTTGTCTCCCAGTGGGCGGGGAACCCATTTTTCGGGGAAATTCCGCGCTTCGGAGGACGATTTTGTAAGAAAATAACTTTCTTTTTTTTCTCGTCGTTTTCGAAGGATCCGAAGAATGCGTCCTCGTTTTGTAATTCATTTCGAAAGAAACGTAACGTTCGTGTGCTTTTGGCGACGGCGTATGGCGGCACTTCGTAGCGGTCATCGCCAAAATCGAGTTTGAAGAAAATGCGAATCGGTTGCTTTATCTTACTTATAAAACAGCCAAGAGCGCGCCGAACTTTTTTCAACTTTCAATTGACTTAGGGACCACTTAAAAAAAAAAATTCTCTTGGGGAAGGGGATAAAATTTCTAAAAAAATGCACAAAACTTTTTGCACAAAATGTAATTTAAAATGAAAAATCATAAACAAAAAGAAAATTTTCAGACTCAATGATGCTGGTAAGACCCTTTAATCAATCCTATTTACGTATACTTAAAGCCGAAGACAAAAGATTGGCTGAGATGATACAATATTTTATCGAATTGTATTTAATATTGTGCCCGCCAGTATTTTCACTTTTTTGCAAGGATCATGAAACATTTTTTAAAAAATCCTCTAAAAAAACCATAAGCAATTGAGCTTTTTTGTTTTCTTTTTCATGAAATTGAGAAACACTCACTCGCTTCGCTGACCACTTAGAGCTTGTCCGTGGACCCCTAGTGGTCCGCGAATTACCAGTTGAGAACCACTGACCTTTATACTGAGGCCTAAGCTCTTAAGTTTGACCTCACGATTTGGAGATATAAAGTTTAAATTTTATCAAGTAAAACTCCTTCAATTTTTTCTGTGAGTACTGTATTTTTCTTTTTCATGATAAAGATCATGAACATTAAAGTACTTTTCCATTGTAAAATAAACTTACTATTTAATTATTGATGCTTAAAAATTGCTTTTTGTAACAGTATTTTTCAATCTTTCAATTTATTAAAGTGTACATGAGTAATTCACCAGAATTTTATAAGTCTTGTATAACATTGCTCATTAAGAGCACGCTATGCACAGGACTTAATGCTAATGTAATCGATATGAGCTCTGGCCTTCCATTTTAGATGGTATTTCTTAAGCCGGGAACAAGAGATTCACTTCTTTGCATCTTCGCAAGATTAAGTAAATTTAACTAAAGTGTATCCATTGTTTACTGCCTCTCTTCTCCGTTACATTTATTGAGAATATTTTTGTACAGGGGTCGCACACAAATTTATGAAAAGTAATTTTTTGAAAATTAACGAAGGGATTTTTTCTTAACGTACTTTTTTCCTGCTTTATTTTGAGCATTTTTTTTTTCAGTTTACATTGTCCACTTATCTCTAATAAATGATAATTAAAGCTCGTTACCACCTTTTTGGGACACCCTTTAAATTGCCAGATCCATGCTGTAGAAATTTTTCTTTCACTTTACTTTTGTTTAACAATTTCACCCTTTCAACCGATAAATAATTTCTTGATGAGTTTAATTTCTTCTTGTAATAGACTAATTTGTTATTAAAATCTTATAAATTTTATAATCAAAAAATATAAATTTTATAATCAAAAAATATAAATTTTATAATCAAAAATATAAATTTTATAATCAAAAATATAAATTTTATAATCCAAAAAATATAAATTTTATAATCCAAAAAATATAAATTTTATAATCCAAAAAATATAAATTTTATAATCCAAAAAATATAAATTTTATAATCCAAAAAATATAAATTTTATAATCCAAAATATATAAATTTTATAATCCAAAATATATAAATTTTATAATCCAAAAAATATAAATTTTATAATCCAAAAAATATAAATTTTATAATCCAAAAAATATAAATTTTATAATAAAAAAAATATAAATTTTTAAAATATTAAAATCATTTTTCAGAAAAAATATTTTTTTATGAGCACAAATTAGGACATTCATCCTCTATGATAGTATAGGTAATTTTTTTTTGTCCTCAATTGTGAACGCAGGTTATGAAAGCGTTAACTTCATACTTTCACTTATATTCACAGCGCGTACCTCAAATTCAAATTTGTATCTCTAGTCAAATTGACCTAATGATGCCTCGATTTCAAAAAACCTGTATGCTAGGGTAATTGTGTCTAATGGTACCACTGTACTGACCTTCTCGACATTCCTGCAATTGCTCAGATAACTCCAGATCTCGTATGCCAGTCATAATCCAGAGCAGTAGCGCACCCAGGATTTTAGTTTAGGGGGGGGGGGGGCTGGGCGACATGCAAATACTGCTGAACTCGGTTATATTGACCTCGGTTAGTTACGTCTACATATTCGGTACCACTTGACTGTCCCATAGAACACAAGCCTACAAGCAATGCAACTTGGTATGGAATCATAAATAATTATCTGCTCTTTTCAGTAACGTTGTAACTGAGATTAACAGTGTTTGTAAACTAACTGTAAGCATTTATTTAAAAACTTTTTAAATAAATGTCTTTTTTGGATAGAAATAACTTGAAGACAATTAAAAAAAGAAAGAAAAAAATAATTCATTAGCGACAATTTTCATTTTTTAAAGCTTTTCACTTCTAAATTTCTACCTTTAGGGGGGGCTTCAGCCCCCATAGCCCCCTCCGTGAGTGCGCCTATGATCCAGATACTTTCGTATAAAGTTAACTATCCTCTCTCTCTACTAGTAAGTAAGGAACTCTAAGCGCTCAGCCACAATCCGTTAATCATAAGCAAATCTCGGCTAAATAACTACATTCATTATTCGAAGAACCGATAGCATTTTGCGCCATTTACAAAAACTCGTCTAAAAAAGAAATACTCGGATTTACCATTCTTTGCAACTTTTCCACTTGCGCAATTTTTTCGTTTCTGCTTCTACACTTCTTTTTTTTTTTTCTCCAGTTCACTCCAGTGTTTAAGCGTCTCGCACCAAGATAAAGATCTATAATATTTAAAATTCGCTAGCGATAAAAGCTTCTATGTGGCGTAAATGTTTATTTTGTGGTTTCTCAGATCATGTCTGCCGATTACAATCATTTATTTGAAAATGTTCGATAGACGTGGATTAAAACGAGGCCGTCAAATCGGAACTTTAATAGTCGGGTTGGTTTTCCGCCATAACGTGTTTTTTCGACAGAGCATTATTTTATACACAACAAACACGTCTATTAGCATTGCTCATTGACGGATCATAGAGGGGGGCACAAGGGATATGTGCCCCCCCGATAAGAATTAAGTTTACACACTTAAAAATCATTTGAATTTAATTTATAAATTCAAATAAATTTTTGAATGAAAAAAAAGGAGATAAATAACAAACACTCAAAATAACTGGTGTTTTATACATAAAATAATTAAAAACTTTGCAAAATAACACCATGAAAGTTATTTTGCAAAGTTTTTAATTATTTTAACAGACAAATGGTTTTTGTCCAGAATTTTCTTCTGAGTCTGCCACTGTCACTAACGGGCTAAACAAATTTTTTGAAAATTGAAACATTTTTTTAAATTGATTCGATAGACTTGAATATAAAATTGGAAAAAGCACCAACTTTTACTAATGTCCAATTTTCACCAAGCAGCAAATCGTATTATTAAATTTATTTTTCTCATAAATTTAGAGCTCAGTCTTTGAAAATATGAGTCCAACCGAACAGGCACGTATCCAAAAAAACATTTTGGAGGGGGTCCAAACGGTAAAAAAAAGCAGAATTTCTCACAAAGACTACATCAGTATCAATTTTGTAACCAAAAATCGAAATTTCGAGGGGGGGGGGGGTCCGGACCCCTTGGACACCCCCGCTTAAATACGTCCTTGCGACCAAACTAATCTCTACTACTGGCCTTGATCTTGAGCGTTCGTTCTTCTAGAAATCTGTAGATTTGCCCGGCCCTCTTGGAGAAAACGCGGGAAAAAAACCCCGCATATGAGGTAGTCAGTCACATGGTCAAACCCCCCTTTCCCCTAAAGGTGTAGGGCGAACAGGCGATAGCCATTGGTTATCTTGGCGGTTAACCTTCAGTTTTCAAACGCGAACTTATTCCCCTTCCCTTATCTCTTGTTTGCTTGGTTTGGTGTTCCGTTGGTAAAGTTTTAGTTTACTTTAGGGCTAAGCTCAGCTAGCTTGGAAGTTCCCCGTGAATTCTTCGTTATTCAATTCTAGTCGCTATTTATTTACTGTTTTTATATAATAAGATGTGTGAAATAAAAACTAGTTTAAATGGTGGTGCGAAATCACAAACAACCCCTGAGTTACAACCCTATGGGCCTTTGGCACAAGTGAAGGTGAGTTTTGCCTGTGTTTGTGTTTTCTTGCTTTTGGCCGTAGATTAATAATGTGTATAACTCATGATCCGTTCATACTAATGCTTCAATTTCTGTTTCCTTGAGCAACAGTTTTTACTCGTATTGCATATTTTAGTGAAAGACTCGTATTTCATTTAAAAAATAAAACTTTTTTTCTGAATTTTTTCTGAAATAAAGCTTTTTTGAAGGAAGTTTTCACCTTGAGATATTTTAATATTTACTCAATCAAATAATTTTTATTGTGACATGACATTGACACGATGAATAAACTATAATAAACCAAAAAATATTTTTTTGGAGCATTGAATCATTCTTACGGTGCCACAATAAAATTTACTCAATCTATTTCAAAACTTTCCTGCTATAATTAACTTCGATAGTAGTGTTCCATAGATCAATTTTTGAAAAATTTGTAAATCTTAGGGACATAATATGTGAATCTTGTATTCAGTAACTTAAAACTATGCATGGGCCATATTTTTATTTTGTTCTGTTTACTTTATTGAAAGATTGTCTTAATGTTCTATTGACAACATAGAATTTATAAATCCAGTCAGTTAAAGCAACGTTTAACAATCTTTGTTCTGATTTGATGTGTGGGATTATGGCCAATTATCTGCACGAGGGACATTAGGCCGAGGGGGGGGGGGGTATGCCCTCCGTGGAGGCTCTTTCTAAGGGTTCCTAATGCGTATTTACGCACAATTTCCGAGAAAACCACGGAAAACTCCGAACGGCGCAGACCGCTGCCGGCCCGCGAGACTTCACTACTGATGATCAAATTTATTAAAATTTAACCAGCTGTAAATGTCGTTCTAACTGAAAATTACTCCTGTGTAACACTGTATTTCATGAATCAAATATATTCTTATATAGGCGCACCCATAGAATTTTACACGGTGTTATTATATCTATGGGCGCACCCACGGAGGGGGCTATAGGGGCTAAAGCCCCCCCCACTCCCCCTAAAGCTGAAGATTTAGATCTGAAAAGCTTCGAAAATTTTGAAAATGAATTGAAGTATTTTAGGTTTTAAAAATTGTCATCAAATGTTTTAAAATTTGTCTTAAAATATTTTAGCAAAGGGACGTTGGTTTTTAAATATTTGCTGTTAGTGTGACCCATATACTACAGTAATTTTTCCAATAGTGTTTACAATACAGCAATTTTTTGGTTACAGTGTCAACGAAAATAAGAGTTAATTATTTTTTGTTTTTTTTTTTATAACAAGGTACGTTGATTGTGGTCTTGTGTTCTACGGGCAATTGGTACAGACAGAATAGTACTTTGACATTATAACAGAGTTATAACTATAATCAAATTAAAAATACTGTTTTTAAGTAAAGTATTTGTAGCTCTACCGCCCCCCCCAACAAAAAAAAAAATCCCAAAATCCCGGGTGCGCCACTGCTTACAGTTAATGTATGGAATAAAGTTAACCCTTTACTGACGTTTTGACTGTTGCCAGTCACGAAGAATAGATTGGATTTCTATCAAAATAGTTGCGGGTGACATAGCTCCACGAGAATCCTTTACTTTTTAGCACGTCATTTCCCGTAAAAAAATGGTCACGATTATTTTTAACAGCACTGACATCTGCTGAAAAATGGAAGAATGTGAGAACAGCTGGATAGATTGCCCAATGCCAATGTTTCTATCGTCCGCCATCTTGCTGGTATTTAAGTCGAGTGATGGCAACGGACGCCCTTTTTTCACCATTGGGAAAGGGTTGCGCCTCAAAGGGTTAAACTTGGGCACAACATCACTGAAAAGTTGAATAATTATTTATGACTAACAAATTATGTTGATAATGGGCATGTGCAATGTTTTATCGTTATAAGGGAGTTATAACTATAATCTAGGTCACTATAACAGAGTTCAGCAGGATTTGTAACCCCCCCCCCTTTCTCTAAACCAAAATACTGGGTGCGCCACTGCATTCTTATAATATTTATTATTTTTGATTGGCGTTGGTCTGCGAAATACAATACAGTACATTCGAACCCCTTAATTAGCCCGGTTGAAAGAATATCCCGCTTAATGTAATACATTTTCAATGTACCGAACCAGTTAAATAGTTGTTATCCCGGATAGAATATCCGACTTATTAGAATAATTTGGAATTAGAATAATTTATTCAAACTGGCTGCTCTTTTAAGCGGTTTCGAATGTACTGTTTTTCCTATTTTTGACGATCAGTAGATGCGAAGGAGTCGGGAGAAACGGTTTGCTAGGGGGCATTGATTATAGTTAAAACTTGATATCTCGAATAAATGTGTTTTCCTTTTACACGCTGATTCTTTTATTTCACCTCATTAATTCGAAAACTAGATACCTCGAATTTTTCCGGTGTTCCATCGATATCGAGGTAATTTTGCAATTATCTCTTGAAATTTTTTCTCAACAAACGAGAAATATTCTTTTTTAAATTCTGCTCTGTGGCGTAGCCAAGGGGGGGGGATAGTCACCCCCCATGACGAATTTTTCACCATACAAAATTTATAGTCTTCATTCCCTTATCACATACACCAGTGGCCCACACAAGGGGTCCAGGGGGTCCGGACCCCCCCCCCCTCTCATTGGCTTTGATATTTTTTCGATTGATTATTATCCTATATCTATAGAAAATAAAATAATTCCAAAAAAAAGTCGTACTAGTTTCAGTTCGAATAAATAAATAAATAGAGAACTTTTTTTGTCGTTTTCCTCAGCTTTCAAAAACTAACTGAAATCGAGCATAAAACACAATCTTGTTCTCAAAACTGAACAACTGTTACTTTGCTTCCTATTGTACTGTGTACTGGATGGGACGAGTTTTGATGAAATCCATCTCGTCCCTGATATACAAAGAATACAGATATGTGACCGTGTGTCGTAACCCCCCCCCAGTAAAGTATGTATAGTAGTAACCTCCCCCCCCCACCATAGGCGCACCCACGGAGGGGGCTATGGGGGCTGAAGCCCCCCCTTAAGGTAGAAAGTTAGAAGTGAAAAGCATTAAAAAATGAAAATTGTCGGTAATGAATTAATTAAAAAAAGAAAGAACTAAAAAAAGTTGTCTTCAAATTATTTCTAATCAAAAAAGACATTTATTTAAAAAAGTTTTTAAATAAATGCTTACAGTTAGTTGAAACACTGTTACACACACACGGTTACAACGTCGCTCAAAAGATCAGATAATTATTTATGACTCTATAATGAATTACATTGCTTGTGTTCTATGGTACAGTCAAGTGGTACCGCATATTTGGACGTTATAAGAGAGTTGTAACTAACCGAGGTCACTATGGCCGAGTTCAGCAGTATTCATATGTAGCCCAGCCCCTCCTAAACTAAAATCCTAGGTGCGCCACTGCCCCCCACCTATGAAAAATTTCTGGCTACGCCACTTATTTTGCTTAACCCTTTAACGCGCAGTGATCCCGCTCTGGGATCACCAAACTCTGACGTTTAGACTGGTGCCAGTCACGAAGAATAGATTGGATTTCTATAAAAATAGTTGCGGGTCACATAGCTCCACGAGAATCTTTTACTTTTTAGCACGTCATTTCCCATGAAAAAATTGTCACGACTATTTTTAACAGCACTGATATCTGCTGAAAAATGGAAGAATGGGAGAACAGCTAGATAGATTGTCCAATGCTGAAAAAAGGGCAGTCGTTGCCATCGCTCGACTTAACTACCAGCAAGATGGCGGACGATCGAAACGTTCATCTCGTGCCACAGATCTAGAGACCCTTTTTTGACGCAGCTGGCTGTGCGCGAGCACAGCCAGCTGTCGTCAAAAAAAGGGTCTCTAGATCTGTGGCACGAGATGAACGTTTCGATCGTCCGCCATCTTGCTGGTAGTTAAGTCGAGCGATGGCAACGACTGCCCTTTTTTCAGCATTGGAAAAGGGTTGCGCCTGAAAGGGTTAAATGTATATTTTTTCACCCACCTCCGCTACTTACGCATTTGCTTTCTTTTGCCGAAAATACATGGATAGTTTAATAGCTCAACATTTGTATGTGTTGGGTAGTATTTCGTTATGGTCTTACTTGTCTTCTAAGTTGCGTTTAAAAAAAAACAATTAAATTTTGGGTCTTCACAAATGCTACACTACTCAACTCCATTCTTTTCAAACTCTTCTCTTACAGATAGGTATCAAGACGCAGAATTACGTAATGGAAAAACGCTACATGATCAGCTATCTTTTTTTTATTTTATCTGCGTTTGTCTCGATCGAGAAACACGCGAGCTTCCAATTAAAGTGTTTTTAAAAAGAAGAAATATAGTGTTTGCAAAGCAATTAAGAAATGGTGATATATCTCAACTGTGCTGAGAGAGAGACGTTTCTTGAACTCCTTGTCTCTAACCGAAGTGCGGTGCTAGGTGAAGGCCACCGTTTTCTTTTGAAGGGCGATTATTTCGACACTTGCGTTTGGCAGCACATTGTTAGAGCTGTCTTCGTTTTCCAATTTACGATGCCTCTTTGTACAAAATTCTCTCCTGAATCATTCCGCTGCATGTATGCTGTGTTGTACATTAGAGATGAGTTCGGGCTAATTTTTTGAAGCCCGAGCCCAAGGACTTTTAATCCGAGCCCGAGCTATATTATTTATGTCGGCGCCCGAAAGTTTAACTAAAGATGAAAAAAAAAAAAAAAAACTCAATTACTTCATTGATAGAATACAATAAATTTTGCCGTTTGTGCAAATTAAAGACAAATACAGTTGCAAACTCCCAATGCACTTTCTAATTCTTTGTATCCATTCTTTATCAAAAAATGTCGGATCTCATGACTAACTAAGGAATATAAACCGCCGTTCTAAAATACCCAAAGAACTTCACGCATCTTCTAGGCGCCAGTGCCTCTATTTTTATTTATTTTTTTTTTATAAGTAGTTTTATTTTCCTCATGAATCTCCTTTTAAAAACTGTTTCAAGCAGTATGTACAATAAAGGAGAAATTTTTCACGAGCCCGAGCCCGCCCGAGCCCGAACACAATTGTGAATTGCAGACCCCGGCTCGGGCTCGGGCTGAGCCCGTCTCATCTCTATTGTACATGTCTCCTCGAAGGCACTGGAACGGAAACTCGGTTTCTGTCATGCTTGGACAGAGTTTTAACCCTTTAACGCGCAGTGTTCCCGCTCTGGGAACACCCAACTCTGACGTTTTGACTGTTGCCAGTCACGAAGAATAATAGATTGGATTTCTATAAAAAGGGCAGACGTTGCCATCACTCGACTTAACTACAGTAGACAGCGGTTATAACGTACTCCTACGGGACCTAAAAAAGTAGTACGTTATAGCCGAAGTACGTTATAAGCAGTACCGCCGCTGAGATTCGATATTACACAAAAAAGAAAGCGGGGTCATCATTTCATTGTAATATGTGTTTTAAACAGGTCTGAGTTTTTAAAATTTAAATTAAACAGAGAATTCTTTATGACTTACAATTTTTATGGAGATAAATAATCTGTCATTTTCTTTTGTTTTAAATGGGCAGATGCTACTTAAAAATATCGTTTTTGATATCCATAAGACTTTTGTAGAGTCTCTGCATCATCACTCCGGCATTCAAAAAATCGTGGTCATGTTTTTACAGCATTGAATGCGTCGGGTACGCTTGGTATAAGGTTCCTCTGTTTCTTCTTCACTATCGTCAGAATCATTATAGATAGGGCTTTTCAGGAGACATTTACATGGATGAATGACACATAAAAAACAGGGTCTTGTTCTTAGCCCTACCTAGCAGGCGAAAAAGATAAAAGATCGCTCCCTTCATTCATGCACAATTCATCTCGCGAGAATCTGAAAACGGACCACGAGTGTTTTTGAAAGTACTGAAATTTCCGGGAACAAGGAAATAAAATGCTTAAGGAAAGCAACATTTTATTTTTGGCTTTGGTATAAAAAGTACGTTATAGCCGAAGTACGTTCTTTTGTTAAGTACGTTTCAACCGAAGTTAAATAACATTATAAATATAGGACTTCCATCGGGACCTAGCTTCTAGGTACGTTATAACCGATATTACGTTATATCCCAGGTCCGTTATAACCGGTGCGCACTGTACCAGCAAGATGGCGGACGATCGAAACGTTCATCGCGTGCCACAGATCTAGGGGACCCTTTTTTTGACGACAGCTGGCTGTGTGCGCGCAGCCAGCTGTCGTCTGCTGCGTTGGACATACTACCTTCACCTTCTTTGAAGTCGATTAAAGAGACATTACTTTCTGTTCACAGCAGTTTCTTTCTCTATATCTATGTGAAAACGTACTCCAAAATACAGGCGCGTAGCCAGGAAAATTTTTCGGGGGGGGGGATATGAACTTATATCTGCATAAAAAAACGGAATTTCATCACTAATCCAAAACTTTCGGGGGGGGGGGATATATCCCGATATCCCCCCCCTGGCTACGCCCCTTCCAAAATAGTTAAGTAATGCTCTCTCCACACGTCGGCTTTATCCACGTGCGGAATCCTCGGGGGCCTTTCCTCCGTCGCTATTTATTTTTATGTCGGAATAAAATTTCAAAAAGTTTTCTTCCCGTGCAGTGCTATGCGGAAACTTGAAATGTACGCCAACAAGCATTGCTTTGTTTTATTGTTAAAAAGATAGAACAAAGTTGAAAAGAGCGATCTTACTTTTTTCCCCCCCCCCCAAGAGGAGTGCTATATTATTTTTAAATAGATCATTACTCGCCAGGTTTTGAAGGCAAATAATTGCGACTGCTTGCATTTTGCACGAACGTACAGGTAGTGCAGTGAGGTTTTAATTTTTTCACTAGCTGCGTTGCGCGTGATTTGCTGAAAACTTTGTCAGCTGATACCATACCACTTTATGCCTTAAACATTAAGCCCTATTGATAAGAATGCCCCATTAACATGTACCCTATTGATATTTAGTTTTTCAATAAATGCATCTATTTTAATTATGTGTTTTCCCAATTTCTGACAGTGTATAAATTTGCTATCAGTGGCGGCTCGTCATTAAGGGCCAGAGGGGCCTGGCCCCACCTACTTTGATTTAGACGGTGGTTAGTATCTTCCTATTATGCAAGACAGGTGTTTCAATTTACCTTCATTGAAAAAATGCACGCATTTTACTCTATTTTAATACTATCCATTAAAAAAAAAGCACTTAAAAAAGCGATATACGATTTCCCCCCTATCTGAACCATGCGTGGGCCATGGGCGGTCTTGCCCTGAATTTGGCGTATTTTCTCCGTTTTACCGAGTTGGCATATTTGGCATTCAGCACAAAAGCCATACTGGCGCGGAATTAACTTGGCTTCCAAAAGGCTTATTTGGCGCTGTCTACAGGGCCCAGATCTTCGGGCCTTCGCATGGTGATCTACACGACTGTTCGGGGAAATTTCGGCAATCGGTTGCTATTGGCGAAATTTTCCACTTAGGAGGAAATCATTTTTTATTTGCGTGATCGTATTTTCGCAGTGCAGTCAGATATTTTTCTGTTTTTTCTTGATTTACGAAAAGCGATGTATAGATGTCTTATGCAGGTTGATGTTGCTTTTAAAATAAATAAATCATCTAAAGATTATGAACAGGCAGCTATAAAGAACATAAATATTAAATAATTACTTTATTACTAAACAAAAAGCCACATTTAAACTTTTCAATTTAACATAATTGGGTAAAAAATAGCAAAAGTTGTATAGTAATTTGTATAGTAATCATTTGTCATTAATCATTTGAGAAATTTTAAATACTTAGGCTGTGTGCACGCGGGGATAGGTTGTTCTATATGTATATATATTTTTGCGATTTTAATTGGCACTATTGTTTTCGGCCCCCACCACTGAAACAGATCACGAGCCGCCACTGTTTGCTATATAATGCTATGTTTACTTGAGCATTTTAATTTAACTCTTAAGTATTTCATTTTTAAAAAATAATCTTATCGATAAAAGACATTTTAAACAAAAATAAGAAAATAAATGCTTATTAAAAATTATGAACGTTTTGTCCCCCCCCTCCCCTTCGGATATTCGTATGCTGTTTTTTTTTCCTGCATTTTTCTTTCCAATATAGATTATTTTAACATTGTTACTTTCTCCCTCCCCCTGAAAAATATTATGCAGCCACCTACGATTGTTGCTGTTAAGTTGTTGAATTCAACAATTCAACGAAAACGGAGTCATTTTAGCTTTTCTCAAACTCGGGAGACAGCAGACGTATGTAATACATAAAGCATTAATTTACTGGTGCTTTCAAAATATTGGAATTTTTAATGTTACTCTAGCTCTTTTTACATTTTCTAACAAGGTTGAAAAGTGTTTGATTTCGGTTTATCTGTCCGTCCGTCCGTGCTCTAACCATAAGGCGTAGTTATATGGGCCGGTGGGGCTCGAGCCCCCCCCCCAATAAATTGTGAATAGGGGCTGAGCCCACCCAATAATTTACCACTAAATACAGTAAAGTAATTTATACTAACATTAAAAAAAAGTATTTCACGCCATTTACAAACGTTTAAAAAAAAACCTTTACTTGGACCTTTAAAAATTTTCTTCTTTTGATTTCAATCATGATTTAGTATTCATTGTGACGCTACGTAACACACAATGTTACTATAAGCTGCCCTCACCAGGCTCTGGTTAATTAAAATCAGACTATGGAATGTAAAGTAAAGAAAAGTTCAGATGTGTCTAAAATGCAGTATCTCATCTAAAATGTTTTTTTTTTCCTCCTTTGGATTTTTTACACTGATTCTTTTTTTAACTTCTAACATGGTAGGAAGATACTAACATGGATACTTACCTTGCATAGGTGTAGAATTTTATAGACCCATAGAGCTCGAGCGCCTCCAATAATTTACACTTATATATAGTAAGTCATAGCTGCCAACTACTACGGAATATAATTAACCATTTTTTGTAAACAGTGTATTTTTTAATTATTTTTTTAAATAGCAACCAGCTCGCGCGCGCACACAAAAATTTTGCTATATTTTAAGCCGAAAAATCATGTAGAAAAAGTGGTTATATATATTCCATGGTAGTTGGCAGCTATTACTAAGTTATATGTACGTGAATCAGTGGCGTAGCCAGAAATTTTTCATGGGGGAGTTACGAATTCTGCAACTCACATATATGTATACGGGTGTATGATAAGGGAGTGAAGAATATACATTTTGTATGGAAAAAAATTCCTCATGGGGGGTTATGACCCCCCTAACCCTCCTTGGCTACGCCACTGACGTGAATATATGTGGTTGTGGTGCCCGGCCCCCCCAATAATTTTGAAAACTTTACGCTTATGGCTCTAACTCATGTAAATATGCATAGATTTCTACGAAATTGATATGTTGTTCCCAGGTACTGTACCGTGTACCCTATTGAAAATAGTATGCAGCATTTATAGTTCTTCTACAGGACAGCTCAAAAGATTTCTAATAGATTACTCTCTAAGGGAAATCATTCTTTAAAGTGTATTTTGGAGATAATTTGGTATTCGAAATGGAACAAAATTGATACATGTTATTAAGGATTACAAGATAAAACTCTCCATCGAAATCAGTGTCTGTAAAATTAATAGTTCTACAGTAGATCTGAAAATAATTCCATTGCGTTACGTTCAATAGCAGTTTAGAGACAGGTATCCATTTAAAGCACATTGATATCCTATTATGTAACATTAGCTAATGGTCCGACAGCGATTGTGTGCCTCAATCCAAAGTTGCGCGGAAGTCGCCAAATATGGTGAGAGGGAAAAAAAAAAAAATCTTTCTGAAAATGAACCCAGCTTGGCGGTATTTTCATTATTTGGTGGGAAATCTAAAAGTATCTAATGTGGTAATATTGAAGTATGATGCTTTCAATGGGAATTTTTAAAAAAATCATTGTATTGTGTTATGGCAAAGCTGCGCAAAGGCTATCTGATTAGGGGTTGCGTGTGCGCGAACTAGTGTTGGAAAGTGTTTTATAATAGCTGCCTTAGGCATGATTTATCTTTCCTGTGTACATTTTGTTTACTCAGCAACAATTTTACCCATCTAGCAGGGGTAGGAAAAATCCGAACACTTTTCAAAACTTTAGCTTCGTAGATGATGCTTATCGTAATATCAAATATAAACATTTATGGCATAGTTATACAATACTGTCAAACTGGAATCATAACTTTTAACAAAGTTTATTACTATACAAGTGCTACGCGGAACTAAAATTTTGAACTTGCATTATAATAAAGAACAAAGAAAATAAGTTAGTGAGACGGCTCTTTTCAAGAGAAGTGTCATTATTTTTAAATCCGTCATTATCCGCCAGGTTTTCCAAAAGAGAACAAAAAAAAAAAAGAGGTAGTTGCCACACTTTCGCATTCTGTGCGCGCGGATACAGTTAGCCCAATGAAGTTTTGTCACCAGAATCACGTCGCTTGGTTTCACTCCTGACGTGAGTGGCATTGGTTTGGAAAAAAAAACAGAGTGAAGGCTGAATTCTTTTGCCATGGGAAAGTTGGAGGGAAAGCTCGGAGAAAATCCGGCGTTTCAAAACTCCTTTTATCAAACGGTTAAAAGTCCGTAAAAAGTTCTTAACCCTTTGAGGCGCAACCCTTTTCCCAATGCTGAAAAAAAGGCAGCCGGCCCTTTTTTCATCATTGGGAAGCAGCACGCCAGCAGATCTAGCATTCAGCACGCCAGCTGGCTGTGCCCGGCACAGCCAGCTGGCATCAAGAAAAGGGGTTCTAGATCTGTGGCACACGATGAACGTTTCGATCGTCCGCCATCTTGCTGGTAGTTAAGTCGAGCGATGGCAACGGCGGCACTTTTTTCAGCATCGGGCAATCTATCCAGCTGTTCTCGCATTTTTTTCCCATTTTTCAGCAGATGTCAGTGCTGTTAAAAAGAATCGTGACAATTTTTTGACTGGAAATGACATGCTAAAAAGTGAAGGATTTTCGTGCAGCTATGTCACCCGCAACTATTTTTATAGAAATCAAATCTATTCTTCGTGACTGGAAACAGTCAAAACGTCAGAGTTGGGTGTTCCCAGAGCGGGAACACCGTGCGTTAAAGGGCTAAAAGGAGATTTGATTTTGCGAGAAATAATTACCAATCTTCTTATTCGTTTAGAGGGAAAAGTTATTTGTCGTTACCGTGAATTAGTTGAATTTAGGCTGTTTAAAAGGTTTTTTTTTTTTCATAGTCTGTGGAAGATTGGTTTCAAAGTATGTTTGTACTGCCCCCCACCCCCTCTCCTCCTACAGGAAATTCATTTTAAAATGTGAAGTGAGGCTAGTGTTGCAAATTTGAGAAATTCCAGCTAGTTTCCTTCTATTTAGATAAACTTAGGGACGGTAGCAGGAGGGTTTTGGGGTCTTCAGCCCCATCCCCCAAAAAACATTGCTAAAGGGTAACATTCTGCTTTATTATGCTCTTTGAATAGGTAAAATGATTTTTTCCTATAACTTAGCCCCTCCCAAGTTCTTTACATTAGTTCAGACAAAAAATTTTCTTTTTGTACATTTTGTTAATGAGAAATAAACTTTTTCAAAATTTAACCCCTTTCTAAAAAAACTTCTGGATCCGCCACTGCTAGGATATGACAATTTCAGTGAATTCTTTCTTCAAATTTAGGACTTTTAAGATAAATTTTGAATTTTTTTTAAACTTAAAAACCGGTCGGTGAGTGGTACTCGTGGATCAAAATTTAAGAATGGGAATCTTCATACTAAATAAAACCCCACAGAAGACTCTGATTAACGCAGATAGCAAAAGCAAGTGCGCATGTCCGCTCCTGATAATCTGCCATGCAGTAAGTAATAGGAAATAACACATGAGAAGAAAATAAAATGAATAACATCTAAAACTAAAGGGCTATTTTGAAAGCTCTGGTAAGAGTTGATGTTTCATTTGTATTTCCATTTTCCGAGTCTGAAGAATAGTAGAAATAAGTTCAGCTTCATTAGATTGTTGAATTTAGAACCTTAAATGGCAACAATGGATTCCTCGTTGCTACAGAAACTGCATCAATGTTAAAAATAGAATGCGAAAAAATTAAATGTACTAAGTGCAAATGTCATTGTACAAATACGAATTATTTTGCTATAGGAAGATTCCTTTTAGCATTTGCAGATCGTAGAATGCAGCAGTACTTGCGTTTGCCTCCTTCGTGGCTCAGAATCCTCTGGTGGTTTAATTTTTGAGGCAGTTTTCAGAACTTTAGTCCCGTGAAGGAAGTTTTTAAACCGTTCAGATCGTTTGCAATATTGGCTGGCATGTAGAAAGTTCAGCTTATTGGTAAATTTACATTATTTCTACCATTAAACTTTCGGATAGTTTTGTCCACGGTTATAATGTAAAAATGCATGATAGTATCAATGATTCTAAAATTGCCTTAAAAAGTAGGGCGGATTCTAAATCCATTAATTCGAATAGCCATCGGGTGCCATAAAGCTAAAGAAGTTTTATGACACAGCTCTCTGAGAGACTGCACAGCCAGCTGTGTCGGAAAACTTCTTTAGCTCTGCGACGCCAGGCAGGCGATTAGATCGACCGCCATGTTGTTGCTAGGACGTGTTGTTGCTAGATAACTGGATCGATGGCAATGACTGCACTTTTTCAGTATTGGGCAGTCTATCCAGTCGGTCTTCTATATTGATGTGGAAATGTTTGACCTTTAAAGGGTTAACCCTTTGTGGCGCAACCCTTTCCCAATGCTGAAAAAAGGGCAGCCGTTGCCATCGCTCTACTTAACTACCAGCAAGATGGCGGACGATCGAAACGTTCATCGCGTGCCTACGACCATATGCTTAAGCGATTAGTGTAGAAGACAGGTCCTTAACCCTTTTAGGCGCAACCCTTTTCCAATGCTGAAAAAAGGACAGCCGTTGCCATTGCTCGACTTACCTACCAGCAAGATGGCGGACGATCGAAACGTTCATCGCGTGCCACAGATCTAGAGACCCTCTTTTGACGACAGCTGGCTGTGCCGGGCACAGCCAGCTGCTGGTAGTTAAGTCGAGCATTGGCAACGGCTGCCCTTTTTTTCAGAATTGGGCAATCTATCCAGCTGTTCTCGCATTCTTCCTTTTTTCAGCAGATGCCAGTGCTGTTAAAAATAATCGTGATCATTTTTTTTACGGGAAATGACGTGCTTAAAAATTAAACTATTTTCGTGGGAGCTGTCACCCGCAACTATTTTTATAGAAATGAAATCTATGCTTCGTGACTGGCAACAGTCAAAACGTCAGAGTTGGATGTTCCCAGAGCGGGAACACTGCGCGTTAAAGGGTTAAATACCGTTCATCTGTCCTGAAAGGAGGAATACTGAAACAAGTTTTTACCGAGTTTCAACTGGGGGATTATGTAACTTTTTCTTATCGTGTCAAGAGAGAGAGCTCTCAGATATTAAAAAGGGATTAAGGGTTGTAAGTGACCTCACGAGCATATCAGAATGTGCTTTATCCTCCAGGTATCCTAAACTTGTTCTCATCTTCCGTTGTATTCCAGTTTCATTTAGATGAAATTTTGTTTTGTTTAATCTTCTGGTTGGATGAATTTAGCCTGTGGTTGCAGTTATTGTCTTCGGAATTACGCTGGGAAAAAAAAAAAAAAAAAATTGTTGATTCAACAAGAATTTCTTTGGTTCTGCTTCAAAGAAATATTTTTGTTGAATCAACAATTTTTTTGTAAATTCAACGAAATGTGTTAATCGAATAAATTTATTTTATTGAGATAGCGTCAACCAAATTTTGTTGACTTAAACATTTGTTTCCTGTTCATCAGAAAATGAGTTTTTGAATATATGCATAGCTTATTCATTAACCCTTTGAGGCGCAACCCTTTCCCAATGCGGAAAAAAGGGCAGCCGTTGCCATCGCTCGACTTCACTGCCAGCAAGATGGCGGACGATCGGAACGTTCATCGCGTGCCACAGATCTAGAGACCCCCTTTTTTGACGCACAGCCAGCTGCGTCAAAAAAGGGTCTCTAGATCTGTGGCACGCGATGAACGTTTCGATCGTCCGCCATCTTGCTGGCAGTGAAGTCGAGCGATGGCAACGGCTGCCCTGTTTTCAGCATTGGGCAATCTATCCAGCCGTTCTCGCATTCTTCCATTTTTCAGCAGATGTCAGTGCTGTTAAAAATAATCGTGACAATTTATTTTACGGGAAATGACGTGCTGAAAAGTAAAGGATTCTCGTGGAGCTATGTCACCCGCAACTATTTTTATAGAAATCCAATCTATTCTTCGTGACTGGCAACAGTCAGAACGTCAGAGTTTGGTGTTACCAGAGCGGGATCACTGCGCTTTAAAGGGTTAATACTGAACTAAAACATATTTTTAAAAATGTATTCAATTTGCTTTAAGATTAGTTCTAAACTAGTCTTTAAATTGAACATAAATACTACAGCTTACATCCTACCAAAAATTTATCGTTTATTTAAATGAATAATACGTTTTGTGAAGACTTAAGGTGGTTTATAACCATGGAAGGAGATTTTTGAAAATAACCAAGCCACTGAGGGATTTCTGACATAACAATCGAACCTGCATCTCGAACACGCTCTTATTTCTAAACTTTTGGAACACCCTACATTTACGATTTAAATTCAATGTATTTTCTGTTTATTACAAACTTAGTTTATGAGTTTTACAAAGTTTTAATTTAAGTCTTAAGAATCATTAAATTATGAATTCTGTGAAACTTTAATTCAACAACAAAAGTATAATCTTGTGCCTCTAACCTTGTCATTTGGAAGGCTAATCTTATCTCGGAAATTTTCCCAACAGTAATGCATCCAAAATGCAGTAGAAATTTCTTTCACGAGTGCCAATTTAGCCGATGTCTTTTTAATACAATAATACCGCCAATCCTTAGGAAATAAAATAGTAAAAACTAAATTCCTATTTCTGGAAAAATCGTCATTATCCAAATATCGAAAAGAAAGTATTCTGTTCTAAATGATGTATTTAAAGAGCGATCCTTCCATATACTGGGGCTTGGGGCTGTGCCAAAGAACTGAAATGTTATTAAGTTTCATTTTCTCAGTCGAATTGAATATGGAATCATGTTTGAAATGAATGTAATGTTAATGCTAAAGGGAAAGGGAGGGGGGGGTGTGAGGGGAGGCATAATGATGATTACTATCATGGTATAGTAATGTAATCAGCTTAGTGTCGCTTGTATACAGGATGTCCCGTACTAGTGGTACAAAATTTATGGGGAGGTAGGGCACATCGTGAGGAATCGGAATCACATAGCAGTGTGGGGTCAAAAACGCCTTTTTCACTTACCTGTTAACCCTTTAACGCGCAGTGTTCCCGCTCTGGGAACACCAAACTCTGACATTTTGACTGTTGCCAGTCTCGAAGAATAGATTTGATTGATTTGATTTGAGAAATAGTTGCGGGTGACATAGCTCCACGAGAATTCTTTACTTTTTAGCACGTCATTTCCCATAAAAAAATTGCTACGATTATTTTTAACAGCACTGATATCTGCTGGAAAATGGACGAATGCGAGAACAACTGGATAGATTGCCCAATGCTGAAAAAAGGGTTGCGCCTCAAAGGGTTAACCTGCCAATTTTAGTCGCGTGTTTCCTGTGGATAGACATTTTTGACGAACAGTGGTCGGAAAGTTCACTTTTTTCAGTACTTGTTCCAAAGTGATTATTAACAATTACATGTATACCGCAAATAACTATGTGATTTTTATTCCTTATATGCCCTTTCTCCCTTTAAATTTTGTACAAATAGTTATAGGACACCCCCAGTAGGGGATCCAGAAAGTTTTTTGGGAGGGTCTAAATTTTGTAAAAAGTTTATTTCATCCAAAAAAAAAATGTACAGCAAAGCAATATTTTAGTCTAAAGTTATGTAAAACTTTTTCGAGGTGTTAATTTATAAAAAAGATCATTTTATCTAAAAGTGTATAATAAAGCAGAATGTTGCCCTTCAGCAATCTTTTTTTTTTCGGGGGGGGGCGCTGAAGCCCCCTATCCGCTCCCTTGGATCCGCTACTGAACAACCCTGTATAACATATTAATAGAAACTAGTCACTTAGTACTATCTTACCCTTTTACTTTTTCTTTTTCTTACTAGAGATTTTCGAAATACCACTTGGATAAACTCAGGGAACTTAGTTTTTAAAAATGAGCACGAATCCTGAAAATACACAATCTTGCGTAATCCATCAAACTTGGTGACAAAATTACTGTAATGTAATGCCAACTTAATCAGCTGTTTAATATCATAATGTCAACCATGAACAGGAAGTAAAACTAAATTCATCGTCATTATCCAACTCTCCAAATATCGAAAAGCACTCTGCCCTAAATGATATGTTTAAAGCGCGTTTCTTCCAGACATGGACTTGGGGCTCTGCCAAAGGACTGGAGTGTGTGATGAGTTTCATTTCCCAGTCTAATTGAAGTGGAATGCTTTGGAATTCTAAAGCATGGTTTGTACAAATTTCCTCCCCGAAATGTTTTGGTATCTGATTTTTTCCTGCACCTGTGGAAGCCCATATTAAGATAATAGAAGCTTTCGTTGTTTTGTTGGAACTTTTTTTCTTTCTTTCTCAATGCTGTGTGTATGATTCAGATCTCTTATTATAAAAACTCTTATTATACACAGGATGATTCAGAACTCTTATTATAAAAACTCATGTAGGTGGTCGTAGTGGGACCCAAAACGACTCAGAATCGCAGCAGAATGGGGTTGGAAACGTTCCGAGAACAACTTGTTCAAGACTAATGGATTTTTAACAGAAAGCATTTGACTAAAATTGATTATTAGCAGTACTGATTATTTGAGTAGGTATGATATTAACCCTTTCATTCCCAGGTTAGATATTTTCAAAACCTGAGTCCCGAAGATGCGACCGAAATTTCATCACCCCCCTTGAGAAATTTCGGCATCTTTTAAGGACGATCAGTAACCTAGCTGTTCTCGCCTTTTCCATGTGCACGTGAAATGCGAAGAATATTTCATTATTAGGACTACCCCCCCCCCGGTAATTGATAAGAGAGCAGAGAGGGTGGGGAATTATCGCTGACACTTACGGATTGCTTTTGGTCGTATGAATAGAAGCTACCCTTCCCGCAACACTGAAAAGATAAACCACTTATGTACCAAAAGGGGGTGATGACATTTTTTTCTCGGGCTTCTCCGGGTGATTCGGGTCTCTCGATCGTCTCCCACTTTATGCCGGGCACCTAGAGCCATTACGGGATCTAAATCGTTAATTACAGGGTCGCATCCACGGAAAGGGCTACAGGGGCTAAAGCCTTCCCTTCCTCCCATCAAAGCTGGTGAGTTAGATCTGAAAAGCATTGAAAATTGTCATGTCATTAATGTATTAAAACAGTTTACTTCTAAAAATTGTCTTCAAACTATTTATAAAATAGTTTTACCCTCCCCACCCAAAAAAAAGTTGTTTTAAATAAATACCTCGGTTAATGTATGAAGTACAGTTAAAGTTTGTTACAACGTCATTGAAAAGATTAGATACTTATTTTTGACTATAATGAGTTACGTTGATAGTGGGCTTGTGTTCTGTGGGCAAGTGATACAGGATATTTTGACGTTATATGAGAGCGATTATTATAATCGAGGTCACTATAACCAAGTTAAGCAGTATTTGTATAGTCCCAGCCCCCCCCTGAAATAAAATTCTGGGTGCGCCACTGAAACTGATTAATTGCAAATAAATGAACTGGTCCATAATGTATTTGAATTTTTTTTCGAGTGCTCCTGTATAAGAATTGCGAATGCCACAAATTCTTCTTTTGATGCAGAACAGTAGTAACCCTTAACATACATCTATTTTTTGCTACAAGTTGTCTAATACCTCTAAAATACTTTAAAGTATGACTCCGTAGAGCATAATGCATTGGAGCTATTTTGGGTGCTCTTAAGAGCGTGATTATGACATTGATGAATTTGGGGGCCCCCATCTATGAAATTTGTTTTATTTTTGATAAAATTTTTATATAGAAAAGAATATTTCGGAACAACATTTGATATTGGAGGCCCTTTCGAGCTGGGGCCCATGCGATAATAAGGCTCTGGTGCTCCTGTTAAAGAACTGTGAATGCTACATACACCATTTTCAGTACGGTACATGGTACAGTACATCGGAACAACATGTAGGAATTTCGCAGTATTTACGGCAGTTCAAACGGACTGACCAAATCTGTTAAAAATAGATTAACGAAGCAGGCTGGAAAAATTGAAAAACAGCGTTTTGCCACCAATGTCATGCAAATATATTTTTTAATTTCCACCGTGACGTTGCCTTTTTCCCAAGTCTGAAGCCGATAACTCCTATCTTTCCAAAATGCTATCAAACTCGCTCTCTTATGACGTACTTAAGCGATAAGACAGCGAGCCCGTGTTGTGTTATCGGTTGGCAAAAGTATGGGATGCCCTTGACTTCCTAAAGCCGGATCTGAATTATCGCAAGCTTCCTACTTTATCCTTTCAGTGACATTTAGATCTATTAGCTTTCATTTATTTTTTTATATATTTTATGAAAGTAAATCTTCGCCCAGAGGAAAAAAAAAAAATGCAAATTATGAAAGAGGAAATATTATTGCGTGCCTTTTACGTGTAGTTTATATCAGTGTTTCCCCAGCCTATTTTACATCGGCAGATAGGCAAAAGTACACGAAAAATTATTAGATATACCGGAAAGTAATCTTTTTTTACTTAAAAATGTAACAAATTTTCAAGAAGTATTGAATTACAAACAAGCTCTGCCTAAGCATAGGACACACAATTGTAAGAATTTAAAGCCATAATTTTAGATTTTTTTTCTTTCAAGAAAATTGGCCACGCCCCCTTTTTTTTTTCACGTCTACCCTCCTTACAATGGGGGGATTACCTTTTGACGCAGCTGGCTGTGCGGCACAGCCAGCTGCGTCAAAAAAAGGGTCTCTAGATCTGTCGCACGTGATAAACGTTTCGATCGTCCTCCATCTTGATGGTAGTTAAGTCAAGCAATGGCAACGGCTTTCCTTTTTCAGCATTGGGCAATCTATCCAGCTTCCATTTTTCAGCAGATGTCAGTGCTGTTAAAAATAATCGCGACCAATTTTTTACGGGAAAGGACGTGCTAAAAAGTAAATGATTCTCGTGGAGCTATGTCACCCGCAACTATTTTTATAGGAATCCAATGTATTCTTCGTGACTGGCAACAGTCAAAACGTCAGAGTTTGGTGTTCTCAGAGCGGGAACACTGCGCGTTAAAGGGTTAAAGCGTCATAACCTGTAGGCATTTCAGTGATCTTGCAAGCTTTCAACTGCATAAGATATGCATCAGTTATTGAGAGTATTTAATACTTAACTCTTTCGCGATTCTTTTGGAATAATTTGAAAGCAATTGTTGAAATTTGAATACCCCCCGCCCCTTAAGGGTGAGAAAATAAACACTGTTCAGCTCTTTAGTCCGTCCGTGGGTGCGACTATGAACTGAGCAGTGTTAAAATGGTTTGGTTTTTACCCTTTACCTAACCACTATTCATTTAGTAACCTTTGTTTTAGTCAGATTTCTTTTGCTGGGGCCGGAATAACTTTAAAAAATGCATTTACACAATTACGGTAAGCCCAACTCGTGGCCTAGCGGTCGCATCAGGCTTCCACTGATCGACCAAGTACTCCTTCATAGGCTGCCAAACTGCATGATGGTTGTTTCTCATTTCTCCCATTCGATAGAGCAGCTGTAGAGGGGAAAAAATATCTTCTCTGTAAAAATGTATTTTAAGACATCCATTCTCACGTTCTTAGAAGAGAAGTAATAATTCTAGAAATCTTCATATTTATGAGTTGCTAATTTTTAGTTTTTATTTTCCAAGATATTGAAAATATCAAAAAATAGTAGTCCGTATCTTATCTCCTCAGAATCATTTGGGTATTAATCATATTTGATGTTCTTATAACTGACTGCAGATAATTTAATTTTTCAGAGCTCTTATTAGAACTCGTGAACCGTACTATTTAATCTGGATGTTAGAATGTGGGATAAGTTATTCTTAAACACTTGTAACGTTGCTCACAAGATACACAGGCTATGGTGCTGATATTTTGGCCACGCCTCTTTGCCCCCGAAGAGTCACATGACCAAGGGGGTTTGGCAATCTTAGTCCGAAATAATCAGTATGATGCTCACACCTCTTATGTCACATGACTTTTCGAGTGCAAAAGTGTGCGAACAAAATTTGAGCTCTGCCGCCTGTGTATTGTTACGAATTTTCGATCTGTCCTGCCTTTGGATGTTGAAAATCACAGGCGCCGGCAGCATAGGCCAAGGGGGGGGGCAGTGCCCCTCCTGGATTTTTGTATGCAGTGTTTTCCCTTGCTTGCTCTTTCCAACATGGTAGCCATATATTGAAGTAGTCTTTGTCCCCCCCCCCCGGGGAAATATTCTGCCGGCGCCCATGTTGAAAATAATTTAAAATTCGTATTATACGCGTCAAATAATTAAATTTTGCAATTTGGTGCCTCAAAATCAGTTATCTAGAAAGAGAGATAGTTTTCGCTTTCTCCATTGGTTTATATGGAGCTTTCTAGAAATTTCGGTCGTAGGCCTTAGCTAACCGCATTTTTGGGACTTACTTTCGGCTCCAAATTTGGCGATATTTCGCTAAAAAGTGGCGAAGTTTGATGACCATTCAGACATTTGGCGTGATTTCACGAATGCGACCTGTAAAACTTATTTTTCTGCATTAACTTTGTATTATTCATTAATATTTCTGTGACGTAATCAACAGGCCCGCTTTATGGGGGATGGGGGGATCTTCGAGAAATATATTCTTCGCGAAACTTCTTTTTAACTGCGACGACGCCTATAAATAGGAGGCAGAGAGACCGAAAAGTTAATTTTCACCGAGCATTCGTTGAGTGAGTTCGCTGTATTAATTGTGAATTGTATGCTATAGAAAGATGCAGTTAGCTTGTTTTATAAGGTTTGTTTTTCAATGCTGTGTGTAAATTCTTCATTGCTGAATCTTAAGGGACTTTTTACGATTTCCTTCGTAAGTTTCCGCTAAGTTTTTGCCTGTGGAAATGTTTTATTTTGTGTGAGAAATAGTTTTTGGTAGCTTCTTTACTAAGAGAACTATTATAAGTACCTATAATGGCTTATTGTGCTTGTGAATTTTAATAACAAGTGGACTCTTTACTAGAACTTTCTACACCTACTGGACTTTATAACGACGAACCCAGAAACAGATTTTTCTGCAACAATATCTGGCCAGCCATTACTTGCAAGAAATGAGGTTATGCTATTTAAGATTCTCTTTATTTTTCGGGTTATACTTAACAATAAACCCTCCCCCCCCCAAAAAAAAAAAAAAACCTCGCTAAAAACAGCGCAAATTCAGTCAACAACAACAACAACAAAAAAATCCGCCTTTCATCCATGAAAATACTATTTGAAATTTATATAATTTGTTCCTGATAGATAGGTGCTAAAAAGAAATCAACCTGTTAATAAAGGTTTTTAGGATTTATTTTCCTTGCAAAATATAACACTTTAGTTACTTTCTTTTTATGAAACCTTAAGTTTACTGTAAATAATTTTTTATACCAACTGACTTCTTTTAAATCTCTCTTGAGCTAAAAAGGAAAATGCACACTAATTGAATTTAAATATTTCAGTCATACCTTAGTGTTTTTTTTTTTTTTTCTGAGAAAAACCTCGACACAATTGAAAACCAAACATCTACAATAAAATTGTTTCCCAAAAATAATAACCGTATTTCGTCACCGCGATATTTAGCTCTATTGTGAAATCTCGTCATTCAGACAGACTGCGTGTACATGATTGTAATTTCTTTCCGAAGCGTTTATTGATGGATCCTAGCCCGTATTTGCTAATCAAACGCGTGCAACCCTTATCTCACAATAAAGGTTAGTGCCTCTTGCAGAGAGAACATGTTGATGGCCCAATATTCCAACCTGCGTGTCTGAAAAAGCAGGTAAAATTGCAAAATCTGAGGGTCTGCATTTTCTGTCGCTTCCGATCTTTGATTATTGCTGTGCATTTAAATCATCATGACCTCACCATGGCACAGTGGTTATGTCACTGAAAATGCTAGACGGCCAAAGTGTTATAAGGTCCCGGGTTCGGGTCCCATCGCGCGGCTGTCGATCTAACGGTCTGGTGGAGGTTTGGTAGGTTTTCTCCAGGTATAACTTGAGTACGCGTTAGAGCCCCTTAGAAAGTCGTCCTATCAAGGTATTCCCCGTCCTTGGCAGATCGCCCTAGCATAGCGTTACCATAATAACAGACTAACCAACTTAAAATCATCAAGCAGCCTAAGAAGCAAAAATATGGAGTTATTTTTTAAGTTCAGGCAATTAACTAAATATTAAGAATACTGTTTAGGGGAGATTAACCTGCACCACCAAAGCTTTGAAATTCTGATGTCAACGCAAATCTATACATTTCCCTTAAAAACTATTTAAAAATTCTGGTTGATATTAAAATTTACCTCAAATTTAAGATTAAAATCTTTTCGTTAGAAAATTATTAGTTGTTAGATGTTTCCTTACTATATTATATAATTACTGATATATTTAAAAATTTTACTGATTGTAAAATTATATTTTTCTCAAATTTTAGAATGTTTGCTCAACAATTTTAGTAAATCCATAGACTTGTACTTTAAATTACTTGTGTAGTCTTGGCAACTTATAATTATTTTCGAATTTCAAAACATTTTGAGTGTGTTTTATGAAATCTCACCAAAGAATATTGTATTCTCGACCTTGAATACTCAAACCATGAATGGCGGCAGGGGTGTAGCCAGGGGGGGTATCGGGATATCCCCCCACCCGAAATTTTTGGATTAGTGATGAAATTCCGTCTATTTATGCAGATATAAGTTCATATTCCCCCCCACCCCTCCGGAAAATTTTCCTGGCTACGCCCCTCCATGGCGGCTTACCCTACGAATTTTTAAGAGTTTATTTTTAACCTATTTTGGTCAGAACATGGTAGATAGCTGAAGTCTAAAGGTCCAGAATTCTTGCCTACCGCCTGCCTGTCGATCTTACGGTCTATAATTTTAGGCGGTTTTCTCCAGGTGTAACGTCGGTACGTGTTAAAACTCGTTAAGTCCTCCTTCTAAGGCATACCCCTCTTATGCAGATAAAGCCACGCAAGACATTAACCAAGCACGGCCAAGACGGTCTCTTTCTGGATACTAGCTGTCTATAAGTGACTTTTGGCTCGCATCTCGAGTAAAAAACTTTACATAATGCTGGCTCTTGCCTAAAAAAATAAATAAATAAATAAACTCAGGGTATTCGTATCTTTATGACCACCATAGGCGCAACCACGGAGGGGGGCTATGGGGCCTGAAGCCCCCCCTAAAGGTAGAAAGTTAGAAGTGAAAAGCTTTAAAAATGAAAATTGTCGCTAATGTATTATTTTTACTTTCCGAACATGTACCATGTAAGGAAAGAATTGTAATCATGAAAAAATTCGACTTCGAGATTTTGGTGTTTTTACACGTTTTGGGGGCTTCTGAATCCATTTATGCTATTTTTACGAGATGTATGTGTGTGTGTGTGTATGTGTGTTTGTGTGTATGTGAGTGAACACGATAGCTCCTGAACGGAGCATTCGATTGAGCTCAAATTGGATATATAGGTCATAAACCACCGTCGCAAGACCGGTATTGATTTGGGTGTGTATAGGACTTACAGTTTTTCTACAGGGCTACGACAAAGATTTCTTTTACATTATGGCCTATGGGGGGAATTTCTTGAAAGTGCGCTAGCGTTTAAACGGTAGATTCGATTGAGCTCAAATTGGGTATACTTGTTATAAACCACCGTTGCAAGACCGGTATTGATTTTGGTGTGTGTAGGACTTATAATTTTTCTACAGGGCTACGACAAAGATTTCTTTTACATTATGGCCTATGGGGGGAATTTCTTGAAAGTGCGTTAGCGTTTAAACGATACATTCGATTGAGCTCAAATTCGGTATACATGTTATAAACCACCATCCTAAGATCGGTATTGATTTTGGTGTGTATAGGACTTATAGTTCTCCTAAAGGGCTACGACAAAACTTTCTTTTATGTTATGGCATAATGGCATATGGGGAGAAATTCTTGAAAGTGCGCAAGCGTTTAAACGGTGCATTCGATTGAGTTTCAATTTGGTATATATGTTTGAATTATTCATCGATTAAAATTTATTTAAGTGCTTGGTAATGATCTTAATCGTAAGTGTTCGGAAAGTCGAGTGGAGTCACTCCAGATTTTTTCCTTTTTTAATTGTCTTCAAGTTATTTCTAACCAAAAAAGACATTTATTTGAAAAAGTTTTTAAATAAATGCTTACAGTTATTTTATGAAACACTGTTAATCTCGGTTACAACGTCACTGATGAAAAGATCAGATAATTATTTATGACTCCATACTGAGTTACATTGCTTGTGGGCTTGTGTTCTATGGGACAATCAAGTGGTACCGAATATGTAGACTCAAGTGGTACCCTAATCGAGGTCACTATAACAGAGTTCAGCAGTATTTGTATGTCGCCCAGCCCCCCCTAAACTAAAATCCTGGGTGCGCCGCTGATGACCACTGTACTGTACTTATTCATAATTGAGAAAAAAAAAAAAAAAAAACTCATCCATAGATAAGGATGGACGCGAGAAGAAAAATTAGCGTCTCGCAAAACAGCCGAAGAGCTTTGTCTCGTCTCTCAAAAATCCCTATATCATACTGTTAAAAATGTTTGTCTCGTCTCTCAAAAAAGCTGTAAATCTGTCTCGTCTCGCGTCCATCCCTATCCGTAGAGTGTAAGACCGTGAAACCATTTCTCCCTACGGGAGCTAAAGCTTTTCGCAATGTCTCCCTGAAGATTTTCGTGTTAGGGGGAGTCACAAGAAACATTCTGTCCGGCGTCTCGGGTTGTCGTGAGTCACTGTGACGACACTATTCGAGACTCCCAGTTGCCTGCCGCAGTCTATCTTTAGTTCTCCCGGGTGGCAGAGAGCCAGGGAAAAGACCTTCTTCCCGAAAGCTGCGTCTGAACTAAAGGAGAACGGCCGACGCGCTTATGCCTTGAAGATCATAGTTTACGGGGGTGCCTAACTGTGTCAGTTGCTTGTTGGGGAAGTTTCCTACGTCACGTGAGTAGTAGTAGTCTTGGAAGTATTTGAATGACAAAGCTTTCCTCCCCCCACCCCCCACTTTGTGCAGTGCATGACTTATCTTCACAAAAAGTTTTCTATGTTAAAAATATAATATTTAGAGAGCTTGAGTAGGTGGTCTGGGGAGCGTAATTAGTTTTCTGAGGCTCATATCAAAAAACGTGACCTTTAACCCTTTCCCAGCACAGCCAGCTGCTCGTCAAAAAAAGGGTCTCTCGATCTGTGGCACGCGATGAACGTTTCGATCGTCCGCCATCTTGCTGGTAGTTAAGTCGAGCGATGGCAACGGCTGCCCTTTTTTCGACATTGGGGCAATCTTATCCAGCTGTTCTTCGCATTCTTCCATTTTTCAGCAGATGTCAGTGCCGTTAAAAATAATCGTGACCATTTTTTTTTTTTTGACGGGGAAAGGACGTGCTAAAAAGTAAAGGATTCTCTCGTGGAGCTATGTCACCCGCAACTATTTTTATAGAAATCCAATCTATTTTTCGTGACTTGCAACAGTCAAAATGTCAGAGTTGGGTGATCCCAGAGCGGGATCACTGCGCGTTATAAAGGGCTAAGGTTTTCTTCCCCTGAAAATCTAGCGTAGCCGATGTTGTATAACATTTCCTGTTCCAGCTGAAAAAGGCCTATCAATCCGGGAACGAGATCATTCTGTCCAGGGGCGTAGCCAGGGGGGGGGATATCGGGATATATCCCCCCGAAATTTTCTCATTAGTGATAAAATTCCGTCTATTTATATACACAAGTTCATATCCCCCCCGAAAATTTTTCCAGGCGCATATCCCCCCCCCCCCCGAAAAATTTTCCTGGCTACGTGCCTGATTCTGTCCTTGGAAAAAGTTCAGCTCTTCATTGCTTATACCATTTTGTTAGTTGCCAAAGAACCAATATGATCTAATTAAATATAAAACCTCGCATGGAAATAGTCCACCATGATGCTAATTATCTCAATTCAGATAACTCATATAACTAGCATCTGGAAACAGCACACTAAACGACATGATCACAAAGATTTGTCAGCATGAGACTGTAACCCCACTGATCTTCTACCGCTTCGGTTTGGTGTAGAGATCTACTTTTTATGTGGTATTTCAGACTCCATGAACCAGACTACAACACTTAAATTAGTTACAGGCATGGCAACACAGCATTGGACAAGGTACCAGTCACTATTCAACTTCCTGATTCAAACAGAAAATCTGTTTTTGTGAAAACAGTTCGAACGTAATGGAACATATCTATCGAGCAATCATTGAGAAGACTGAGCAGTTGCGGGCCTCAAACCTCTAAATCCAAAGCACTCCAAATGAGGTACTTCTTTGATTAACCATAACTACTTGTTGGTGGCTGTTTGAATCCAGATCATTAATGTGTAACATTTTGATGTGATAACAGTGTGTGTAACATTGTAATGTGATCGTTAATGGTCTTGCAAGTCCGCGATTCCTGTATTTACAGAAATCTGTGAATGTTGTAGTCCCTTAAGTAACTCCATTTCTTCCTTGGAGAATGAGGGGGCAGTTGGTGACTTTGTCGCTGGCAAATAAGAATTTTTGAAACCATTATCACTTTACTGAATTTTTAAACATCATTATCCCTGTGGGGAAATCTTTAAAAACAATTTTCACTTCACGGAACTTTAAAAATCATCATCGCACCAAATGAAAACTGTTTAAACTAGCATCACTGTTAGCAAAACTATTATATATTTGCTCGTTTAAATGTCTTCCAAACTATTAGGGATGGACGCGAGACGAAAAATTGGTGTCTCGCGTCTCGCAAAACAGCCGAAAAGCTTGTCTCGTCTCGCAAAAATCCCTATATCATAATGTTAAAAATGTTTGTCTCGTCTCGCAAAAAAGCTGTAAATCACTGTCTCGTCTCGCAAAAAGTCGTCTCGCGTCCATCCCTACAAACTATTCTTACTTCACATAAAATAATGCTAAAAACTGATTGGCTTCCTTACTGACTCTAAGACTAAACCAAGTAATATCTGAACAAAATGACTGCTTAAGAGAGTATTTCAAGCTACAAGCTTAGTTCAAAATATTTCACTGCCGTTTGAGTAACACGTGGTAGCTATACCTAGAGATTTAACTGGCAAAAAAATCACATTTTTCAAAACCGCAAACGAGACATTGCTGACGCCAAGTGAAGTTGTTGGCTAGATTCCCATTGATACGTGTGGATGCCGATAGTCACATAACAAAAGCTGGAAATTTCTTACACTGAAAACGATTGTAGGGCTTTGAGTGGCAATTTAATTACCTGCAGAAACGATTCACAGCAAGTGGGGGCGCGAGAAAAATTGGCAAAAAGCTAAAGTACGTTTTAAAAATTCTTATTTTCTCTGAAAGCAAAAAATTTCATATTATAACCTGAAAATTGTGTAAAAATTTTAAACTTTACCGATAACATTATTTTGTTAGAAAGGCGAGTAAGTGCCCTAGCAGCAATCCTTAATCGGGCTTTACCTGGACTATTATCGGTGCTTCGGGTAGTCATGCTCTCATCAGTACTAGAGATGAGACGGGCTCAGCCCGAGCCCGAAAGCCCGAGTCCGAGCCCGGGCCCGACTCGGGCTCGGGCTCTGTAATTCACGATTGCGTTCGGGCTCGGGCGGGCTCGGGCTCGTGAAAAATTTCTTCTTTGTTGAACATACTCCTTGAAACAGATTTTAAAAAGTGATTCATGGTATAAATAGACGTACTTATTTCAAAAAATAGCGGCACATGGGACTAGAAGGTGTGTGAAGCTCCAAAATGTATTGTATCCTCTTAATGAAGTAGTTAATTTTATTTGTCTTTAGCTGAAATTTCGGGCTCGGGCTCCAACTTTAATAATATTGCTCGGGCTCGGGCGGGCTCGGATCAAAAGTCTTCGGGCTCGGGCTTCAAAAAATGAGCCCGAACTCATCTCTAATCAGTACTGAGCATCCTTAATTTTTCGCATCTCGTCGTTTCCAGATGATCGAATCTTTACGCGCAGATCTGATTCGTGCGATAATGTTTGCCGATGGTAAAGCGGACGAAACGGTCCATATCGGAACTTTCTCCAAAGTTCATGAACGGTTTCTGATCCTTATTTCTTCATAATTGTGCGAAGACTTTTATTCAGTATGTTAACAAATGAAATTCTTGTGAAAAGCAGAAGGGAAGGGCTCTTTCGTGCCATTTTACTGTAGGCTTACTTATATTGTACGTGAGAGAAACCACCTAGCATCAAAATTGCGGCAACGAAATTTAAAAGAATTACTCATTTCTTCCGCCACTACACTCTGTGGAACCACCTAGCACTAGGATTACAACCCCGAAATTTTCTTAGACTTGGCACATTTTGGCACAACGATGGTGTAGCTCATGCCACGATCCCCACACGGCCTTTAGAATCTTCACTTTCTAAAACCGTTGATGCATGTTGTTGGGTACTGTTCTCCAGTTAATAGTTTATCTATGTCATTCAAAGCTTCTCCATAGTTACCTGTGTAAACCATTTAGATTTAGGCAAGTAGGAAACTTAATGGAAATCTGGTTTTTAATGTTAGTTAAATGATGGATACCATCCCTTCTGAGAGAAAATGGACTAGCCATTTCCGGTTATGGTTGGACAATAAATAATTTAAATATTTTGCCTCATTGGGTTATCATAACTTGAGATTGGGGAAAACGTTATTTCACTTTGAGACTGCTGGTTTCGAATTCATTGAAATTTCTATCTGCATTATGCAAAACAGCGTTTAACCCTTTAACGCTTAGTGTTCGCGCTCTGGGAACACCCAACTCTGGCGTTTTGACTGTTGCCAGTCATGAAGAATAGATTGGATTTCTATAAAAAATAGTTGCGGGTGACATAGCTCCGCGAGAATCCTTTTACTTTTTAGCACGTTCTTTCCCGTAAAAAAAAAAAAAAAAATTCTCACGATTATTTTTATAACAGCACTGACATCTGCTGAAAAATGGAAGAAGGCGAGAACAGCTGGATAGATTGCCCAATGCTGAAAAAAAGGGCAGCCGTCGCCATCGCTCGACTTAACTACCAGCAAGATGGCGGACGATCGAAACGTTCATCGCGAGCCACAGATCTAGACACTTTTTTTTACGCAGCTGGCTGTGCGGCCAGCTGCGTCAAAAAAAGGGTCTCTAGATCTGTGGCTCGCGATGAACGTTTCGATCGTCCGCCATCTTGTTGGTAGTTAAGTCGAGCGATGGCAACGACTGCCCTTTTTTCAGCATTGGGAAAAGGTTGCACCTCAAAGGGTTAATAATCAGTATCCTACAGGAGCGTAGCCAGAAATTTTTCGTGAGGGAGGGGGTTACGACTACTACAACTCATATTACGTATACGTGTGTGTGAAAATGTAGATAAGAATATACATTTTGTATGCAAAAAATTCCTCATGGGGGGGGTTATGACCCCCCTAACCCCCCCCCTTGACTACGCCCCTGGTATCCTATAATCCAACGTATTCTAGAGCTACATGAACGGCACTTCCAACTCTAGTAAACCCATAACCGAAATTTTATTCTCAAGGTGAGAGGAAGCCATGTATCGAATAAGAATGATCGATGCATTTTTCCCTGTCCAGACGATCGATATTTATGGCGTGAAGTCTAGTGGTCACTGAAAATGAATCATGGATAACTTTGGTCAGTATCTGGAAATACTTATTTTTGGTGTCTGAGAAGAGATTTTATTGGAAAGTGGGAAGAATTTTAGGACACTGTATTTCTCTTCAAATGTGAAATATCTTCAGTATGGCTCAGAGGTTAATAGTGCTTTTTTTTAGTACATCTTTAGGAGTTCAGTTTTATAACTTGTTTTTAAGAAATCATGCGACTTATTTTTAATATGTCAGATCATATTATTAGATATCGCTGTTAATTCCCATGTAATTATAGTACGATTATGATAATATATCCATGAAGCTGGTCTGTTATGGATGCATTCTCATGTCGTGTCATGCAGTTCATATTCAAGCACAGAGTAACTAATTCTAAATTTTTTAAGTAGTATCTAATTTTTGTTCTTATTTATTTCCGAATATTTTTTTTTGTCCATTCTTTAAAGTGTTTTTGGATTTGTTTTCTTAATCAGCTTTGGTTAGTTTGTTTAGCAAGGCAAAACTACACAAGTGCTAACTGCCAAAGAGGGGATGCCTGAGGCGGAGGACACTTTAAGGCACTCTAACACGTATTAACATTACATCTGGAGAAACCGTCTGAAACTCCAAAACGTTAGATCGAGAGCGGTGCCTTCAGCCAAAGCCCTACACTAAACACTTCAGCTCAAGGACGTACCGAGGGAAGGTGGTCCAGGGGGTCCGGAACCCCCCCCCCTCCCGAAATTTCAGTTTTTGTTAACGAAATAATTATAATTAAGTCTTTTTGTGAAAAATTCTGCCTTTTTCACCGTTTGGACTCCCTCCGAAAGTTTGGACCCTCCTCGAAATTTTTTTCTGTGTACGTCCCTGCTCAGCTATCTACCATGTTCAGTGTCTTAGCCACTGGGTCATTGATCGTCTAAATTAGCTTTAGAAAGGTCATAATCGGTAAAATGCTTTGTAAATTTGAGGCATGCAAAAATTAACTGACCTAAAGACTTTTCGATTTCATTATCTTCTGTTCAAGAATCGATATTTATAATTTTAATGAGTTCTGGTATTTGCGCCCAACAGAAGTAGTGTGGAGTCTTATTGAAAAACACTCTAAAGGTAACTAATAAGAAAAATGAATTCTTAAAATTATTCAGAACACTTTAGTTTCGTAAGTGCATGGTACAGCAAAATCAAGTATGGCTTATGAATGCACCCAATCAGGTCTTCAATTATGAAATAATCGTTAGAGCCCGACTTTTTAAACTACTCCAGCTACGGTTGCCAGGTCGCCAAACCAAATAGCCGGACAGACCAGCCAGTTTGGCCGGGCATTTGGGTAAAAAGGCCGGACAGCCTACACTATTGAGGATTTTGTCTCAGTATTAATAGGTACAACAAAAAAATTGTATGTAAAATCAAGTTTTTTTTTTTATTATTACCATGAATCTTGTTAAATTCTAATGAAATATAAATAACATCGAATGCCAAATCAGTTCAAGTACTTTGCTACTAATCAGCCAAAGACACCAGTAAAAAGCCTAACAAAAGCCAGACACCGTTAAGTTTGGCCGGACAAGCAATCAAAAAGCCTAACTATGTCCGGCTTTATCCGGACGCCTGGCAACGCTAACTCCAGCAAGATTGGAAAGTGTTTGGTTTCAATTTGTCTGTCTGCCCGTTCGTGATCTAACTGCCGTTAGTATGCAGATTTCTACGAAATATGTTATTGATATGTACTGAACCATGTAAACGTATTGTCAATGATGTACGCAGCATTGTTTGTTCTTTTACAGGAACACCCAAAAGAATCGGTTCAAACTCATTCCATTTTATTGGTAATAATCGTTCATGCATATTTTAGTTATTCTCTATTTTAGAAAAAAAAAAGTTTTAAAGAATCGCGTAATAATGCTGTCAGTCCGAAAAACAGTCTCTGTAGTTTATACAGTTCTACAGGAACACCCAAAAGAATTCAAATAGATGACGATCTGGTACAGTTTAGAGACATTAGCCCGTTTCAAGCTCAATTCACTAAGTAGATAAATGCTTAAAACTTTAAAATTATTTTACAAGGGGTCACAAAATTACATTAAAGATATACATTTAAAAAAAAAAAATATCTCCAGAGTCTCGAAAGATTTGAGGACAAATCGCCAAATTTGGCACAATTATTGAGTTCCAAAGTGTTTTATAATGAATGCGTTTGGGCATGATTTATCCTTCTTGGTTACTTAAGGTTCCAGATTGTTTCATCTGTCAATCTGCTGCTTTATCCCAACTTCTCAAAATTACCAATTTTTCTAACAGTCAAAGGCATTTAGACTTGTAAAAGATCATGCCACACATGTTTAAACAACCGCAATCTTGCGATTTTAATTTGGTTCGTCAACATGCGATCCTCAAAATTTCAGCGATTTATTTTTTGATGAAAATTGGGTTTTATGTAACAATCATGCTGTTGTCGGTTAAACTCTCTCTACTCAAACCAATCAAACCTGAACACTGACTTTGCTTGTATAATCCCAACTTCTCTTTCTTTTCAATTAGGAAAATGACTAATCTAGGCTCTGCGGAGACATGCTCTTTTCTATTCAGACAATCTCCACCGGGTTCCCTCGTAATACTTGACTGCGATCCAAGAACCCCGCGTAGGTCTTTGCCAAAACAGCGCCGGTCTCCGCGGAGTCTTTTTCATCTTCTTTGTACCACAATGAATAATTTTATTTTCGTTTTAACCTTTACTTTCTTTCCTCTGTTCTGACGGCGTTTGAATCCCGATCGAGGCTAGAAAATTGAAATATCCGAATTGGAGACACTAACCCTTTGAGGCGCAACCCTTTCCCAATGCTGAAAAAAAAAGGGGCAGCCGTTGCCATCGCTCGACTTAACTACCAGCAAGATGGCGGACGATTGCGAGCCACAGATCTAGAGACCCTTTTTTGACGACAGCTAGCTGTGCGCACAGCTGGTAGTTAACGGTGTTATTCGAAAAAATCGTGTGATTTTGGTACATAATTACAAATAAACTAATTTTGCCAGGCACTTCAAAATTTTGGAAGTCTCTTTACAAGCTGTATTACAAACTGCGAAGACAAGCCAATCTGTATCGGTTTAAAAACCTTTAGAAAAAATTCTTAAAAATCGGAAATTTTCGCAACGCGCGTCACTCTTCGAAAAATCTTGCAGCTCAGATCCATGTTTAAGAATTTTTTCTGAAAATTTCACAAAAGCCACAGCGTTTTCGCTTATCGCAGTGTGTAAAGCAGCTTATGAAGAACTATCTGGAATTTTTTGGAGACCATGGTGCTATTAGTTTATTTCAATTTGTGTACCAAGACTAAAAACAGAGTTCTTTTTTTTCGAAGAACAGCCTTAAGTCGAGCGATGGCAACGGCTGCCCTTTTTTTTAGCATTGGGAAAGGGTTGCTCCTCAAAGGGTTAAGTCCAAGCCCCACCGAGCCGATACATGGTGGTTATAGTTGAGGTTACACTGTTTGGATCAACGTAGAACCCGTTCTAGTAGAGGACCATTCCATGGTGACGGGTGTGACATTTTGACTCATTTCAAGGTGTTATAATATTTTTTAATGCAGAATTTATCAAAGTAATCTTTTTCAAAAAAATTAGTATGATAAATTAGCTTCTAACTTACAATTCTAAAGGAGTAGCAAAAAAAAAAAATTGTACTGTTCAATTTTCTAAAATAAATGTTTTAAATTGTGTAACGGGTATGATAGTTTCATGACATGATTGTTTACTAGCATCTATATTTGTACAAATACCTGCGTATTTTAGTATTTTATGATAGTAAATACTCGATTTTTTTTTTTCGTGGTCAAAACAGATTCAACTGAACAAAATAATACCATTTTCAAAATAAATTTCACTCATTTAAACTGAGCAAATAAATAAATAAATAAAATTTCATGTGACCGGTGTGACAGAAATTGTGATGGATGTGACACCGTGCAATTTTTTTTTTTTTTTATAACTAGGGGCCAATTCACCCAAACTCGCTACGCTCGCTTTTCGTATGAGGTATTCGGCCCCTAATAAGGCTTTTGTCGTCAAAAAAAGGGTCTCTAGAACTGTGGCACGCGATGAACGTTTCGATCGTCCGCCATCTTGCTGGTCGTTAAGTCGAGCTATGGCAACAGCTGCCCTTTTTCCAGCATTGGGCAATCTATCCAGCTGTTCTTCGCGTTCTTCCATTTTTCAGCAGATGTCGGTGCCGTTACAAATAATCGTGACCATTTTTTTACGGGAAAAGACGTGCTAAAAAGTAAAGGATTCTCGTAGAGCCATGTCACCCGCAACTATTTTTATAGAAATCAAATCTATTCTTCGTGACTGGCGACCGTCAAAACGTCAGAGTTTGGTGTTCCCAGAGCGGGAACACTGCGCGTTAAAGGGTTAACACGCGGTGTCCTCGACGTGATGACGCATCTCTGACGGTTCGACTGTTTTGATTCCCGAAGAATAAATATGGTTTCAATATATTATTTAAGGATGACATAGTTACACGAGAATCCTTTTCAATTAAGCACATAATTTCCCAAAAAAATGAGATTATTCGTCAATTATTCGATTCGTCAATTATTATTAATATTCGTCAGTTATTATTCGTCAATTATTAGAGTCAAAATTATTTTTATCAGTACCGGCATGCGCTAGAACTGGAGAATGTGATAAAAATATGCATCGATACGGAAGAAAAACTAGATAGTCTGACTGCGTTTGGCATGGAATATTGGCAAGCTGCCAGTAAAGGTGGAATCCAAATGAGCCGGTCGAGGTCGGGAAAGAGCGACCGGATATTGATTTTTAGCTATTGATATTACAAATGTACAATCTGGTTTGCGTTATTTTATATGCAAAAACTGATTGATTGTAAGTTTTAAAATGTGATCACGGTAAACAAATCGTTATTTCTTGAAAACTGCGTATGAATAATTTAGCGCCAAGCGCACATCTGACTGAATCCCGCAACAGCTAATGGAGATGGCTGTTTCCGCCTCTTAACCGGATGTTTCTTTCTATGTAATCGGTAGTCAAACAGTAGACTGCTCAGTGCCGACAAAGTTCAGCCGTTGCCATCGGTCGATTTAACTACCAGCAGCATGATTATCGATCGGATTGCCCATCGCGTGCCGCAGAGGTCAAGTACATTTTTGACACAACTGGCTCTGCGGCGGGATATGGTTGCGCTTAAGATTTTTACAAGCTCCCTCAAAAGTGCATTACCAGTGATGGGCAGCTTTTTGGAAGTTATTTCCAAAGTGACGCCAAGTTCGCTGGTAATACATTGCCAAATTTGGCGCAAAAGATTGTTGCGTTAAAATCGTTTTATAATCGATGTGCTTCTCTTGATTTCCCGTTCTATATAATAAATCAAGCTACAGAACAGAGCCGACCCAAGGGACGTGCGGGGCCCCAGGCGAAGCGCAATCGCGGGGCCTCTTTTCTATCATGGCTTATGTAAGTTACTACTAGCAGTGCTAGTACATAATAGCTTTATTTCTCTGCTTTTTTCGGGATATATCACTACCAAGCTCTGTCTAATGTGATAGCGAAAAAATGGCCCAGGAGCGGGGCCTTAGGCGATCGCCTACATTCGCACCCCCCTTGGGTCGGCCCTGTACAGAAAGGAATCATGCCACTTGATCAATACACCAGTCTGTTTTTCTTCTTTTCTTGCATAAGTACTCACGCACTCCGGTTATGATTCGATAAGGCTTCTATTCTAAATCGATTTGCAAGCCCATATCTTATCAAAACTTTTCACGCGCCGACTGCGAGAATCGACAGATTTATTTCCCCCGAGAAGCTGTCCATGGTTCTTTTTGCAGAAAATTAAAAGAAGAAGAAAAAAAAGAACGGGTAAATCTCGATAACCTTGCCCCAATCGCAAAAGTTTTTTGAGGTCGCCAGAGATTTTGCGGTGGGGCACACATTCCAAAGCGCCTTACCGCGTCTTCATGACTACTGAAAAGGCAGGTAGCCGCAAGGACTGAACAAGTTCTTGTTACTTTCGTTTTCTTCTTGAACTTTTAATTAATGCGTGAACTGAGAAATTTTTCGGAAACTGCTTTGTTTAAATAGATACAGTGTTGCTAACTTGCGGCTTTTCCCAACAGCCTGAGTTTAGCGTAGTAACGTCCCGCAGTGGTCTGGGCGCAAAACTCCTTTCCCATAAGAACACGGCAAGTGAAGTAGCTTGGCCCAGCGCTTGGGAGGGTCAATTCTCCCTCTCGGCTCGACTGCCGTGGGACCGTGCACGCTAATGGGAGCTGGTGCACGTAAAATCCGTCGTGGCTCCGATGTCCTCCAGGTTGATAAACGAGATACCTCTTGAGGATGCCGATTTCATGGGGTCGGTTCCTCCTCTGGAACTGGTTCAAAATTAGAGGGCTTGGGCGGGTCAGCTCTCACTCTCGGCTCGACTGCCGTGGGACCGTGTACGCTTATCGGAGCTGGTGCACGTAAAATCTGTCGTGGCTGCTATGTCCTCCAGTTAAACGATAGCACTGGGGGTGTCGATTTCAGGAAGTTGGTCCCTCCTCTGAAACTGTTTCAAAATGAACGGACTGAAATCGGACTTCTTCCCACACTGGCCATGGGCGCCCATAAGGGGACAAGGTAGGGCACTTACCCCCCCCCCCCTAGAGTTTTAGGTTAATGTCTCATAATGTAAACAAATGGCAAAACCAGAACTAAATTTGTTAAAAGTTTGAAATTTGCCCCTCTAGAAATATTTTTTGAAATTTCCCTCCCCCCCCCTTAGAAAAATTCCTATGAGCGCCCATGACTCGGTGCCCTAAAAAGTGATGGCTCCCCCCCCCTCTGCCTATTGACTCCCTACCTGGGGGATCTGGCACCGTATGAGTCGGGATGGACGCGAGATCATTTACAGATTTTTTTTGCGAGACGACTAACATTTTTAACATTGCGATGTAAGGATTTTCCGAGACGAGACAAAGCTTTTAGGCTGTTTTGCGAGACGAGACAAAGCTTTTTAGGCTGTTTTGCGAGACGAGACAAAGCTTTTTAGGCTGTTTTGCGAGACGAGACAAAGCTTTTTAGGCTGTTTTGCGAGACGAGACAAAGCTTTTTAGGCTGTTTTGCGAGACGAGACAAAGCTTTTAGGCTGTTTTGCGAGACGAGACAAAGCTTTTTAGGCTGTTTTGCGAGACGCCCATTTTTCGTCTCGATTCAATCCCTACGTATGCGGTTGTCAGAGGGCTACACATTTTGGGTGTCATTGATTATTACGGGTGTCATAGTACTATTGCTGGTATCGTTGAAATACTCGTTTTACCTCTCTGAGCAACTTCTCTGGCAATAACTGCTGGTGTAGAGGGGAGGGGGGGGGTATTTTTTTTACGCACCACTTAGAAAAATACATAGAACCGGCACTGTACCCATATGACGTGAATGGTCGGCGTAGCGCACCGTTACTACAATGTATTAATAACTTTTCTCCTTAATCGCCGCCCGTCAAAAACAACTCCACGTTATTTTTAGCTAACGAACAGATCCGTTTCAAATTAAACGACTTAGTATCCTCTTTGGATTACTTTTCTCCCCCAATCATCAACGGAAACGTTGTCGGTAAGCGAGCGGAACTCTGACCTTTCAAATGCGAGTGGGCGGTTGGTTGGTTGGGGTCCTATCTTTCTGACATTTGGAAAAGTTAACCTTTCAACTTGGAAGCCAACGGGAAAAAAAAATAAAAATGGCAGAAAATAATTGTTCCGTTTTGCACGGAAGTATCGGGATATATATATATATAAATTACTGAGCAGTTCTTGTTTAACCCTTTGAGGCGCAACCCTTTCCCAATGTGCCGGCACAGCCAGCTGTCGTAAAAAAAAGGGTCTCTAGATCTGTGGCACGCGATGAACGTTTCGATCGTCCGCCATCTTGCTGGTCGTTAAGTCGAGCGATGGCAACGGCTGTCCTTTTTTCAGTATTGGGCAATCTGTCCAGCTGTTCTCGCGTTCTTCCATTTTTCAGCAGATGTCAGTGCTGTTAAAAATAGTCCTGACAATTTTTTTTTACATGAAATGACGTGCTAAAAAAGTAAAGGATTCTCGTGGAGCTATGTCACCCGCGACTATTTTTATTGAAATCATTTATTCTTCGTGACTGGCAACAGTCAAAACGTCAGAGTTGGTGTTCCCAGGACGGGAACACTGCGCGTTAAAGGATTAATAATCTCCGTACCCGGAAGTGGGTAATTGTGTTATGTAGTTTTTTTTTTTCTTGTGTGTAATTATTGTTAGGGGAAAGTTATTTATGAACGACACTGAAACTGCTGATAATGAATTCGGTTGATAGTGTACCCGAAGACGGGCAAGTTTTGTTTTAATTTTTGTCGATTCGTTGAGGAGTTATTTGTTTATCGTATTTAGATATTTTTTCGAATTTTTAACATTTATTTACCGTTCTTTCGATTTTTGCTACTTTTTTTTCTCAAATCTTGTGATTTTTTTAATTAAAAAACTTATTCAAGATACGTCTTCGAAATTTAGTGTATTAATGGAATTCCTTCCACAATACAATATTGTGGGAAGAAATGGATTGTATAGTTTTTTACAGCTAATAAAAAAAATTAACTCAATAATTAGCCCTGTGCAGCACATACATAATTAATAATAAAACTCATCTTACTAGTTTTGTACTAGTCAAAATGGCCAACAGTTTTCTCACGAGATTTAATCTTTGTTTTTTCACTCAGAAGTGGTTTCGAGCTCCATTATTTAAGTATCATATTGTGTACTTTCACTTTTTGGTTCATTAATTTTTGTTTTAATTATATAATCTATTTTGGCTCCTCAAAGGGACAGTTCACGATTCTAAATTCTTTAGGACACCTCCCCCCCATACACCCACACGCTCACACACTTTCAGGTGTTATGCGGGAATAAATGTTTTCCAGGAGGTTGGAGAAACTCCCCTATATTTGTGTGTATCAAGTAGTAGAAAAGCCGGGGAAGTCTTTATTAAATCTTTCAAGCGATTTACAATTTATATCCGCTAATAAGTTGTGTAAAATATTCTTCTGGACAGGTTTTCAGAAAAATCGTTTAAAAAAAAAAGCATTGATGGCGGAGAAAAGACAAATGTCTGGAACGGTAAAAAAAGCTTTGGTGGCTGTAGACTTACGACCTAAGTCTTAAAGTGTTTGGAGAAATATCTTCATCCATCAAATGTAATTCTGTCTTTTGTTGATAACTGTCGCTGTCATAATGAGTATTACCAAAATTTGTAAATGTTAGCCGTAAACTTTTCAATTTATGATAAAGTGTGTTATAATCCGGTTCATACAAATGTCATACCGATACTCTACCAATTAAGGTAGGTGGGACCGAGTAGATGAATAATGAATCCTGGTAATACTCGAATTAAAAGTTCATGACGTCAGCGAAATAAAAATTAAGCAAATTCAAGTGATATAAATCCTTTAGCTTTTCATCTCAATAGCACCGCGTCAAAAATCGTTTATTGCCAAAAACCATTTGTCAAGTGTTGTAAAGATAACAATGAGTTCGCTGTTACTTCATAATCCTCTTACACTAAATCATGTCTTTTTTTTAAATATCGTAAAAAAAAAAGTTAATAAAATCAAGACGAATGACTTTGCAACAGTTATTTTGAAAACATCCTGTTTGAAAAGCCTTCTCAGATGTTCCATTACACTTCTTTTTCTTGGATTGGGAAATGCCACTGGTCGGTCATTTACTCGGACGTTTCAACATTTAAATCTTGACGTAGTTCTTCCTCATTGTTCATTGAATTAAGTACAGGCGATTTGCAAATGTGTTTTTTGTAACTTTGGTAAATTTGGCTTTTCAGAATTCTGCGTAATTTTCCATGAGTCTATTTGTTGATTAAAGTATTTGATTATTATTGTGTGTGTGTGTGTGTGTGTGCGCGCGTATGCTTGTAAAAACTGTCCTTAAAAACTGTTTTAAGTAACGGTGCAAAACGTTTTACTAAGATGTGTGTTTTTTTGAGATTGGAATAATTTTGCTTGGACAAAATCTTGAAATTGCCTTTAATAAATAATACCCCAATCTGGAAAACATTGGCAAAATGGCTTAGTGCCTTCGTTCAGGACCTTTGCCCAAGGCACTCTTCAAATTTTATGCACTGTTTTTTGTTAAATTTAAAATTTAAATATTTCATAGAAATTGGAATTTTGTGAAAACCGTTTAAATGTGGGTGTGTAAATAAGGGGGTGTTTAGGGGCTCTGGGCACCCTATCCTCTTATTCTACTCAAAAACTCCAATTTTGGCAGCATACCAATTTTTTTGTAATCGTGCCTCAAAATAATACACGGTAAAAATATTTTTAAATTTAATAACTTTTGAAAATGTTAATTTAAAAAATATTTCTTTTGCAAGTCTAATTTAATGACTAATAAAATTTACAAATTTTTAATCTTTGTACTCGTGTAATAATTACAAAATAGTTATAGTAAAATTCGCTGTTAATATCAAATTTTATAGTAAGAATGGAACCCTCCCCCTTAGCTGGACATCTCTCATGTGAGAGCTATAGATACGACTGTGTATAAGGCTTTATTTTTTTTTTTTTTTGTGTAAAGGGTTAAGGGCAGATTGACAAATTACTGGATTTATAATGTAGATCTGTAACCCTATTGCATCATCACATCCTTTTTAAATGTCGCAGGGGAAAAATATATAATTCATCGGGTATTATCTCTGAACAGTTCCACTTTGAAAACATCCTGTTCATAAAATCTTCTCAAAGTACCTTATTAGACGAGTTTTGTTTATGGAGATTGCGGAATCAACTAGCCGGTGAGGAGAGTTTACGACATTCTGAAATACCGAACGCACGGGTTCTTGGTGCGCTTTCTGTTTCCGCTTTTGTTTGTTCTAAGTACTGATTCGTGGGTGGTTTTCACGAGTTTCTTTTCTTGATGGTTGGACTCCATTTTGTTTCCTTCAAGATGCCTTCTCTAAGAACGGACATTCGATTTATTAACCCTTTAAACCTTTGAGGCGCAACCCTTTCCCAATGCTGAAATAAGGGCAGGCGTTGCCATCGCTCGACTTAACTACCAGCAAGATGGCGGACGATCGAAACGTTCATCGCGTGCCACAGATCGAGAGACCCCTTTTTTGACGACAGCCGGCTGTGCTCGCGCACAGCCAGCTGCGTCAAAAAAGGGTCTCTAGATCTGTGGCACGCGATGAACGTTTCGATCGTCCGCCATCTTCCTGATAGTTAGGTCGAGCGATGGCAACGGCTGCCCTTTTTTCAGCATTGGGAAAGGGTTGCGCCTCAAAGGGTTAAGAGTCGGCAATTTATGTATTGTTGTTTTTATTCCACTTGAATATTTATTTTTTCGTCACTGTTTTAAGTGAATTTCAATGCTTATAGAATAACTTACGCCTGTGGTTGTAGATTTTAATGTTATTTTACTTTTGCTTTTCCGATATTGAACTAAATTTAAAAGAAAGTTAAATATATTTTCTGGTGAGATAGTTTTTAATATTGATGCATATGGAATTATTTATTCATGCGTTTGTATGTGTGAACATTAAGTTTATAGATTTTAATATACCGTATTGCTTTTTTCAATATTAAATTAAAAGTAGATTTTTTTTAAAAATCTAAAATATATTTATTGCTGAGGTAGTCTTTAATACTGATGCAAATAGATTTATTTATTTCCGCTACTGTATGTGTAAACATTGCGTTTAACTTTATGCACTTTTACTTTAGGTAACTACGTATAACTTTAAAAACTTGTATTACTGATACACAATATGTATTGAACAGTTACTAAAAAAATAGTTACTCTCTTGCCTTTCAATACTAAATTAAGACACTTATTTTTGAGTGAAAAAAAATTTGTTTTTAAGTCACACATGTTTAGACAAGAACTTCGCAAGCGCAGTGCTGCTACCAAGTGGGGCGTTAAAGACTCGTGCTGCGAAGCAACATATGGTTACAGAAAGGGAGTCTTCTCCGTTGCGTCTTTTCAACAGTAAGAATCATCCAGAATTATGCTTAAAAATAAACAGAAGAAAAGTTTAATTTATGTGTTGTGGCAAGTCTACACGAACGATATAATGTCTAAGGAAGCGGGTGCTTTGACCGGAGGACTTTGTAAGGGGTTATAAATAGTTTTCATGTTGCATCCGGAGAAAACCGCTCAAAACTCCAGGTTGGCCCATCTCTGACAAAATGCTTCGGGTACGTATCGGGTCCTCATTCCCCCCTTGAATTTTTTCTGGATACGCCTCTGTCATTTTTTTAAATTTTTTTTTTTAACTTTTGCAAAAAGTATCCTTTTTGACTATTAATTTCTTATACATGGCATCCAAAGTTTATTAATGTTTCCGTGTTTTCAACTACCGAATCTACTTATAGCATACTATACTGTCTTCCAAAGAACATAATGTTTGTTCTATGGAAGAGAACATAGAACACAAAATATGATCATCGGAAATAACCAGTATATTTTCGCACATAGATCATTCCAAACTGGGAATATATTGCAGTAATTACTTTCATATCACTTCGTTTGTTACATATTTCTCTTGCATGCGTATAGCCATTCCAAGCACGTCTGCTCTTGCGTCACACATGAGATACTGCCACCTGGTCCGTTAGCCAAACACCTTCGTTTGTGACGTCACGGGATAGACGCACACTACCCGAGAGCTTGGTGTTACCTTTTTTTTTTTTCTGTGTTTCGCGGAGTGCATTTCGTATGGATCAATACTGTACAACTGCCCTATATTCTGCCCAGACATTTTTAGCGGATTCATCGCCGAAAATTTGGAACTTCGATTGATGTACGCGTGTGTTCTCATTCCACGAGCTTTTTTTAACTCATTTGTGCCTGGATATTTTTGCGACTTTCTTCGATTTTTACTGATAACAGAAATAATAGATAAATTTCTGATGTCAACTTCTTGAACAAGGGATGATTTCTTTTAAAAACATTATGTATAAAAATCGAAATATTAACATCCTATTTGTTCATGTTAAAATATTTTGTAGAGTTGAGGCTCAATACTCATGAATTGAGGCTAGGAAAAATAACGTTTTCGACTAATAGCGAAAATGCCGTCCCAAAAAAGGGACACTAGGCATAAATGGGTTAAACTCTTTCTGTGCCTGATCACGAGTTATAAAAATTAGCCGGAATTATTTATTTTTCTTTTGAGACAGAGGTTCAGTAGTCAATAAAACAAAAGGTAAATCATTCCAAACGCAACGATTATAAAACACTTCATTTGCGCCAAATGTGGCGATGTGTTGTCCTCAAATCTATGAAGATTTTGGAGATATTCTTTTTTAAAAAAAAACCTGTATAATAATGTAATTTTGCGGCTGTAAAGAACATTGAAACCCTGTAAAAGAACTTTGAAAGATGTTTCCATTTTTTAATTGAAGGGTAAACTGTTATAAACATTTATGCGTAAGGTGACCATACGTCCCGTTTTGAACGGGACAGTCCCATTTTTAGGAGGCTTGTCCCGTTGTCCCCCAAGCACAGGTTTGAGACACCGTAGTGTCCCGTTTATAGAGAATGTCCCCCTGCAATATCCCGTTTTTAAATAAGAGCAACCCACGGTAACGGTTTCTATTGAGGCCGCTAAAAAATCTAAAATCATCCAGCGGCAGTGTCCAAAAAAAAAAAAAAAAAAAAAAACCTGCCTCTCTCCCTTCTCGAGACGCAAAGAAAATGGGGAGGGGGTGTAATGTTTTAGTGTTTGTTCTTTTTTTGTCAATTATTTCTTTTTCTTTTTTAATTCTTTTTTAAAGTAGTGTTCCTCTCTTGCTCATTCCTCCCCCCTCCCCCGATCTCCACTTAATTTTCCCTTTTCACTCCGATTTTCTAAGAATATTTTTCCTTCCGAATGACAACTTCTTTTTTTCTGTGTGTCCTTTTGTTTACATTTCTCACTTTCCTGCCTTGTGTCGGATGGTCCTTTTGAAATCAAAGGGCCTACCCCTTGTACTACCCGAAACGTACGCGTTGCACTACTTTTTATAATATGTGTTTTAGCAAAAGTTTTTTATTTTATTTTGAAATTAACGCGCAAAAAAGGCTTGTGTTAATGTTTTCTTAACAACTAAGATACCCAGACCTGAAATTCAATCTCCCTACACCACTTTAAAAACAGTAGATGTCCCGTTTAGAGGAAGAAAATAAATACACTATTGCCAAAAAAGTAGTAAATGTTCAGTTTTGAAAGATAAAATAAATGGTCACGTTATTTCTGCATTTACTGTATTGAGCTTGAAAAGGATTGATGTCTCTAAATTTTTCATAGCCCGTCATGTAAGAGAATTCTTTTGAGTGCCTCTCTAGAAGAACTGTAAATGCTACAGATACTATTTTGACGCACAGCCAGCTGTCGTCAAAAAAGGGTCTCTAGATCTGTGGCACGCGATGAACGTTTCGATTGTCCACCATCTTGCTGGTCGTTAAGTCGAGCGATGGCAACGGCTGCCCTTTTTTCAGCATTGGGCAATCTATCCAGCTGCTCTCGCATTCTTCCATTTTTAAGCAGATGTCAGTGCTGTTAAAAAGAATCGTGACAAATTTTTTTTTACGGGAAATAACGTGCTAAAAGTAAAGGATTCCCGTGGAGCTATGTCACCCGCAACTATTTTTATAGAAATCAAATCTGTTCTTCCTGACTGGCAACAGTCAGAACGTCAGAGTTTGGTGTTCCCAGAACAGGAACACTGTGAGTTAAAGGGTTAACATTGCGATAGAGGGATTTTGCGAGACGAGACAAAGCTTTTAGGCTGTTTTGCGAGACTCCTATTTTCAGTCTGTCTTTCATCCCTAATCAGAATTGTCTTGAATTTTATTTTGGAGGGGGGGGGGGGAAACAGTTGCCCCTCTTGCACTTAAAAAGTTACGCCTATGGATTTTTAGCTTGATAGAATTCATTTATTGGGCGAAATCTTTCACAAAAACACAACCTATCGCAAAAAAACATGTTCCGAAAATCGATTTGCGGTTAAGTCTTTCGTCCAAATAACCCTTTTAGCTGTTTATTACCCTCAAAAAACTGAATATGAAACGTACTTATTCCCCCCCCACCGCCATACCTCAGTCTCCCATAATGCATTTCCGTTTCCTAAAACCTGCTTGTGGTATCTTTATTTTATTTTGTCAAAAACAGCTCGCTGCTCTATAATGCGCTGTTTTTTTACACAACACTGTCTCACTCATAACACGTGAGCTGGCGATTCCCAACAAAGATAGCTTCAAATGACGCAACTTAGCTTTTTGTGATAAGCTCTGAAAAAAAAGAAGAAATTGCAGATGAACATGCAACCTTTTTTTATGCAGTTTTTTTTTTTGTTGTTGTTGTTGGTCTGGACACGTTTTTTCTGCGCTGCTTACTTGTTCCAAAACCATTTGAAGAGGGGTGGGGGGGGGGGCATTTATGGAAATGTTACAAATGCTGAAATGTTATTCATGTATTTATATTTATGCTTTGGAACTAAGCTGGAATTTGTTTTTGTCTATCTAACCTTGCTGGTAACTAGCGTAAATATGCTTACTAGATAACTAAGTTTATATATACGCTGTTGCTATGGCGCTTCATCGAGTACATGGTTATAATTAGGCTTTCCAGATTTCTGAAATGTTCAACCGGGACACCGGAATGCCCCCAGCCTCTCGGGTATTCAAGATCAAGGATACATTTGCCCGACCAATGACTAAACGCGTTTATGCTCTCAACGCGTGCCAGGAAGGTGCCAGGTTCAAAACCAGGCCGCGTTCGCCGACCTAACCGTTCGGAGTTTTCGGTGGTTTTCTCAGAAATTTCGCGTAAGTACGGGTTAGGATACCTTAGAAAGACCCCATGTAGGTCAATCCTCTCTCGGCCTAGATCCCTCTAGCACAGTGGTTCCCAACCTTTTTTTAATCGCGACCCCTTTTAGATTTTTCAAAACTTTCGCGACCCCCCCCCCAATCCGCCATGTTCGACCAATGGGGGAAAAAAAATGAATAATGAAAAAATATATCTTGAGATTTAAAATTGATATCTTTTTAAATGAAATCTTTTTAATACGTACTGATTATTAATAGGATGATTGAGGTTGAATTTGACAAGTTCGACTATTCTTGGCTGAATATTGGTCAAAGCCAACCGCATGTCATCTTAGACATCTAATTTATGACTGGCTTTTGTCTTAATCTGCAAAAGAGTTGAAAATCCAACCTCACGCAGGTAAGTGGATGAAAATGCCTGTTAACATTTGACATGAAAGCTTAGAAGTTATCGGATATGAGCAAAGCATAGCACACCAAAATTGAGTTAATGGTTTTTCTTGGTATAAATCACTTGCGGAGGAGTCATTTTGCAAGTTCAATAATTCACCCTGCACTTCATCAGGAAGATCGGCGACATCTAAAGATGCGTGAAATGGATTTCGCAGGAGTGCAATCTCTTGTTCAACGAACTCTGGGAAATATCTTTGAATTTCAGATTAAAGGGGGCTACTAGTTACCTCCTTTAAATTAATTACAATTCCTATTTCCGATTCATCTGTCTTAATGCATGGGTTCTCAAGCATTAGTTAACACTCCTAGATTCACCGACGTCAGTTTTTGTAGCTTTGATACAAAAGCCCAGACGAGAATGAGGATTTTTTCTTTCCAAAGAAAAAGGGAGAAATTCTGTCTCATGGCAAAGAAACGTGAAAATAGTTTACTATTCATTTCCTACAAAAGCGGTCTGCGGCGACCCCCGATAAAAGGCATGGCGACCCACTAGGGGGTCGCGACCCCCCGGTTGGGAACCACTGCAGCAGATAATTGGCCATAACACCACATTTACATTTTTTCCACGAGGGTACATTATCGGACCCCCGGGGAAGGCGACGACCTCGACACTACACACCCTTGGAGGTTTTTGGAGCGTTTTAGAGGGTACTTTATTCTCAATGCTATGAATAAATGGTTACGGATTCGGAACATAAACCAGGGGTATTAATAAATGACACAAGCATATAAATTTAAACATTTTATTTATTACATGTTAATATTTATAAGTTAATTAAGTAAGAAGAAACACTTTGAATAAGGAATAAAAATTTGAACAATAATTCTTTAGCAGACCATCACTCTTTTTCACTTTTTATGCAGTACAGTCAAATAAATGACAAAGTACTAATTATCCCAAATAATCCTTCACAGTTGGTTATTTTGTCATCTATAAACAAATTTAATTTTTACCGGGACGCGAAGTAAACCGGCCGGGACACCGGGATTTTGTCTGCAAACCGGGACTGTCCCGGTCAAACCGGGACGTCTGGCAAGCCTAGTTATAATTAAACTTCCTCTATAAACAATTTTCTACAACTGAAAGCAGAGCCTTATTATCGCATGGGCAAACCGGGACTTTGTCAAGGGCCCCCTATATCATATGATGTTCTGAAATATTCTTTTATATCAAAATTTTATGAATAATAAAACAAATTTCATAGAAGGGGGTCCCAAAATTCATCAATAACCGGGACCCCAGTTGGTCATAATCAGACTCTGGCTGAAAGGGTAAGCATGTTGCTACCAGATTTGGAATACGGATTGTACTCCAGATGCGCCCAAAGAAATTTTTTCAAAAGTATAGCTTCCCGCAAGGTAGCTCTTTGTATTGCAGAATCAGCTCAAACAATGACCCAAATAAGTTAGTACATGCTGTAAAACCGAACTTCTGAATAAATGTTGAAATTGTTTGTACATTTTTAATGACCCATCATCATGGTTAAATTTGATGGTGTTTTTGTAATGCGCCCTGGTGAACATTGTTGTGATCAATGCGCCTTGTTGAAGATGACTCATCCGATATACAGGAAGCACTCAAAAGAATCCAAATACATTTCAGTGTTTTTGCAGTTTGACATTCACCCATATCAAGCTCATATACAGGGATGCCACTTTTCCACTGATCGGCGGATTTCTGCTTTTTTAATTTATTTTTACTCCGTATATTCAGCAGAATTCTAAAAATTCCACCGTATTTCCACTTACAGTAATTAGTGTATTTAGATGGATTCTGGAACTCTAAAAAGACCCCATATTACGCTGATTTGTGGTGATTTTTTCCCTTCCTCAAAGGGGGTGGTTACGCCACTGCCACAGTTTCACATTGTAAACGAATTTAAACCAATTCCACGATTTATAATTAAATAGTCGAGTTCGATTATTCCTGTCTTGAATTCCAAAATTTAAGATTACTTTTATTATAATTTGTTCTTAATTTCATCAATTTTGCATACTTGATTCTTAATATGACCTGCTTTATTACATTAATTTTCGATTTTTTTTTAATATATGAATAGCAGACAGCTTTTTCTCATATTTCTGTAGTGTTATAATTATCTTCTGCCCTTTCATAAAAAAGACTGTGGAGTAACTGGAATAATACCCTTAATTTTATAATGGAAAGCCAATTAATTTTTTTAATTTTTTTATTGACTAAAGAATAAAAGAAAAAATTATAGTTGCTAACTATTAAAGCAAAAGGGTATTTTGTTTAAAAATATACTTAAATATTAAGCATTACTAGTTGTTATTGTTTACTTATTAACTCAATATATATAATGTAGCACATTATTTTTATCATTGATTCATACTTAAGTTAACCAAAATCAACAATAAAATCGTTCACTCTCCTCTTTACAATTAAAAAATATTACCAAATTTATTGTTTTAAAAAAAATGTACGAATATTTATTTTTAATAGCATTGCAAATATTTCTAAGAGAAAAAATTTGAAAATAACTTGGTGTAAAACCCTTCCGTAGAAATATGTACATTATTTTACCTTGATTCTGGATTATATTGATTATTGGTCCATTTTAATATTTCTGTATTTGTTTAATACTAAAGTATTTTGTTATACATTTCTTAAATATAGTTAAAAAATTTTGAAACTACGAGAATCATGAATTTTTACTTTTGCTTTTCTAAAGAACGCTAGATCTTAATGATTTTTCAGATTTGGGGGGGGGGGGGGAGGTGAATATTGATTTTATTTTTTTGTTTACTTAAAATTAATTACTGTTAAAATTAAGAACACAACATTTTTGCGAGATTCGAATCTAAACATTTAATTTCCAATGAGAAGGGGGTAGGGGGGAAGCCAGCTAATTCCCTTTGCATTTTGGTAATTCGTGTCTTTCGCTTCCCAGTATTAGCACTGCCGATGCTGGTAAAACACTTTTACAGGGAAAGTTGAAACATCGGAAGATTTTTAGTCTCTGCGTTTCTTGCTGATGTGCCAAATTTCCAACAGAACAGGTTAATTGATTTTATATATTTTTGTTTATGCATTAAATTGTTGTATTCCTTAGAAATTTCAATCATTGGCACTATTCTGGAAGTCTAAATCTCAGTTTTTCAAATTTCGTGGCATTTTCTTTCATCAATTACAATTAAGGTTCAGCTTAAATTTAACATATAAAATCTTCAAAGGGTTATGGCTAACAATACGATGTATTTTTGTTAAATATGCAATCAGACCTCGCCATGGTCGAATAGATTAGACACTGGACATGGTTAAGGGCTGAATTGTGAAGGTGCAAGGTTGTGGACTACAGCGTTTGATGTCAATCAAACGGTCTTATATTATAATGTTTCGATCGTCCGCCATCTTGCTGGTAGTTAAGTCGAGCGATGGCAACGGCTGCCCTTTTTTCAGAATTGGGCAATCTATCCAGCTGTTCTCGCTTTCTTCCATTTATCAGCAGATGTCAGTGCTGTTAAAAATAATCGTGACCATTTTTTTTACGGGAAATGACGTGCTTAAAGAGTAAAGGATTCTCGTGGAGCTATGTCACCCGCAACTATTTTTATAGAAATCCAATCTATTCTTCGTGACTGGCAACAGTCAAAACGTCAGAGTTTGGTGTTCCCAGAGCGGGAACACTGCGCGTTAAAGGGTTAACCACTAGAGATGAGTTCGGGCTCATTTTTTGAAGCCCGAGCCCGAGCAATATTATTTAAGTCGGCGCACGAACCCGAAATTTCAGTTAAAGATTAAAAAAATCCAATTACTTCATTGATAGAATACAATGAAAATTGCCGTTTGTGCAAATTAAAGGCAAATATAGTTGCAAACTCTCAATGCACTTTCTAATTCTTTATTTATCCATATGTTTGTCAAATAATGTCGGATCTCATGACTCACTAATGAATAGAAGCCACTGTTCAGAAATATCTAAAGAGCTTAACGCACCTTCTAGGCGCCAGTGTCGTTTTTTTTTATAAGTACAGTTAACTCCGGTCATAGTGAACCATCGGGTATAGTGAACGCAAACCATTAGTCCCGATTCACATACAGTATCTCTATCCATCATGAAGACACTTGGGTCTAGTGACAATTAGTGAACTTCGGATATAGTAGACGAAATTGGATGATCCACAGAAGTTCACTATAACCGGAGTTGGCTGTACTTTTATTTTCCTCATGAATCACTTTTTAAAATCTCTTACACGGAGTATGTTCAATAAAGGAGAAATTTTTCACGACCCCGAGCCCGAACGCAATTGTGAATTACAGAGCCCGTCTCATCTCTATTAACCACCAAATGGATCTGCGATAACAGTCGCTAGATAACACTGCAATCATTTGTATACCATGTTCTGTGCAAGCGAGATCAAGTACTCAATTTCGCTCGAGAAGCACTCGCGTCGAGAAAACTAAAACTGCTTTTTGGGAAGGGAAAAGCTTGATTGCAGTCGTCTGGTCTGGAGACCAATCGATCTTCTGCAAAGTGGGATAGAGGAGTCGGTTGTTTTTTTTTTTTTTTTTTTTTTTTTTTTTTTTTCTTTGTTTTTGGAAGTCTGGTGCTTCACTTGTTTCCATTTGTTTGGAACTTAATTTCCTTTCAACCTAGTTTTGAGGCTTGCTGCCACCCTCGCCTGGGAAGTAATAATGTTAAACGTGCGGGATTTTGATGGCTGCCGTTGGGGGGGGTTTTCGAGGGTTACTGAACTTTCTATGTGTTTTAGAACGGGTGGGAATTGAATGATTTTAATTGAGTGCACAGTGGATTGTGTTTTTACACTTTCTTTTCACGTGGTTTTAAAATAACGCGTGTTAGGAAAAGGAAAAATATTGTTCGATCTTTATTTCATCAATGATGATTTTTTTTTTTTTTTGAAAATTTTTAGACTCGTTGCATATATTAACTACGCACAGTGCGCTGGGTAGTCTATGGGAGGGTTTGTTTGCCAGGAGAGGGCAGCTCACGTCACTGAACGTGTCATTTAGAACTACATGCGTCCTTCCCGAAGTTGTCCACCACGATTTGGATCCTCATCAGAAGTTTGTGTGTGTGTGGGGGGGGGGGGGCTCTGAAGGTTGGCATTCCTCGGAAACTGCTAGCGACCGCCGAGAAGACTTTCGGATTAACGGATTTAACGTGCACCTAGACCGCCTGCACACGGTGATCTTTAGTGGTACGTTGGAATGGACCCTTCCTGTTACAGGTATTACGCCTTAACCACTGGTCACCGACGAAATACATCCAGCATTATTTCTTATTTATTAGTACAGTACATCCTTGATAATCCGCCATTTGTGTTACCAGAAAACCGCCGGATTAGCGAGATCTCTCTTTGACACAAGCTTAACCCTTTTTAACGCGCAGTGTTCCCGCTCTGGGAACACCAAACTCTGACATTTTGACTATTGCCAGTCACGAAGAATTGATTTGATTCCTATAAAAATAGTTGCGGGTGACATAGCTCCACGAGAATCCTTTACTTTTTAGCACGTCATTTCCCGAAAAAAAATTGTCATGATTATTTTTAACAGCGCTAGCATCTGCTGAAAAATGGAAGAATGCGAGCGGCTGCCCATTTTTCGGCATTGGGAAAGGGTTGCGCCTCAAAGGGTTAAACTGTGTTTCATACACTAGCTGTAAGTATTTATTTAAAAACCAGCGTCTTTTTTTTGTGTGTGTAAATGTTTTAGAAATAATTTGATGGCAATTTAAAAAAAATTAAAATCTTTAATTCATTAGTGACAATTTTTAATTTTTAAAACTTTTCACTTCTAACACACCACTTTTAGGGTGGGACTATAACCCCCTCCGTGAGGGCGCCTATGGTCGGTGTGATCCCAGATAATGAAATATCACGATCATTAGAATGATTTTTCGCGGCAAATTGTTTATTCCAAGAGGACTCGACTGCATAAGGTTTTGTGCATGTGGTTTATAATAAATAAATGTTAAGTGTACAGATTCCACACTTTTTAATAAAATTTTATTGGCGAAGAGACTGAATTTTTTTTAGACGAGTTGGGAGGACGTTAAAGGCGGGGGGTCCACCTTAAACCTGGTCTGGGGCCCGAAATCCCTGTCGTCAGGGCCTTATTTTCGCATGGGCAAATCGGGACTTTGCCGAGGGCCCTCAATTTCAAGTGTTGTTCTGAAATTCCTTTTTTATATCAATTTTGTGAAAAATCAAACAAATTTCATAGCTTGGGGGCCCCAAAATTCACCAATGCCGGGGTCCCTGTTGGTCGTAATCTGGCCCTGCCTGTCGTCGGGTATGCACCTGATTATTGAAAGTGCCAGAATGACCAACGGCTAGATTATCAGGAATGTATTTGTATTGCTTGATGACTGCATTGCATATTCATTTAAGCAAAATTAGCATAGCATGCTTTAATTATGAAATAGAAATAGAGCATTTGTAGTTCCTGGGTTAGGTTTTTGTTGTGCAACAAAAATTCATATGTCCGAAAGCCTCCAAAAGCAGAACGAATGCGATAAAATGTTGGGAATCAGTGCGAAACGTACCAAGTACACATCATTAAAATCATTCTATTTAAGAAAGCGAACTTCTCCCCCACCACCACTCATTTAACTTTAGTGGAAAGTGGAAAGAATTCAGAAGCATTACGCAGAGCCACGATGCCGCATTGGGCTCTTTTGTTTAAAAAAAAAAAAATAACTAAACAAGAAACGTAAATCGTGATGAATACGTAATTGCAAAACTGTTTCCAGCTACAGGGATTGATGCAGAAGAAATTTGGGTCCGTTTTGCGGCCCCTTCGCAGAATTCCAATCAAATAGGACCCCTTCAAGGAATTGCAGTCCATTAAAACTGCCCCTTCATTGGCATTTTATCGTACATTTAAATTTGTTTTGTAAGTTATTGTTAAAGCGATTTTTACAAAAATTAGTATGAGAATTCACAAAACTTTTTTTACAAAAATTTTGTGTAGGAATATATATTTTTATTTTATTGGAATAAGTCTGGTTCATATTAACTTCGCTTCCATTCGTCTGACTTTTAGATATATCAGTTTATTAGCACTCGGGTGCTATTTCTTTCAAGCACGGGATTTTTGGTCTACGCGGCACGGCATGGTCGCACTTTTCCGTTGGATCCATGTTTTCTGCAGAGTAGAGCTGAAGCAAACCGCATGTATTCGGTACTAAGATACGGATAATCACTCAGACTCGAAGTAACGAATTGTTACTTTTCGGTTGATATCGTTACTACTCGATCCGAAGATGTTTTGGATCGAGCAGCTTCGAACTTCGAATACAGACTGCCAGGCGAGGCGAACTAGAGGGGAAACGGGTTCCAGTAATCGAGTACTAATATCTTCTGTTATTTGTTACTGGGGTTACTGGATATCGGATCGCGGTTTCAAGGGGGAAAATGACTTTCGAGTTTGCATTTCGGATCGACCAGGTTCGAACTTCGAATACAAGACTGCGGGAGGGAGAAAATGAATTTCGGTATTTGAGTAATAGTATGTTCCTTTCCGTTACTAGATACCGGAAGTATTATGGATTCTCGCTGTTGGGAGGGAAAAATCAGTTTCGGTATTTGAGTAGTAGTATGTTCTGGTTGCAATTCGTTTGTGCCGCGCCGAATGGTATCGTTTTGATGAGGTTTGGAAGAATCCGTATGTTTCGTTACAGTTATGGAGATGGAATAGTATCTGCTGCTCTATTGATATGGGTCGTACAATGGGGGGATACGATCCGGTGTATAGTATGTTATTATGCGCAGTTGAACTCTTTTTTTGCGGGGGGGGGGGGAAGGGGGTGTTCTTATAATTGTAGAGGAGCAATACATATAAGAGAAGCATGTTAGTAAGGGGTGCTAATTTCGGGCTTTCTAACATTTTAGTACTAAATAGTGGTGCAATCAGAATTCTTTCTTTCAGGGTGGTTCCGAAGCAGGATTGCGAACTTAACTTTTTCTTTTTTTTTTAGCTAGAATCGAAATGAGTAATAAATAACAAATTATTTAAATACACCTTTTAAAAAAATATTTTTATAAAGTAAACGAATTCACACATTTTTATTATTTAAAATATTATTTGGAACTAAAAAAAATATTTAGCATGGAAACCTAAACACATTTTTTAAGTAATTGTTTAAAAAATATATAAAAAATTGGGAGCGACCCGGGATTTCTATGCCCACTCCTGCGTAAGCCACTGGTATTAAAATATTTCAATAAAGTTCAGTATGTTTCTAAAATGTCGGTGTTTAGGGGGCCATCTGCCCTATTTTATGGTACATTTTATTCCATGAACTCATGGAATACGCATAATCCGGTGCAACCATTCTTTCTGTATGAAAGGAGTGATAATTTTTGTTTAAAGAATGCTCTCATATATGCACCCACAGAAGGGGCTAACCCCTTTCATCCCAAAAGTGCAGAAATAGAACTGGAAATATCTTAAAAATAGATAATTCTCACTGAATTAAACAATTTTAAATTAAAATATGGTAATTTTTAATTTACTTCGAAAAATGATCCAGCAAAAGAAGTTTTTGATATGAAATAAGAACTCACAAATAATAAAGATATTATGCTTGTAGAAACGCAAAGTAGTTGATATCATACTGAGATCCCCTGCCCTGTGAATTTTATATATGTGGCCCAATCCCTGGATCTCAGTATTCGAGAACCCGCAACCCAGAAAAAACACGAGTCACAAGCTTTCCTTTACACTTTTTATGATAAGAATGAACAGGTTAAACCAGCGTTCAGAATTAAAAAAAGGGGGGGGGTTGAGAAAAGAAAAGAATGGCATATGTCTTTGGAAGATTTCTATGTGCACTCAGTAATTCGGATAATTTAGCATTGTATAAAACCATAAATGTGTATAAAAACAATCTGTAAATCAGAGAAAATAAGCTCTAAATACAACTTTGTACAACTTCGCTAAAAAAAATTCTTTTTGGTTAGGTTTTGCTATGGGTTTATGTATGGGCGGCATATACCCATAACAACACTGTCCCGGATGTGCTGTTATGGGGCACTATATAACACCCTATTACCGATTCTATTAGTAGTAACGAAAGTAACGAGTAACGAATACTTAGTAACGAATAGCGAACATCTAAGTAACAAATACATACGGATACTCATTTTGTCGTTACTTTTACAGCACTACTGTAGAGGGATTGGATATTGCTAATGGAAACGTGGACTATGCCTTCAGATGATTTTCAAATACCAGGATTCACTTGGGTCGAACGGATAGACCAGTGGTTCCCAACCTTTTTTTAATCGCGACCCTTTTAGATTTTTCAAAACTTTCGCGACCCCCCTCCCCATCGCCATGTTTGACCAATAAAAAAAAAAATTAATGAAAAAGTATATCTTGAGATTTAAAATTGATATCATTTTAATACGTACTGATTATTAATAGGATGACTGAGGTTGAATTTGACTGACAAGTTTGGCTATTCTTGGCTGAATATTGGTCAAAGCCAACCGCATGTCATCTTAGACATCTAATTTATTACTGGCTTTTGTCTTAATATGCAAAAGAGTTGAAAATCAGACTTCACGCTGGTGAGTGTATGCAAATGGCTGTTAACATTTGACATGAAAGCTTAGAAATTATCGGATATGAGCAACGCATAGCACACCAAAATTGAGTTAACGGTTTTTCTTGGTATAAATCACTTGCGGAGGAGTCATTTTCCAAATTCAAAACTCACCCTGCACTTCATCAGGAAGATCGGCGATACCTAAAGATGTGTAAAATGGATTTCGCAGGAGTGCAACCTCTTCTTCATCGAACTCTGGGAAATATCTTACAATTTCAGATTCAAGGTGACTACTATTACCTCCTTTAATTAATTGCAGTTCCTATTTCTGATTCTTCTGTCTTAATTCATAGGTTTTCAAGCATTAGTTAACACTCCTAGATTCACCGACGTCAATTTTTGTAGCTTTGATACAAAATCCCTGACGAGAATGAGGATTTTTTCTTTCCAAAGAAAAAAGGGAGAAAGGTGTCTCATGGCAAAGAAACATGAAAATAGTTTACTACTCATTTCCTACAAAAGCGTTCTGCGGCGACCCCCGAAAAAATGCATGGGGACCCACTTGGGGGTCGCGACCCCCGGTTGGGAACCACTGGGATAGACAGTAGAGATGAGACGGGCTCTGTAATTCACGATTGCGTTCGGGCTCGGGCTCGTGAAAAATTTCTCCTTTGTTGAACATACTCCTTGAAACAGATTTTAAAAAGTGATTCATGGGGATAAATAGACGTACTTATTTAAAAAAAAATAGGGGGACTAGAAGGTGTGGGAAGCTCCAAAATTTATTGAAGTAGTTAATTTTATTTGTTTTTAGCTGAAATTTTGGGCTCGGGCTCCAACTTTAATAATATTGCTCGGGCGGGCTCGGATTAAGTCTCCGGGCTCGGGCTTCAAAAAATGAGCCCAAACTCATGTCTAATAGCAGGGGCGTAGCCAAGGGGGGGTTAGGGGGGTCATAACCCCCCCATGAGGAATTTTTTGCCATACAAAATGTATATACTTCATTACATTATCACACGCACCTATACATATATGAGTTGTAGTCAGGGGCGTAGCCAGAAATTTTTCATGGGGGGGGGGTTACGATTACTACAACTCGTATATATGTATACATGGTGATAATTTAGTGAAGAATATACATTTTGTATGGCAAAAAATTTCTCATGGGGGGGGGGTTATGACCCCCCTACCCCCCCCCTTGGCTACGCCTCTGGTTGTAGTAGTAGTAACCCCCCCATGAAAGTTTTCTGGCTACGCCCCTGTCTAATAGACAGTGGTTTCCAAAACAGAAAGCCATCTGGAGTTATGATTTTTATAAAGTTTTCCTCTATAAAAATCATCTTTATAAAAAAATAATATGAAACGCTTTATCCGTGCCTACACGAGCCAGATCAAGGGCGTTAAAATGGTCATTGCGTATATTCAAGATGAAATGAGATTTGCCGTTACATACCCTAGTCCTCGAATTTCTTAAGATAAATTAGACGCTCTATTCGGAACGTTACTGAAGGAGGATGATTGTAAGAGTGTTTTAGTAGATTTTAACATAAAATTAAATCCCGGTCAAGGATCCAATTTCATAACTGAAATGGGTACTTTAGATTTTCCAATACGCACTCATCTAAAACATTTTACCACTAGGGGCGAAACATCAATGGATGCCATTTTCAGCAGCAAAATCATGCGAACAGGAGTCTATAGGAGCACTTACAGTTATCATTTACCTCTATATGGCAGAATTGATTGAATAGATTAATTTTTAAAAAATTGAAATTCTTCCAGCCAAGTGCGTCAATAAAATCTGGAAGAATTTCAGATTTTTTTAAACTTTTTTTTTTAATTCTTAGAGAGCTAAGGTCTGTTAATTTTAAATACTAATTCTCCTTATTGTCGCATTGAGTTACCTACTGATAAGCAGGGGCGTAGCCAGGGGGGGGGGATATCGAGATACATCCCCCCCGAAATTTTTGGATTAGTGATGAAATTCCATCTATTTATACACGTATAAGTTCATATCCCCCCCCCTCCCGAAAAATGTTCCTGGCTACGCGCCTGCTGATAAGCATGGACACCTAAGTGAGGCAGGAAGACATTTACATACTTTATATTCGCAATAAAACGCATAATATATATTTTTCCACTTTAAGCAAACCAGAATTTGCATTTCGAAAAGAATAAGATAAAATTAGGGATTGTCAGCATGATTAATTGCGACCGCTTTCAAAATGTTATATCCAAACAATACTGTTACGTCAATCCAGTACATCATGAAAAAGAAAAAAGAAGAAAGAGAAAAAAATGTAAAATTTCCTGCAGCTTTTCTCGTCGTTTCTCAACTTAAAAAAATGAAAAAAGTCATGTACGATCTTCCAGTCCGCACTTTGTGCGCTGTGTCTGCAGCATTCGTCACTGTCCTTAATAGCGTGTGTGTGTGTGTGTGTTTCAAGCTCGTTGATAACGTGCGTCAGTGACGTAGCTGCAATGTGATTTTCACGTCACTCTTGTTTGAGCAGATGCGCCTGTAACAAAAGGGAGGGGGGGGACCTAACTGCGTACTCCCGAAAAGAAATAAAATAAAAATTTCAAATAGAAAAATAATAGTATTCTTCCGCCCTCGTTTGGAAGGGATTACAATGGGCTTTGAGTGAATCTTTTTTTCTTCTTTCTTTTTGCACACCCACGCGAAATGGCTGCCATTTTCGGTCACGGCGTGATTTTTTATTTAACCCCTTGAGGCACAACCCTTTCCCAATGCTGAAAAAAGGGCAGCCGTTGCCATCGCTCGACTTAACTACCAGCAAGATGGCGGACGTTGGTAACGGCTGCACGTTTTCGACATTGGGAAATGGTTGCGCTTCAAAGGGTTAAAAGAACCTAACTGTTTGTCAATAGGATCAAAAACTGACAGCTATTGAAAACTGATATCAATTGAAAATTATGAAACCTGACTCTCCTTAAAAAAAAAAAAAAAAAGAGAAAAAGCCAAGGGGATTTTAATCTCTTTTAAAATATTCTCCGTTTAAAAAGAAAAAGAAAATTCCAGAAGCATGTTGACATCTTTATTCTCGATAAAAGATCTATTTTTATCTCCCTGGAAAAGGGGGGAGATACTTACATGAATGATTTAATTTTTATTTTCTTTTTTTATTTCGCGCATGTTTGCTACCTGGCTTATCCTTTTCATCTAATATGTGGTCCGTAATGGCGTTGCGTTTTCTCGTTGCCCGGCAACGGCCTACGTCATCAGGTGCTCTAAATATAGCGGGACTAAAACTCCTCCGCAATCGATCGCCCCGTTTCGAACATTCCAGTCCATTTTTCGGAACTGGCATTTTCTACTCGGACCTCGCGGACACCGGACAGTTATGAGATATCCGGTAAGTGGGTTTTTCCTGTTTTTTTTTACTTTATTTTTTATTTCATGAATCCTGGCTGCGTAGTGGATTAATATAAATTGTTGACAGCTGTTCACGGGATGTGTGGAATTCTTTTTTTGTGTGGTTTTGTCGAGTGTTGGACTGCTGTTCACAGAGTACGCAGTTCTGTTCACTGCAATATGGTTTCGCGCCTTTTTGCGGTACTCGTAACCGTTACGTTTGAGATTTAGGGTAGTAAACATGCATTGGTGAAGAAGTTAAAAAGGCTTGAGTATTCGAACAGGCCTGCTACAGTGGTGGTCATTAACCATTCTTTGTGTGTTGAAAATATTTATTCGCCTGCCAATAAAAAAAAGTTTAGTGTCACAATCGCATATAAACATGTCAGTGGCTTTCTCTTAGCTAATTGTTCAGTATTAGTATAATAAACTACTTTGTTGCCATTAATAGTTAGTTTAAAAACTATTAATTAGTACTTTCTGAAATTTTATGAGAACTGTCAGTCATAAAATTGTTCGACTATCAGTACCTTTTCATGTAAATGCGTCACGTATATTTTAATACAAGTTGTGTAGTTTCATTAGTGATATTCAAGCGATCGCTCAAAAGTAGTTTTAAAATAAGATTTTCTTAACGAAATTGGGAGGGCTCATGTCCTCCTGTGCCCCCCCCACCCTCAATTGTTACTCCATTGCCCGTCATCTAAATATAACACTCGTATATGATCCACCCAAAGAAATGCCAATAAGGAACTTGATAATTATGAATTTTCAGTTTTTATGGATTGTCATTTTAGAATTTTTATTTCTTTTGCACTTAATTTGCGACTTGGGTAATAATCCCAATTACAATTGGCATCCAGCAGCCTTGTGTTATATACAAATTAAAGCAAGGTTTAATAATAATGTCAGTCTGTTATTCTGACAGTCAAAAAGATTAAAATCATTAACACTTTATGTAAATGATCCTTTTCGAATACTTGGCGCAGTACTATGTAAATTGAAATGCTTTTACGCTCTTTAATATTTGAACTTGTATGAAGTGTCTTTGGGGGGGGGGGGGGGAGATTAACGATTTTACCCCTTGAGGCGCAACCCTTTCCCAATGCTGAAAAAAGGGCAGTCGTTGCCATCGCTCGACTTAACTACCAGCAAGATGTCGGTACCACCAAGGTGGCAAGTGCCGGCACAGCCAGCTGTCGTCAAAAAAGGGTCTCTAGATCTGTGGCCCGCGATGAACGTTTCGATCGTCCGCCATCGTGCTGGTAGTTAAGTCGAGCGATGGCAACGGCTGCCCTTTTTCAGCATGGGAAAGGTTGCGCTTCAAAGGGTTAAACTCGATCATCTGACTTGATTTTTTTTCCTTCTGGAGCCGCTGTTGTCGCATTCTTCCATTTTTCGGCAGATGTCACGGTACTGTTGAAAATAATCGTGACAATCTTTTTTACGGGAAATGGCGTGCTAAAAAGTAAAGGCTTCTCGTGGAGCTATGTCACCCGCAACTATTTTTTTTATAGAAATCCAATCTATTCTTCGTGACTGACAAGTCAAAACGTCAGAGTTTGGTGTTCCCAGAGCGGGAACACTGCGCGTTAAAGGGTTAAAAGAAAATATTAACAAATGCAATAGCGTCATTCATATTTTAATTTAGTATGAGAACGCACGCACAGAGTATGTCGTGTTTAGAGGAAACGGAAAAAGTATTGTGCTAATATTTTGTGTTTGTTTTTCTGCGAAGTTTTATTGAAAAAAAACAATTTATTAGCATATTTCATGCTCAAGCAGAGAATGAATTGAATGTATGACACCGCCCCCCCCCCTTTCGCAAGTCAACAAAATCAGTTTACTGTTAAGGGATCATTGAACTCGCGTTGACTATATTAGTGCGTATGTACGCTCATCGGTGTTCTGATTACTTCTGCTGAAATGTTATCTGAGTTTTTAACTTTTCATGATTTCATCAGAAAAATTTCTTACTAAGACATAAATGCCGAACGAGGTTTTTAATCTTCTGTAATTTAATATTTGATTTAATCAGATGTTTGTAATACATGAAAACGTTACTTAATGAGATTTTTCTAGTACATATAAAAGTTATATATAAAACTAAGTACATATAAAATTTAATATATATAAAACTAAACACATATAAAACTTATCGCTGAACTTTTACTTTGTAAAATAATTTATTGAAGAGCATTGGAAACTTAATGTGATCAATTTTTCTTTTTAGGAAAAATCTGAATTTTTTACTATTCAGAGGGGCGCCATTTCCTTCGTGTACAACAGTTTCTCCCCTCCCCCCCCTTCAAAAAAATTCAGTTTAAAATGTATTTTTAATTTTCCAGTTAATGTTTTTTATTTTAATATTTTTTTTTGACAACGTGACCATGAAATAATCAAGCTGTATTTTTATGCTTTTATATAGTGGGAATCCAATCAATAAAAATGTTTCACTATATTTATTAAGAGTTTTCTTTCTCTCTTTCGGCGAAAATTGTCGAAACATTATATTGGATTTCTTGAGTTCTCTTTCAGTTTGATTTTTTTCATTCTTCTCTTATAATTTGAACTATTATTTAGCTTTATGACATGCTATATTTAAATATAACAGGGATTAAACTCCCTCAGTTTTACCGAATTTAAAAGAAATCACCCCCTCCCCCCTCAAAAAACTTTTAATTTTAAAATGATCACATGCCTTTACCCCCTATAACTTAATTCCTTTTAGTTACCCCCAAACACTCGACTTACATAAAAATTTAAACTGTAGCTATAATTTTTAATTTTTGTGTCCTCAATTGTGGACGCCGCGGTTAAAAGAGGGTTAAAGTCCCCCCCCCCCCTCAAACACCCCAGCATTTACAGAATTATCATTTAGTCACTCATAACTGATTAAAACTCATAATGGAGTGATAAATTTACCGTATTTCTCACTTGGACACCAGTTTTTAATTCATTAAGAAGAAAAATCACGCATCTTGAGTATTAATCGGAGTTTTTCTGTACTGTTCTTTATCTGGAATGAATTTACAAAAGTATTAGAAATGCTTTCGAATATTTAGGTTTTTGAAGACGGACTGTTAGACTTTTAAAATGCAGTATTCGTCATTTACGAAGTTCTGTTGTTAGTGTTAAGTTGTATCGCTCTACCGCTGATACACGTCTATTACCACAGTCTCTATATCAGTTTTTCAGTTGTATATCTCTGAACAGTATACCAGACGATTGCAAGATTTTCGATCACTAAATGTTAATTGACAAGACAGTAATATGTCTTAATTCAATCAAATATTCGAAAGATAGCGCAATGTTGCAATTATACCAAGGTATTTACGCAAAATCTGTATATTACCATTCCTATTATGGATTAGTCGTTTTCGAAGGCCACGGCACAGCCAGCTGTCGTCAAAAAAAAGGGTCTCTAGATCTGTGGCACGCGATGAACGTTTCGCCGCCATCTTGCTGGTAGTTAAGTCGAGCGATGGCAACGGCTGCCCTTTTTTCAGCATTGGGCAATCCATCCAGCTGTTCTCGCATTCTTCCATTTTTCAGCAGAATTGCTTTTAAAAATAATCGTGACCATTTTTTTTACGGGAAAGGACGTGCTAAAAAAGTAAAGGGGATTCTCGTGGAGCTATGTCACTATTTTCATAGAAATCCAATCTGTTCTTCGTGACTGGCAACAGTCGAAACGTCAGAGTTTGGTGTTCCCAGAGCGGGAACACTGCGCGTTAAAGGGTTTAAAGTACATATAACTTTTCTGGCTTTCTCCCCTCGGCATCCGATCTACGGACGTGGATGTCGCCGGTTCTCCGACATCCCTACGCCCCATCCGACCGGCCGACACCACCCGCAAGTGTGGCATGCGGCCGAGTGCGTCACAACAAGCCACCATATGGTTAGGAAAAAAGCGGAGACGACGCCATTCACTTCGGCTATCGCGTGCGAGCGAGCGCAACAAGCAAGCCCTTGCGTCGTAGTACGTGTGTGGCCGCGATCTTTTATCGATCGGGCTCTGGGAGGAGGAGGAGGGGGGGGGAGGTAGGGAAGAGGGGGACACCTCGTCTTCATTCATGCTTTTCCGATCGGGAGTCGTGTGGGCGGTTTCCGAAAAGGTCGCCTCCGACGCAGTATAAAATATACCCACCGTGTTCGGCTGGCTTCGTGTTCGATCGGCGAAGCTTCGGCGAACTTTGATATTTTCCCCGTTACCCACCATCGACCGCCTTTTTCTTATGCTGAAAGTGTTTCTCTTGAGGAGGACGGGGGGGGGGCGCTTGAGGGGTCCGCGTGGTTGGTTCTTTGCGAAAAAATGGGAGAACCACATCGGCATAGTGCTTTGACATTTTAGCGAAGTAGTGAATTGTTTTACGCTGGTCTTCCGGTTTTTCATGACGTCATTCGGAAGCGGAAGAGGTTATTAGATTAGCGTGAAGTTCATAGGAATTTTTTGCGTGGGCTTCGGCTCAACTTTCTCGTACTATATAAAATTGTACATAGTATAATTGGGGGTATTTCAACATTTTGGGAAGGGGGGGGGTAGGTAGAACCCCCATTGATCCCATATAAATTTACGTCTTAGATATTCACTTGTTTGTGTTTTTTGTATTTTTGATCAATAAATTCATGATCGATCTCGTAGTTCGTCGGGGGGGGGGGCGGTTAGTTGTTTGCTTGTTTGTCAGGAGAGGACAGCTCGCGTCACTGATTGTGTCGCTTAGAGCTACATATACGTCCTTCCCGGTATTTCTCGCCACAATTTGGAACCTCATCAGAAGGTGGGGGACTTGTGAAAACTGGCACCTATCGGAAACTGCTAGCGACCGCCGAGAGGATTTTCGGGACCACGGACTTGGCGTGCACGTACACAGCATGTACACGGTGGTCTTTAGTGGTACGCCGGTATCGAACCCACAACCTTCCGGTTACGAGTCCAACGCCTTAACTACAGGGCTACCACGGCCCGGGGGCGGTTAGTTAGAAGATTGACATATACATCCATTTTATGGAAGGAAAATAGGATCTTTTACATTAATTTCTTTTTTCTCGGGGAGGGGGCGGTCGCCCCCTCCGCGCCCCCCCCCCTTTAATCCGTCCTTGCTCCATATCAAGGCTTAGCACCTACACTCCATGATTCACTCATGGAGTATAGGTGCTAAACCTGAGAAATCTGAAGAATTTGCAGAAACATTCGATGGTTTAGCCCAGAGGTCCCCAAACTGTGTGCGGCAGCGCCCTGGGGTGCGATCGTATGTCAGGGGTGCCGTGGAGATAATCAAGAAAAGTCTAACATTTGATGAAGTACAATCAAAACATTTCTCTGAACCGGTATCCCACAAAAAAAAAGTTAGCCATGCCGATGACCAGTGGGCGAAAACAAAAATATTTCATTCAAGTTCGAGAAAGTTCAGTGTCCAGTCGTCTCTCTTATACAAGAACTTCCTGAGATGGGGATGAGGCAAAATTCTCTATCGCTTTCCCAAGAGAGTACTTTCTTGATAGTTAGCCTTATAAGCACAAAAGAAATAATGAAAAGTCTTCTAAACTTCATATCCATACTGCTGTAAAGGTGACCTTTCGCGGAAGTTTTTAGCCCGAGAAGGGTGCCGCGATAAAAAAAAAAAGTTTGGGAATCCCTGGTTTAGCCCATTACACGACAACTTTGCATTACAAGTCTGAAATTAATTCGTCGAATTTTAATTAAATTGCAGATGTTATTTATGAGGGAAAGGAAAAATGTTTTTTAAATAATATTTCCAGGGAATGCTGCGCAAATAAAAGGAAAAGCTTTAATGTATTCAAACGATAATTACGATTTTGCATTACTCAATTTTAAGTGTTGGCCTATGTTGCTCGTGTTCAGTATTAACCATTTTAGGAGAAACTTCCTGCATTGTGTGATAATGCTGCTGACGGCATCGTTTCGGCCATTGTAAGAGCTTGCACTTTTTTGGTAGTAATTGTCGCATTACAGCAAGGAAGAGAATCGTGAAGACACAGTTTGCGAAACATTACATCAATTGAAAAGCATTGCACACTGGCGGGAATAACCCAGAACGTTTCGTTATTTCTGTTAAAAATAATGGGTATCTATTCCTTCCCTCCCCCAGACGCGATTTTAAGTGCACGCATTTAGCTCAACTAGCGGCGGTAACGCCACTTTCTTCGCGAAGTGCTGCGTAGTTCTTTTATGAAACGTCGTGACCGAGCCGAGTTGTTCGTGACCTGCTCATGTCCAATGTCGTGAATTGTCATTAAGCCTTTAACGCGCAGTGTTCCCGCTCTGCGAACACCAAACTCTGACGTTTTGACGGTTGCCAGTCCCGAAGAACAGATTTGATTGCTACAAAAATAGTTGAGGGTGACATAGTTCCAGGAGAATCCTTTACTTAGCACGTCCTTTCCCGTAAAAAAAATTATCGCGATTATTTTTAACAGCACTGACATCTGCTGAAAAATGGAAGAATGCGAGAACAGCTGGATAGATTGCCCAATGCTGAAAAAGGGGCAGCCGTTGCCATCGCTCGACTTAACGACCAGCAAGATGGCGGACGATCGAAACGTTCATCGCGTGCCACAAACCTAGAGACCCTTTTTTTGACGGCAGCTGGCTGTGCCGGGAAAGGGTTGCGCCTCAAAGGGTTACTGTCTTGTCTTTTGTCAATTAACATTTATTATTACATTTTAACTGGTAGTAATCGAAAATCTTGCAATCGTCTGGTTATACTGTTTAGAGATATACAACTGAAAAACTGATGTAGATACTGTGGTAATAGGTGTGTATCCGCGGTAGAGTGATACAACAATTAACACTAACAACATGACTTCGTAAATGCCGAAAACTGCATTTTAAGTCTAAAAGTCCGTCTTCAAAATTTAAATATTCGAAAACAAATACTTTTGCAGATTTATTCAAGATAAAGTACAAAAAAAATTGCGATTAATACTCAAGATGCGTGATTTTTCTTCTTAATGAATTAAAAACTGATGTCCAAGTGAGAAATACGGTAAATTTATTACTCTATTATGAGTTTTAATCAGTTATGATTGACTAAAGGATAACTCTGTAAACCCTGCGGTGTCTGTGGGGGAGAGATTTAACCCTGTTTTAGACCCTGCGTCTACAATTGAGGACACAAAAATTACCTATAAATTTAAATAGCTATAATTTTGTACGTCGAGCAGGGGCGTAGCCAAGGGGGGGTTAGGAGGGTCATAACCCCTCCATGAGGAATTTTTTGCCATACAAAATGTATATTCTTCACTCCCTTATCACACACATGTATGCATATATGTGAGTTGCAGTAGTCGTAACCCCCCCCATGAAAAATTTCTGGCTACGCCCCTGACGTCGAGTATTTGGGGGTAACTAAAGAGAAAAAAAAGGGGTCTCTAGATCTGTGGCACGCGATGAACGTTTCGATCGTCCGCCATCTTGCTGGTAGTTAAGTCGAGCGATGGCAACGTCTGCCCCTTTTTTCAGCATTGGGAAAGGGTTGCGCCTCAAAGGGTTAACTAGCAGCGGTAACGCCACTTTCTTCTGGAAGTGCTGCGTAGTCTTTTTTTTTTTTTTTTATAAAACGTCGTGACCGAGCCGAGTTGTTCGTGACCTGCTCATGTCTGTGTCGTGAATTGTCATTAACTGTGAATTTATTTGCCCGGTAACAACTGCGAATTGTGGCATCACCACGCGTAGGTGTTATTACAGTAGCCCATCCTTTTGTCATCCGGAGAAATATAAAACTGAACATGACACAACAGCGACAGCCATTCTAGACGGGCAAGTTGCCTTTGTAAATAAACCGTGACACGTTGAAGAGGGGGACAAAAAAAAAAAAGTTCTGGTTTGTTCGTAAGCTGTGTAATGGAATTTATGAATTGACTTTTGAACCGGTGTTTTTCTTTCTGTTTGAAGAAATGGTAGACATCTTCTCCAGTGCAATTTAGACAAGCCAACTGGTTTATTTCACGTACCGGACGTAAAGATTTTTAAATTATTGCGCCGAGCTTTCAAAAAGTCGAGTCAATTTATCATTATGAATGCATAGAACACATAGGGAGCAACCTCCGACCGGCGGGCCGGATGTGGTCCGTAGGGATGGACGCGAGACGAATAATAGGAGTCTCGCGTCTCGCAAAATAGCCTAAAAGCTTTGTCTCGTCTCGCAAAAATCCCTATATCGTAATGTTAAAAATGTGTGTCTCGTCTCGCAAAAAAGCTGTAAATCTGTCTCGTCTCGCAAAAAAGTCGTCTCGCGTCCATCCCTAGTGGCCCGCCACGGCTTTTGGTCCGGCCCGCGGAACTTATCAAAACCCTGTGTAAAACCCCTATGAACCATTCAAAATCCCATATAAATCCTAATTATATGGCCCGCGACTTTTCATAGGTTGCCCGTGCCAGGCATGGACCCTGAAACACTTTCCAACTCGGCTCTTTTGCGATGATTTTGGCAATGTGTCGATATGGGACGACATATCATCATTTGTAAACTTGAATTAGATTTTGGCCATAATTTCAAAAAAATTTGTTATATTATCTATCTTGCTTCAGGACCCATAAAAGAACTATAACCTTTTCAGTTAATAATATTTTTCCCTGGAACACATTTTTTAAATTGAAGACGCACCAATAACATGTATTTGAGTTTTTAATATTCGTATCCTATGGGAGCCAAAAGCATATCTTGCATGATTTCAAAGAAAAAGATATCCGTAAAATTCTTGCTGTAAATTAAAACACTCACGAATACCTAAACATCCATATGCGGACATTCTGAAATTCGTCCTCCAGTTCGTTAGACGTGAAAAAAAGAGGGTGGGCGGCCAATTTTCTTGGGGGGGGGGGGGGAATTGGAATTGACTGCTTAAATAAAAACCTTCAGGTTCCCATAGTGTACTTTGACAGATAAAGAAAAATAGTACTCTATGACAATACAGCAGTCGTGTAGCTACGAGGGTTTAGGGGGCTTATAACCTTCCCCCCATGAGGAATTTTTTGTCATGCAAAATGTATTTTCTCCACGCACTCTATTTTAACCCTTTCGACGCAGCTGGCTGTGCCGCACAGCCAGCTGCGTCGAAAAGGGGTCTCTAGATCTGTGGCACGCGATGGACGTGTAGATCGTCCGTCATCCTTTCCCAATGGCGCAACCCTTTCCCAATGCTGAAAAAGGGGGCAGCCGTTGTAATCGCTTGACTTAACTACCAGCAAGATGGCAGAAGATCGAAACGTTCATCGCGTGACACAGATCTAGAGACCCTTTTTTGGCGACAGCTGTCTGTGGGCACAGCCAGCTGTCGTCAAAAATGGGTCTCTAGATCTATGTCACGCGATGAACGTTTCGATCGTCCGCCATCTTGCTGGTACCCTACTAGCAATTTTGCCCGGGCCGTCATCGGCTGGCTGCGTGGCCCGTAGTAGCCCGAGCAAAATTGCTAGTAGGGTAGTTAAGTCGAGCGATGTCAACGGCTGCCCTTTTTCCAACATTGGGCAATCTATCCAGCTGTTCTCGCATTCTTCCATTTTTCAGCAGATGTCAGTGCTGTTAAAAATAATCGTGACATTTTTTTACGGGAAAGAACGTGCTAAAAAGTAAAAGGATTCTCGTGGAGCTATGTCACCCGCAACTATTTTTATAGAAATCCAATCTATTCTTCGTGACTGGCAACCGTCAAAACGTCAGAGTTTGGTGTTCCCAGAGCGGGAACACTGCGCGCTAAAGGCTTATACGGGAAAACTTCTTAAGCGTGAACTTCTGCATATAAATTCTTTCAACGAATGCTTATGGTCCACAACCTTGCACATGCATTCTTTGCCTACAAGAATGCCTGCCAGCTTGTAATGAAAATTGCGCTCGTTAGACTAATTCTTGGATAAAATGAACGCCCCTAGGAAATAATTCTTCTTAGGTCCGGATTTTCGTAACCTTATCGGCGAATTAACTCTAGTGATACTAATGAGATAGCGAAAAAGGATTAAAGTATTAACAATTACCGAGTCGCGAATCCGTTTAAGTACAGAGTTGGAATCGGTGGAGCATGTGATTGCTGGATTCTCTCTCTCTCTCTGGTGGGGAGTAAAGTCTGGCTTCTGAGAAACTTATTTTGATGTGAGGTGGGAGACTATCGAATTCGATATCGAAATTGTAGGGGAAAGTAAAATAAAATTTTCAGTGTTTATGGTTGCTTTAACTATTTTAACCCTTTAATGCGCAGTGTTCCCGCTCTGGGAACACCCAACTCGGACGCTTTGACTGTTTGCCAGTCACGAAGAATAGATTGGATTTCTATCAAAATAGTTGCGGGTGACATAGCTCCACGAGAATCCTTTACTTTTGAGCTCTTAATTTCCCGTAAAAAAATGGTCACGATTATTTTTAACAGCACTGACATCTGCTGAAAAATGGAAGAATGCGATTACAGCAAGATGGCGGACGATCGAAACATTTATCGCGTGTCACAGATCTAGGGACCCTGTTTTGACGACAGCTTACTATGCCGGCACAGACAGCTGTCGTCTTATTCTATTGAATATTTATTTCGATATTCAGTAGAATATCGACATATATTTATGTGAATCTTATTCTACTGAATATTTTTTCTTAAAAGCATATCATTTATTCAGAGAATCGTCGTAAGTTTCTAATTTATATTTCAGAAATTGATTTTTTTTTTTTTTTCTAAATGCAACTGATTAAGACAAAATTATTGGGCTAGAATTAAGCTGTTTTCAATATGCTGGCAGAACAACTCTAAATGTACATAGTGGTTTTATTGTATTTTATAAATTTCTTTCATTTCAATTTTGGAAAACTTTTTAGAAAATTTTATCTTTTACATTCTCTTGTTAAAATCGAGAAAAAAAAAAATGTTTTGATATAATTTATCAGATTCCGAAATTTAAACTTGACACTAGCATGTTTTCTTTTTTTCCCCCTCCCACGCTTAACAGATTATTATTACAGTTTATCTGATTTGCCAACACCTGCTTATAATTTTTTTTTTCCTCGTCTTTTAATGAATATACGGGAAAATAAGAGGTCGCGACATTTAAGATTAATACTGTTTCCCTGTTCAGCACCTTTTGCATTTTCCGTAGGCACAGATGGCTGGAGTAAAGAACGTCAAACGGCTGCAAACCATGAATTCTAGCTTTTTCGAATATACATCTGGGGGAATTTTTCCTCTTTTCAACAATTTCGATGCAGAGAGAGAAAAAAAAAAAATACTCCTGCGTTTTCGATACAGGTGGACGCATTTTGTTAGCCATAAATTTGCTAATTCAACGATGAATGGAATATAACTTTTTGTGTGTGTGTGAAATGCGTTTTTATTGTGTTCGGGAGTGTCACGATTTCAGGAAGTATGTTCTACTATGGTTTCCGTTATACCTTACCATCAGACTCTGACCAATCCACATAGCCAACATTCTTGGTCTGTGCACCAAACGTCACTCATTCTTCTCTTTACTGTAAACAACTTTACTAACGATTAAGTAGTATATTTTGTTAACCCTTTGAGGCGCAACCCTTTCCCGATGCTGAAAAAAGGGCAGCCGTTGCCATCGTTCGACTTAATTACCAGCAAGATGGCGGACGATCGAAACGTTCATCGCGTGCCACAGATCGAGAGACCCTTTTTTGACGCAGCTGGCTGTGCCCGCGCACAGCGGCTGCCCTATTTTCAGCATTGGGCAACCTATCCAGCTATTCTCGAATTCTTCCATTTTTCAGCAGATATCGGTGCTGTTAAAAATAATCGCGACCTTTTTTTTTTTTTTTTTTTTTTTTTTTACGGGAAAGGACATGCTAAAAAGTAAAGGATTCAGGATTCTAGATCTAGAGACCCTTTTTTGATGCAGCTGCATCAAAAAAGGGTCTCTAGATCTATGTGGCACGGGATGAACGTTCGATCGTCCGGCATCTTGCTGGTAGTTAAGTGGAGCGATGGCAACAGCTGCCCTTTTTTCAGCATTGGGCATTCTATCCAGCTTTTCTCGCGTTCTTCCGTTTTTCAGCAGATGTCAGCGCTGTTAAAAATAATCGTGACAATTTTTGTTACGGAAAATGACGTGCTAAAATGTAAAGGATTCTCGTGGAGCTATGTCACCCGCAACTATTTTTACAGAAATCCAATCTATCCTTCTCGACTGGCAACAGTCAATACGTCAGAGTTTGGTGTTCCCAGAGCGGGAACACTGCGCGTTAAAGGCTTAACTGGTGTTTTGTAAACAGCAAAATCGTCTCTAGTATGCGCGCAAAAAAAAAAAAAAAACTGTTTCGGAGAGTGTCTTCGTAATCGATGCTTCCGCCTTGATTCATCTTTCTTGTTCGAGCTGAAATGCGAGTTTGTGTGGGAGTGCCGCGCTGCCAGGAAGCACGTTCTACAAAGGTTTCCGTTATTTGCATTTCTCCGTTGTTGGTGTCAACAGCATTACGGTATGATGCTTCTGACAGCGTTTTGCCTCGATTAGCTGGCTCTCTGTCATGCTCTGTTAGTGAAAACTGAATTTTCTTTTTTCAGTTTTTCTGTTGCATAGGTTAGCCATGTTGTTGAACATGGCTTTATGTCTAATCAGCATCCGACAGTGTAGGCATGGTTCAAATCGGTTGGTTTTTAGCCAAGGTTTTAACCATGGTCACTGGTTAATTGTGTTAACCGGGTTTATTAGTTATTGTTATTAGTAAAAGGTTTATTTTCTTTCCTTACGTCTTACAGAATTTGCGGGCATCAATCTCTATTAACAATTGAATCGGTGAGCGGAGAAACCACTTCAGTCACTAAAATGCGAAAAACAGTTTTCGATGAAAATAAGCTTAGAAAGGCAAGATGGGTGTTGAGGGCAGGAACGACGTTAGTTTCGTAGATACGAGGCTTCTTTTTCGAACGATGGGCGACAATGATCAATGGTCGACACACGACAATGAATCAATGGTCGAGAACATAGGCGCACCTACGGGGGGCTATGGGGGCTGAAGCCCCCCTAAAGGTAGAAAGTTAGAAGTGAAAAGCGTTTAAAAAAATGAAAATTGTCGCTAATTAATTTTTTTAGCTTTTTTTTTTTTAATTGTCCTCAAATTATTTCTAACCAAAAAAGACTTTTATTTAAAAAAGTTTTTACAGTTAGTTTAAACACTGTTACACACGGTTGCAACGTCGCTCAAAAGATCAGATAATTATTTATGACTCTATAATGAGTTAAATTGCTTGTGTTCTATGGGACAGTCAAGTGATACCGCATATTTTGACGTTATAAGAGAGTTTCAACTAACCGAGGTCACGATGACAGAGTTCAGCAGTATTTGTATGTAGCCCAGCCCCCCCTAAACTAAAATCCTGGGTGCGCCACTGGTCGAGAATGAACTGTTTCAACACTATTATTAGCCACCTGCCCTGCCCTAGAGGTGGTTTTCTAAAAAAATAGTTATTCCAGCTTCAATGTTAGATTTTCATGTCCATAGTTTTCTGCAAGCAGAGCACTTTTTTTCTCCTAAATTCGTGTTCTTGACTTTTGTAAACCATAAATAAGGTTAGATAATAAATGGTGATTTGATTGGATTTGAATGATTACCTTTATCCAAGTTTTCGGCTGAATAAAAAAAAAAACCAGTTGAGTGCAGAAACAGCATGAGTCCGAATCCAATTTTAAATTTTCCTGAGCCTAATGGATGTCGAAATTAGGTAATATTTGCATGACAGAAACATCAATGCATGTTATGACAGAGGGGAAAAAAGTTTAAATATATGAAAATTTGGAGGAGTTACGAAGTTTTTTTTCTCTCTCCTGAAAAATTTCCTATTTGTGACTGAGGTGGTATCTGCACTCACCGATTCAATTGTGTACTCAACAAATATAAATCTGGATGGGAACGACCATTCATATGAATCTTTATCAAGGCTAAATAACCTATATATTTAGTGACTTTCATCTAGTCTGTGGATTTTTGCTCTTACCTATTTTAGTATCTACAGCAGATGGCCAAATTATTAGTAGCAGTACCCAGATTTTTGTAGTTTAAATTTTTTGAGTAGAACGTAGATTTAGATTTTGTAGCTACATTTTATGTATGGAAAAGAATTCTATTTGCATCATGAGGATAACATATTTAACCCTTTAACGCGCAGTGTTCCCGCTCTGGGAGCACCAAACTCTGACGTTTGGACTGTTGCCAGTCTCGAAGAATAGATTCGATTTCTATAAAAATAGTTGCGGGTGACATAACTGCACGAGAATCCTTTAAATCTGCTCAAAAATGGAAGAACGCGAGAACAGCTGGATAGATAAAAAGGGCAGCCGTTGCCATCGCTCGACTTAACGACCAGCAAGATGGCGGACGGTCGAAACGTTCATCCCGCGCCACAGATCTAGAGACCCTTTTTTGACGTAGCTGGCTGTGCTGGCACAGCCAGCTGTCATCACACGTACACATCACACGATGGCGGACACGCTGTGTCCGCCATCTTGCTGGTAGTTAAGTCGAGCGATGGCAACGGCTGCTCTTTTTTCAGGCTTGGGAAAGGGTTGCGCCTCAAAGGGTTAAACTAGATGAAACAAAATTTAGAGTTGTGTCCTTAAATATTTTGACACTTACTGTATCATATTTTAATTTAGTCTGGAGCAGTATATATCCAATCTGGATACTGTGACATTAAACTCGCCCAACCAACCGATGAACATATAATTTCTGGAGGTTGTAAAAGCCAAAGATGTCGGCTATTAACGTAGCTGAGGTGGAAGTGAGGGGGGGGGGCTAAGCCCTTCTTAAATGAATTTTAACCCAATCTTTCTCTGGGAGACAAAGCAGTCTAATCCTTTTGAAAATCTATCCAGTTAAACAGATGTCCACAAATCATGATTAATAAAATCTTTCAAATTTGTGCATTCAGAAACAAGCAGATTGTTAAGCTTTTAACAGCCATACTTATTAAATTTTCCTAAACTTTAAAAATGTTAATTTTCCGTTAGCTTTTCTGTTCAGATTCAAATTTATTTAAACGGTTGGCAGCGATCAAATGTTCGGAAAAGCGAGTGGAATCATTCCAGATATTTTTAATTCTGTATTATACGTGCGATTTTCTAAAAATTGTTTTTTTTTTCTAAATGAAAGTCCTGTACGTTTGGAAGGAGGAAAGAAATAGCACATGTCTATCAGCGGACTTTTAACTTTAAACATAAAGTTCTTGTATCCGAACAATGACGTCCCTTCTATATCTGTCTTGTCTGTGATGTCGGCGATAAGAACGCTCAATTAAGTTTTGTTTGTTGCTCCAAGTGTTATCTTGTTTCAACAAACAAGAGGAGTATATTGAAAAAATTGTTCCGATGTTGTTTTTTAGGTTGAAGAAATTAATGCTTCCGGAATAAGCTCAAAAGTTTTTTTTGACTGAAAACACGTACATGTTTACACACTGTATTATTGCTCGTAAATTGAAAACCGGATTCCAACGCATTTTCAGTTTTGGAGCTTGGAGACAGGGTGCGAACTGAACATTTTCTCCAGTGGTGGGGGGGGGGGCATTTTAAAGAAAACATTCTCCAGGGGGGGATACTTGAAAAGGAAAAGTAGAGAAGGTGCAAATGCTTCCCTCGCATGATATTACTTGGCAAATGCAGTCGCCGACACGTGTGGGAACTGACTTATATTCAAACAAAAGTCATAGATTGTTTGTTCTATGGAATCACAGATACACAAGCTACATACAATGTACCTGTATTGGAAGCCACCCTTGAGGGTTTTTAGCTTAGAAAAGAGACGAAATTTTAAGGCAGTCGCCTTAGAGTATAGTAACAAACGATAACATAACTTCATTTTGACTTCTTGACTTCAATCCCAAATCTTCACTCACCGGTTTAACATTTCTTCAGCAGGAGATAAATAGTATCCCTGGCAGGGATCCATTAATATTTCTCTAGCCAGGGATATTACATTCTTCAGCCGGGGACGATCCCCGACATCCCCCCCCGTCAATTCGCACCCTGCTTGGAGATATGATTTGTTTAGGTATGACGAGTTATGCGGGGTCTTCAAGAATGGTATCAAGGCAACCCCACTGACTATATTTAGTGTAGAAGATGGTAGACTCCAGTTAAAACTTCGCAATTCTCCATTTAGCCGAGTACCCTTATAAGCTCTTCAAAAAGCACCAAGAGTGAATTTCTTCTTCTAATCTAGCAGTTACACTGATGAGCATTTAGGGATTGCGTTGCTTATATTGTATGGCACATTTTCAATTGATGCTTGAAGTAATCCAGCAATGTTGACTTTTGCAATTTCTATCATCAGGACACTGTTAGATAATTCTGTCAGAAGTATGCCTTTGACTATTACTGCCGTAAACTACGAAACGGGTTTTCTTGTTGGTAACTAACCAACCAAGAGATTAAGCGGACATCAGTTTTTCGTCAACCTGGAAGTGGGGATTAAAATGCTTTTCAGACATATATCTACTTCAGTTTAGTAATAAACTATGCATGTATAAATCCCACCTTTTATGCACCAAGGTTGGAAGGAGAGAGAAAAGGTAACTTCAGGTATTCTCCCCCCAAGTATTGGTACTGTTGGACATTGCAAAGAAATATTTAGGGTCTTCATTTACAAAATCTAGTTTCAGCATTTTAAGAAATGTTTTAGGGGCTTGAATTCCTTTCTGCATCAGTTGCTGTTAGGTTTCTAAACTTGCTTGCAGGTACGTATCAGCTTATGGCTGCTGTATTACATTCCTTTCCCCACCATGGCAGAGTGGATAAAGACACTGAATATTGTAGATGGATAAAGTGTGAAGGTATCCTATCGCACGGCCATCGATCTAACGTCCGGAGTTCTGGGCTGTTTTTTCCTTATGTAACGTGAATACCCGTTAAAACCCTTTAGACCTCAGAAGACCTTCGGAGACTGAAAGACCTCCGAAGGCAGATAGCCATCGAATAGCTTTGGCTTAATGCACAACACACATTTCTAGGGATGTCGCCAGCATGGCGACAAAGCTACAATTGTGGCCAAATCGTAACCGATCGTCGCCAAAACTGTGAACAACCATGGACGACAACTAGTCGCCTGAAACCATGGGGCTAAGAGCTTTTTCAGTCGCCTTCTTTATTCGCAAATTGTCAAATCGCTTTAAAGTCCACTATTAGGGTTTGGTGGTTATATAGTATACGCAGGGACGTACCCAGAAAAAAAATTTCGGGGTGGGTCCAAAAATTTCGGAGGGGTCCAAACGGTGAAAAAGACAGAATTTTATACAACAAAACTTCATCATTATTATTTTGTTTACAAAAACTGAAATTTCGGAGGGGGTCCGGACCCCCTGGGTACGTCCTTGAGTATACGTATTGGTTTGAATAACCGAGAATTTGAGCTGTGTTATGTCGTTTTCGTAGAAGTACAGATATGTGTAATAAGCAATTCCTGCAATAAAAGTAAAATTATGGCAATTCTAACGCGTCTATCAGATTTGCTTTTTAGACCGCCTCTTGGTGGTCTTTTTGGACCTCCAAATTTTATTCGCAGGTTGACTCGTGGCTTCCCTACGCATTCCTTTCAACCAGGCCCGGACTGGGAGGGTTGGGGCCCGCCCGTCTCAAGAGAAGGAGGGCCCGGGTTATTGTGTAACCGATAAATAGTAGGATGTGTTAACTTTCGGGGTATGGGGGGCAGGAATGGTGTTATTATTAATTGACTGATAATTAATGCATTCATAAAATATTGATCTATTAATTAATGTACGTCCTTCATATTAATTAATCCCTTGCTCATTCGGGAACCCTCTCTCAAAAACTTTTGAGAACTATGGATTTAAAATGAAGTGTTTTGAAGCCTTCTGGGGCGCAATTGCAGCTGCAAAAAATTTTGCAAGTGTCAAACTTTAAGTTCTATCAGTACAGCACTTTTTTTTTTCCTTTCTTTTTACATTCCGAACATGTACCATGTAAGGAAAGTATTGTAATCATGAAAAAATTAGACTTCGAGATTTTGGTGTATTGACACGTTTTGAGGTCTTCTGAATTCATTTATGCTATTTTTACGAGATGTGTGTTTGTGTGTATGTGAGTGAACACGATAGCTCCTAAACGGAGCATTCGATTGAGCTCAAATTCGGTATATATGTTATAAACCACCGTCGCAAGACCGGTATTGATTTTGGTGTGTATAGGACTTATAGTTTTTCTACAGGGCTACGACAAAGATTGCTTTTACATTACGGCCTACGGGAGGAGATTCTTGAAAGTGTGCTAGCGTTTAAACGGTACATTCGATGGAGCTCAAATTGGGTATAGATGTTATACACCACTATCGTAAGACCGGTATTGATTTTCATGTGTATAGGACTTATAGTTTTTCTACAGGGCTACGACAAAGATTTCTTTTACATTATGGCATATGGGGAGAAATTATTGAAAGTGTGCCAGCGTTTAAACGGCGCATTCGATTGAGCTTCAGTTTGGTATATATGTTTGAAATATTCATTGATTTAAAATTTATTTAAATGCCTGGTAATGATCTTAATCGTACGTGTTCGGAAAGTCGAGTGGAGTCACTCCAGATTTTTTCTGTTTGGGGGCCCACCCGTCTGCAGATAGTCGGACACCCTGGCCAGTCCGGGCCTGCTTTCAACTGATCGGATAATTATGGATTTCAATAATCCTTCGTCATCCTGTAGCCTTCACCCCCGATGCGTTTTCCTTGGATATGTATCAAACAAGCCGATATGTTCGCATGTTCTTTTATCTCCTTTATGCAAAGAATAGTGTATTTACAAAACTGTTCGGCATAATTTAAAAATAGCTTTCGTTCGGCGTTTTTTTTTCCCCCCACGAATAAGCGCCAAACTATTCCGTTCGTCATTCCCGTTTCGTTTTAGTAATTCTGTATTTTTTTTATTTTTTCCAACTCAATGTTGCACTGCTTCACCTGAGGAGAGCATTGCGCCACTGACTTTTCTTCGTACGGTGGTCAAAGTAAACCACCACACGAAAGGCCGTCCTTCAGATGTTACAGAAAAAAAAGAAAAAAAAAAGGAAACTGAAGCTTGTCCTTCGCGTTTATCCCACTGAACAACCCGTTCAAACGTAACCTTCCGTTACGGCAATAGCCAATTCCGTAACGTCCGATAGGTTGTACTCATCAGACCCTTCGTTAGAGCGGCCCTGGTTCTTCGCGCGCCATTTTGTTTCGTTAGGGGGATAGTGTTCTGGTGGACTGGTGTTAAATGAACTGAAATGTACTGTGAGATTAGGTGCTGTGGCATGGTTCTGTTTGTATGGATATTGCATTTTTTATGGTAGATTACCCAGGCAGCGCAACAATGTTTTCTGGACGACATTTAACGTTCATAGAACACAGGGACGTACCCAGAAAAAAATTTCGGGGAGGGTCCAAAAATTTCGGAAGGAATTCTGTGAAAAAGGCAGAATTTTCCACAAAGACTTCATTATTTTGCTAACAAAAATTGAAATTTCGGGAGGGGTGCGGACCCCCTGGGACCACCCCCCCTGGGTACGTCCTTGATAGAGCAGTACATTCAATAGACGTATATAGAACTTATTGTATTGTATGCCCGGGTATGCGTTACAACCACCGGTGGTGGATATGGTCATATGGGTACCCATATGAGTATTTTTGGGAGGGGGAGGAGGATTTCGGCATTTCAAACCTTTTAGTACTAGGAATTAACCCTTTGAGGCGCAACCCTTTTCCAATGCTGAATTTCCCAATGCTGAAATTTTTTCAGCATTGGGCAATCTATCCAGCTGTTCTCGCATTCTTCCATTTTTCAGCAGATGTACATGTAAGAGCTGTTAAAAATAATCGTGACCATCTTTTTACGGGAAATGCCGTGCTCAAAAGTAAAGGATTCTCGTGGAGCTCTGTCACCCGCAACTATTTTTATAGAAATCCAATCTATTCTTCGTGACTGGCAACCGTCAAAACGTCAGAGTTTGATGTTCCCAGAGCGGGAACACTGCGCGTTAAAGGGTTAAACATTGGCTCAACTGTCCACGCTAACGGAGGTCTGAGATGCCCAGCAACGCTTTGGCAACCATGGGGTCTTTGGAGTGCAGAAGCCAGTGGCGTAGCCACAGGAGAGGGGGTTAGGAAAATCGCACCCCCCCCCATGAGGAATTTTTTTGTCATACAAAATGTATTTTCTTTCTCTAATCACACACACATACATATGAGATGCAGTGGTCGTAACCCCACCCCATGAAAAATGTCTCTACGCCACCGGCGGAAGCCTATGCCTCGGCCAGTGTGTCACCCTGACTCTTTAGTCCCTTGTGTTTGATCCTCATTATATCGACCTACTCAAGGGATGAAAGGCTGAACCAGCCCGCGAATCGGACCTCTGGCACGGCAGCACAATGCACTAACTGTTATACCGCTGGACTTTAGTATTAAAGTAATAGGAAAAATAGTTCAGTATGCTATAAAAGGGATCATTATTCCGATGGTTAAACGGGGCTGGGGCCACCACCAGCGGATGTTACGGGAGGGGGATGTATGGGAAAGCGTTTTTATCCAAGATAAGCAATTTTTTCTTATTAATTTTTTAATATTTCACTGATATTTTAACCTGTTCATTCTCGTGGTTTAAAAGACCCAGCGGAGAAGGCTCCCTTTGTGTAACCAGTGTTGCTTCCCCATCTTGGGTTTCTGAATGCTCCACTGGGGTCGGCCGTTTCGCCTGTGCAATTGCTGAAGTCTTCTCCGCAGCGTCTTTTCAATAATGAGGAAGGATTGAACCTAGAATCGGTGGTGGTTAAACTCCCTTCCCGCTGTTGTTTTAGGGTCTTAGGCAGGGGCAACCGCCCCGGGCCCTGCGCTTTTGTGGGCCCCGCGCCCGCCATTACAATTTTCAGGGACATATAAAAATTACAAATATAATGTTTCTGTGTCATGTAATTTTTTTTAAATACATTTTCAAATTCATTGTTCGAGGGCCTTTCCTGGCAGCATTGGAGAAGGTCTCGTCCAGTCTGTCTCATCAGATCAGAGACTGGGGGCTGCGCAGCCAAAAGGGGGTAGGTGGCGATGTGGATGTATGTGTTTTTAACGCTGCAATATTTAACTTTTAACTGTAATTTTTTTTCTTTATTTGTTTGCAATTTTACTGACACTTAGAAAACAGGCACGACTCGCGAGCAATTTTCGAGCTGGCATCAGACCGTGTACCCCACGTGGATTAAGAGCCCCGCACCCAAGATTTGCCCCGCAATTGCTAGGGCCGGCCCTATTAGGCATTCAGTGTGCTCAAGAAGCTCCATCGCCCAGCACTGTCACTGCAGAATTTTGAAAGAATACAGTCGATTGTGGGAATAATCGATAATATTTATTTGCCAGGAAAGGACAGCGTCACTGAATGTGTCGCTTAGAGCTACATATACGTCCTTCCCGGAGTTTCCCGCAACAATTTGGAGCCTCATCAGAAGGTAGGAAACTTCTGAATATTGGCACCCCTCGGAAACTGCTAGCGCCCGCCGAGAGGACTTTCGGAACCACGGATTTAACGTGCAAGTACACCGTGATCTTTAGTGGTACGCCGGTATCGAACCCACAACTTTCCGGTTACGAGTCCAACGCCTTAACCACTGGGCTACCACGGCCCAAAATCGATAATATTAAGAATTCAACTTAAATATTGGACTAGGGCAAAAAAAAAAATTTTCTACCTCAATCTGATAGAAATTAACGCCTTCCTTCGCGCTCCCGTTTAAATCACGGGCTTATCTTTCTCCCTCTATTTCTCGTGCCCGTGATATTTTCGGGTAATAGCGTTCAAAAGTTATGCGCTAGAAAGATTAGAGCATTTCAGTTCTTATACAAGCATTTTATATCTCATTTTACACAACAGATGACAGTACCAGACTATTTTTAACTTAATTGGAGGTAATAGTTTATTTTTAAGTAGATGGTAGCACTATTCCAGTACGTGTATTTGTGATATGCATTGTGCAATCTTGCCTCACTTTTTTTTGTCTTCAAAGAAAACTTCACAAATATTTATTTTAGGAAGTAAGTTCAATAAAATTCTCCTTTAGTGTTTAAAACATATTTTTAATGATTCCCCGATTACTCGAAAACACACATTCAGCCGCAGTTACCCTAAATGCTGTCTTTTCCTGCAAATGTAACTTTTTATTTTCCTTTAGTGCTAAAAAGATGTCCAAAACCTTAAAATGAATATGTATTGTACATGCACTTATTTTAATACAACTTTCTCGAATAAAAAAATAAGCACGTTTATGACTGTTTTTTCAAAAATAATACGACCTTTAAGGGGCTAAAGTAGTTAGATGATTTTGGTACCTCAAAATACACGCTACAGCAGGTAAATGTGCTTCTGTTCTAAATAAATTTTAACAAAATCGTCTGATATTTACATTATTATTAGTACTAGAGTTGCTATTGCACAAGAAATGATGTATGGGAAGTAAAATACGGATATCTCCTCCCTTCCTCCCAGGACTGCCAAGAATGGGAATTTACCTTAACCACTGATCTGAACGGACCACTATGGTAAATTAGCCGTGCAATGGAAAATGTCGTTGAACACCTGTAGAATTTTTAAGGCTGTAAATTTAAATTAAACGCTTGTCATTTAACGGTAGACTCAACTGACGAATTATTTTCTTAGAAACTGCATCGCAGATATGTTTAAGATTAATCTGTTTATATTCAAGGAAAATAATAAAGTCAATACATACAGTCGACGCTCGCTTTTAAAAACTCGTAGGGGCCACTGAAATAGTTCATAAAATATCCTTCGAGATCACTCTAGTTCGTAAAAAAAAAGAGCGTGTGCTGAATTTAAACTAAATTTATAAAGCCTTAAACAATTTTTATTCCCTTAGAGAACTCTTGATAAATTCAGCTTCATCTCACCATATTATACTCTTATCGTCTGCTCATAAAAATTCTTTTACGAAAGGTCTTTGCATAATTCAGGATACTTTGATATTTTGTGAGCAAAAACTTACAGTTGCCATGGCAACATCTGTTTTGGAGCCTTGACGGTGACCGCCATGTTTGTTTGAAACAAGAAAGTTGTACTTGTTTTAGCTAGTACAGCAGACTGTACAGGATTTGTTAGTAATTTTTTTTGGAGGGGGGAGGGGGGGGATTATGTGTTTGTTGTAGAAAATTTGTACTTTTACTTCAGTTTTTCTTTTTTTATGAAAACTTGCCGGCGCCTATCAAAACTTAACTTTCAGACATAATTAAAATTTGAGAAACGAAATATGTTTTTAAGCACAAATTGCAATGAGCCAAAACACACTATATGGGCCGGGGGGAAGAGCTGTTGTGTGTTTTTTTTTCTTTTTTAAGCATGTAAATTTTTGATCGTATGGCGGCAAAATTGATTTTGTAATTAATGCCTCTTGTTTTAGCTTTCTAAATCAGTTTGAATATCGTTACTATCTTTTTTTAGAACTAATTGGAATTTTTAACACTACTTATTTAAGAGGTAGAGGTAAGAATAGTTGTTGATTTTTCTCTAAGTGAGTTATTGAAGTTTTTGCTTTATCGCAAAACATCCTTATTCCAAATTGTGAAACTTAGCTGAAGTACTGTAAATGAGTTAGTTTAATATATATGAAAATTTTAATACAGTTATGAGAATTCGTAATTTTCTCGAAGATTTCAAACGTCAAAACTCCAGAAAAGACAAATGTAACTTCATTTGAATTAGTTTTTGTGTTTTGTAAAAGTGCCACTTTATAGCAGTTTTTTATGCTCGTTTCAACCCTAAAAACTTAAACATTCTAAAATATACATATTTTATGTATTACTCGGTTTTAACTGTTTTATAATATATGCAAATAAATAGGCAATTAAAAAGAAAAACCGCTTCTAAGGTAGACATTATTATTAGATATGCACATAGTTTACTTGACATTTAGAGACATGAATAAACAGAAAATTGGTTAGACATGCATTTATCTGCCAGTTCTTTGTTATATTGGCTTGATAATGTATATATAGAATTACATTTATATCCTTCAGTTCGTGTTTGTATTTGTTTGGTAGTGAATATGTGTTTGAATTACAATATTCCTCAGTTCGTTGTTATATTTTTTTGATAATGAATATATATTAGAATTACATATATCCCTCAGTTTGTTATATTTCTTTGTAATGAATATTTATTAATTATATATAAATCCTTCAGTTCGTTGTAATATTTGATAATGAATGTGTTAGAATTTCATACATCCGTCAATTCGTTGTTATTTGTTTTGATAATGAATGTGTTAGAATTTCGCACATCCCTCAGTTCGTTGTTATTTGTTTGATAATGAATACATGTTAGAATTTCATGCATCCCTCGGTTCGTTTTTGTAGTTGTTTCGTAATGAATATGTATTAGAAAATGAATATATATCGACAGGTGATGTGTTGATTTAATTGTTCTATGTCATTTGCCTAAGTTCTTTTTATGCCGAATTGCACCTTCACACCCGAAAACTTCGAAATATGCCTAACAAAATCAGCAAATATTTCTAAGTATTTTTATCAACAGCATGATTTTAATAATAAATGTGCCTTTTTTTAAAACACTGTATTTTTATTATAATAGGAGACACGTCTTTTTACCTTTATGAATCAGTCTGGAAAAATCTATTCGGAGTATTGATTTTTCAAATGAGTCTACTTAGCTAAGATTCTGAATTTAGACAATTTTCATTCATAGCTCGCAAGTAAAAATTTAGCTATATATATATATATATATATATATATATATATATATATATATATATATATATATATATATATACACGGGGAAAAGTATTTAATGTCCAGTTAATTCGAATTTTTGAACATGTAAAATTACTTTAAATTCAAGATATTGATGAGAAATGATTAATGCACTGTACATCAGCGATGATTTTCAGTAATTTTTTTTCTTTTTTAATTTCGGTAATATAAAAAAAAAATTCACTTGCTGATAGAATGTTCTGTTTTCGTAACCCAGTGCAACTTTTTAAACTGTTTGATAGTTACGTCTAACTCGAAAATAATAAAATACTGCAACGTCCTTCGTTAATATTCTAAGCATTCTGGTTATTTTTCTCACTCGAATTATGATGAAACTGTTTACCTTTCTACTGAAAAGACCTTTTTCCTACAAATAAATCTCTTGAAAATATTCCGCGCGCCAAAATCCCTTAACGATTTACCCAGAAAAAATAAATAAATAAAAAATCCGCGTATGCATCAGTGATTAAAATCAAGGTGTAAAATTCCTGACAAATTGGGCAGCCATTTTTATTTTTTCATTACTGTCGTTAATGCTTTCGAACCCGACAAGATTATTTCGAACGGAAAAAAAAAATAATCCGATTAGAGAGAGGTTTTTGTTTAGAAACAAAATGGCCACCGAGGAATCGCCATCCTCTTCCCCTGTTCTTTAAACTAATCAGCATTCCGTCAGACCGGTCTCTTTCGGAGGGGGAGGGGGGGATGACGGAAGCAAGAAAAAGTAGTCCCCTTCTCGCCGAAACTAGGTCGCGGAGGAAAGTGAGCGATTCGGTCTTGTCCACCACGACTTGCCTCGGCTCTCATTCTGCTGGTAGGCTTCACTGGTGGTGAGAGTGTTAAAAGTCAGTCGCTTGTGATCCGCCTCGCACCGACTGAACCGAACCCAGGTGAGTCGTGATTAGAGAATTGGTTTCTGTTTCGGCGCCCGCGGAGTGTGCGTGTGTGATCCGATTCACTTTCTCTTCGCTTGCTCATTTGGGATCTGCTGTTTTGGGACTTCACTTTACTTAGAGTGTGTCACTTGTTAGCTTTCTCTTGTTTACTTTTCTGGTGGTGACTTATTTGCTTCTTGTTTGTTTCTTTTGGGATTATTACGCTAGAGTTTTAGTTTTTCTTTTCGGATGATAATGCGGATGAAGTTTTTGCTTTGAGCTTTTTATATGAAATACGGACTGTGAAATAATCAGGCTCGCAAGCTCTGTGTGGATTGTGTATTTTTTGTGTTTACAGAGGTAAGTGTCGCATATTATTGTGATAAAAGGATTTTGTTAAGTTGTCAAGCTTTTAGTTATAATGAAATGTCACTAATGTATAGTTCTCATAATCTATAGCATAGTGTTACTTACGAATGCTCTTCATTATTTTAGATTATAGTAACTTAAGTTCAAATATTAAGAAATGTAAAAATAAATTCCCTTGCTAAGTTTTGCATTTAATGTAATTTCGTGAAGTTGTATTAAGCTTTCCCCTGAATTAATTGTATTTGCGTTCATAGACTAAAAACTCAGAAATTTGCAAGTTTGTTGTTTACGTCACTTTCTGGTTAAAGTTACTCATGTTTATTAATACTTATTTATATATAGTAATATAAAAGTAATAATAAAGTTATTGGCGGTTCGGAGTAATTTCGTTCCTTCAAAAAAAAATTTATAATTCTGTATTTTTAAATTTTAATCATTGCTGCATAGAAGACCTATTTGTATAGGAGGCTTAATTTTAGCATTGGAGTTAGAGATGGGCGTTGTATCAAAGTATGCTATACTAATACGCATATAAGGTGTTATAAAAATACTTGACTGTTGTTACCAAAGTATTTATTGCAAGTGATCTTCAAGTTACCTGTTTGTTAACATACACGTGTGAATACGTATTTTAATAATTCTTAATTGCTTTATAGAACGTTGTTTATGCTAAGTAGGTGTATAACAAATACATTAAACTAGCACCTTTTTTATATTTTAAAAAGTATTTACTTCCAATAATTTTGCAGACATTAATGCCTAGGAAATCTTCATTTGTACAGCAATATAAATTATAAAACATTTACTGATGTTTAACTTATTTACTGAAAGTATTTCGAAGATTTCCTGAAGCTTGATGGCTGAAAATAAATTGCAATAAAATAGAACTTGCTTCCAGTAATTCTTTTGGAAAAGTTGCAAACTACCCTATGAAAGTTATGCTGATTTTCCAATGAAAAACCCTAAGTTCAATTTTAAAGTTAGAAAAGGTATCTATTGATGACACTTCGTACCTAAAACTACCGGAATAAATTTTAAATACAAGAGTTGATTTTTTAATAACCAATCTAAACATCAACGTTTAGGGAGTTCGTAAATAGTTGATTTTTTGTTTGGGTGATTTAGTTTTACTGTTCGGAACTATCGTTTTGCATTTTTATTTGAATCTGGCAATAAGTTGTCTCAAAATAGTTCAACATTTAAGACAATTGGGGGGAAAAAATTGAAAAATTTGTTTTACTGTTTCTACACATTCTTTCTCGGGTTAACATCAACTGTTAATTGGTCGCCAATAAGTCGTTCTGTATTTTCAATTACTACAAAAACTAATCACTAAACATTCTATTACAGATAGCGCTGCTACATTTAGCACTTAGCTGGTTTAATGAGGATTACTAATAAGTAGTTAATAAACTAAGTGCAAGCCAACAGATGTGTGGATTGTTAGCGTTTTAATAAAACTCTCGCACTTCCTCATGAAAGTATCGTAAAGTTCTGTTAAATTAACTATTCAACTTGATAAAATTAGTCTTGGGCTTTATTAGATTTCTATGAAGTTGTAATTTGTATTAAATAATCGTAATTAGAATTTGCATAAGTTATAATACGCTGCAGTATGTACTGGATAGAACAAAGTTGCAACTTGCATTTTGTACCTCATTGTAGCTGACAATAGGTGCAAAATAAACTTACTGCTACTGTGATATTTTGTATTATGTTTAAAATGAATGAGATACATCAAGAATATAAATTATGCTAAGCATTAGGGTTTAGTGTTTTAGTTATTTGTCACGCTTATTTACTCAGCTTTGAGTGACAGACAGAAAGTTCTTTTTAACCTTTACTGCAGAAAATTTCCGCGTTTTTGTATGACATTCGCATAATTGTTTGCAATAATAATTTCACTGTTGAATGACTTCAGAGTGAAACAGAAAGAATAAAGAAAAACCTTTAGTTGTAGACTTTCTGAACAGCAAAAAGAATTTATCTACTTGGTGGATGGACTGGTCATCTTGTTTTTCACCAATAATGCCTGTCTTGACACCTGATCTGTCTAGTGTATCAGAAGTGAACTTGAAAAATAGTATGCATTTTCATAATACGCTCTTCAAAATTATGAATGACCTTGAATTTCCGCAAACATTTTTTTTTAACTTCTTTATTTCCGGACCGATAAAATGATCCCTTTGAACTAAATATTTTTTGTTTGATTTATTAACTTAAACAGGATTTTATTTTGTGATTAAGTTTTCGAAAAATCTGTTGTTCCTTTATGTGCCCAAATTGAGACATTAATCCTACAGATCAACGATTCCCTTCTAAAATCAGAATAGTCGCTGTATACTAGAATATTTTCACAAACCACTGGTTGGGACCCAATAGTATAGATTTCCGTGTCCTCAACTGAGGACGCAGAAATTAAGGAAAGGGTTAAACTGTAAATTTTGAGCAGAAATATTGATAGGTTTTTTCCCTTCGGCCTGAGTTGTAAAAGTACTTAATGGCTTATTTCCGGAGAGTATTTTTAAGGATGAGCCGTGACTAAATATATAAAGAGTACAAAATTTTAAAATCAGAGGTATAAGTGCTGATCAGTTCAGGAGTATTTTTGGTTTTTCAATGCGGGAGATAAGTTTCTGGAGATGTTAAATGTCGTTTAATTCCGCGTGGCAGTTTCTTGCTGAAAAAATATTTAACCAAAATGCCGTAGCGTTTTTAATGTGCTATTCTGTTAGTGGAGCTCTGTCCAAAAACCTACGAAATCTTGGCGATATCTTACCTCGGTGGAATTTGCGCGGGAGTTATACTTACCCCCGCGCTCTTAAGTTTTATTTTAAGTTATGTGTACACTGTTTAAAAAACTTCCTTAAAAAGGAGTAACTTAACGTACTCACTTTCTAAAAAAACATTTTCGGCATAATTGAGTGCACGTTCTGCTTAAAGAGAGTAAAGTACCTGAAGCTCTTATAAGATGACAAATAAATGAGTACAGTTTGCTTATTTGTAAGTACGTCCTTTTTATTGTGTATGAATGAATCCAAGACAATTTAATCCTCCCTCCTCCTGAAGGAACTCTACCTACATAGATTCTGTTAACCCAGCACCCTTTAACGAAGCGCCATCTATCGATACCTGCATGGAAACATTCTTTTCTCTTGCTCTCTCTCTCTCGGGTTAAAAAGGTAGCTCTTATACCTTTCACTGCTTATAAGTACCTTTTTTTTTTTTTTTTTTTTTTTTAAACATTTAATAGAGGAAAAAGTTCTCGAGACTTGATGCTGCTGGATATATATCAATTAGACTATCTTAATGCGCGCGCATTGTTTAACTTGAAAGAATGACCATTGGAAAATGGGTTATTAGGATCGAAGTTAAGAATCTACCAAATTAACTGTTCATTTGCTATTTGGTTAGTGTCCTAATTTAGCGAAATCCCCTTACAACGTCAAAACATTTCGTTGTTTTGCTTGAATTTCATATGTTTGTGGATTCCAGTGCTACAGTAACTTGTTTATATAGAGATGTATTCTATTTAATAATCGCAGAAAAAATCAGTGATACGTTAATATTAGTTTATAGTGAGGATTATTTTCACCTATTAGCCGTCAGGGGGAATATTCATAACTTTAGATATTACTTTTGCTTAATGTAAAATCTTAAGTTGCTTTAGAAACAGTTGTACTATTTTCTGTAGTATATAAATTGTTTATTGCGTCAAAAAGGTTTGTTTCTTCGAGTGCATTAAAAAAAATAATAATAATTAAAAAAATAGTAGTGCTAAAAAAATTCCCTCCCCAAATCCGAAAGAAAAATGTACCTGACATTATTTATCAATTTGAATTATTGGAGAATATAATTTATTTTAAAATATATAAATTTTGAGACTGGATTTAAATTTTTATCAATACTTAGTCAAAAATTGCAAAGGAGATAAAACATAGTTACGTTTTAGTTTTAAAAATGACGTCAGCTCAAAATATTTCAATAATCATCTCCCCCTTATCCAATTTTTGCCTCTTGCTGAATCATGATCTTGCTACATCAGTCTGTAAAAATGTTTTTTTTTTTTTTTTCCCTACTGATAATACTGAAATATTTGTATAATTCAGGGACAGATTTGGGATTTTTTTTCTAGAGTCCTATTTTTGTGAAAAATTTTTTTGTGTGTGTGAATTTCAATACTTAATTTTGTGAATTTCATACCAATGTTTAATAAGTCACTTTTTTGTTTCTTAAGATAATAAAACATTAAAATGTAGGGTAAAATGTCAATGACGGTCCGTTTTAAGATTGGAAATTTGTGAAGGGGTCGTTTAATAGATTGTAACTTTGTGAAGGGCCCGCAAAACAGACCCAACTTTCGTCTGCATCGGCCCTTGTAATCAATAAAATGCTTGAAAACTAAGGCAGACTTTGCGAGCATTTATACAAGTAAAGCCACGTGATTTACTTCATGCAATGAATTTTATAAAATTATCTTTCTTTTTGAAAAAATTGTCTAGTTTATTATAGTTGTTTATCGTGATAGACCAACTTGAATTATTTTAACTTGAAGTCTAAAAGTGTCCATATATATGAATTGGTGCTCATTTTAAAAACTTTTTAAGTCAAACTCTTTTAGAAATCTGTAGAAACTCCAACATACACATAGGCTATTTTCTTGGACTTTTACAGCTTTATTGCAGCATTTAGGCTTCAGAGTAGGTAAACTACTTTTGTGTTTATTTTATTAAGCTAAACTAACTTAAATAACTAAATTACATCGAAAGCATTAACATTTTTAAGCCTTTTTAACACTAAGTACGCAATCATATTCACTATCGATTGAACAAAAGACGTAGTTACATTTACATACTCTTGTCACAGACCCACTATTGAGTTACATTGGTACCCCCCCCCCCTCCAAAAAAATTTAAAAAATCGCATACTAATAGTTTTAAGAAATGTTGTAAAACTGGTTTTTGAAATAACCTGCCAAAGTACTTTCCAATGTCTTAAGCAGTTTACAGTAATTCATAAATTAGATCTTGGTTTAAAACTTCTTCGCGGAAGATATTTGATTAGTTTTTTTAATAGTGTTAATTTTTTTTTATTTTTTTTTTTTTTTTTGTGTGTATCTTTTAAAAGGAATGTGTGGTTCTGTCATTACGGGAAAAAAAAGCTGGCTTTGTTGCGTTAAATCTTTTTATATTTTGTAATACGTTGATACGTTTCCAAGCACACAATTTTATTTAACCCTCTTGGCCACAGTGTATGATTTGATATACGTTGATGTGATACGTTCAATAAAACTTAAGAAATCAATGTTCTTTTTATTTCCGTCACCAATGAACACCTAACAACACATATAAACTATATTTAATCAGCGTTTCCGAAAAAAAAAAAAAAAAAAAAAAAAGAAATCTTTGCTAAGTATAGGGTTAAATTTTGCGTTTTAACGTTATTAATACTTTACTTCTAAACGAACTTAATGTTCACAAATAAGTTCACCGATATTCACCTAACTGAACTATCATAAACTACCAAGTGAGAGTTTACGTAAAGACTCTTTGTGCTAGATCTTTACAGCATTGATTTCCGGTTAGATATGGATGGCTGATCACTAACTATAACGGCAAGATTTGCATTTTGAAAAATTTATTTTGGAGCCCCATTAACGTTCGCGCTAGATATACTGAAAGAAAAAATGTGAAGTGTTTAAAACTAGGTGTCTTTATTCTATCTTTCTGCATCTACGCAATTGGTATCCCCAGCAATCATTGTTTTTGTGTTCCAATTTTTAATTAATGTTTCAAATCTGATTTAGTGTTGCCAAATATAATTGGGGGGGGGGTGCTGTTCTCGTTTTATTTTATGGTGCGATTGGATTACTTGGACTGAAATTTTTGTAGCTTTTTATTCTCATAACACACATATTTAGAAACTTTATTTTTATTTGAATATATAAAAACCTAAAACGGATTGCTGTCATAGGCATGAGTTGAGAGAGGACACTAGAGAACACATGCCCCCCCCCCCCCACTCACAGAAAGACTTCCTTTAAAAGCTTTCTTTTTTCTGCCTAATGTAAAGAAATTTCGCTATTATTACTCTTGGAGACTTGAATCTGTCTTCAATCCCCCACCTTTCAATCTCGCTACGCTGTCTGCCCTAATGAAAACGATAAATTCAATCAAATTTGAAAACTTGGTGTGGGGTGGGGCAAAATCCATATTTTCATTTTTATTCATGCATGCTTTCATAATTTCGAGCCTATCGGTCGAAAGGCAGATGTGTATAGAGCATGACCTTTCTGTTATATATGCATAGACTTGCAACGATAGAAAATTGATACAAAAACTGATTTTTTATTTAAGTGAACCATGTTTAAGTAACTGTTGCATTCTTTAAATTTCTCCATGCTCATTCCTCTGTAGACCGGTTTAGATTACATAAAATTGGTTCTTTCCTTTTAACAGTTCCCATTGTTTCTTCTATTGATATAACATGCCTATGTCAGTTCCACAACAGTGGTTTGTTGATTGTCATGCCACAAGCACTTCCATTCAATAGAAAAATGGATTTTACAAATATTGAATCAACTTTAGACAGCTTTGAATCTTTCAATTTCTCTTGAATTTGTTTAATTCTCTACTGTGTACGGTTATTATGTTTTGGAATACATTCAATGTCTGATTGTATACAAACTTGATTATTCGGTCTCCTCCAGAGGTTCTGTAGATTAACACGGTATTTTGTAGATGTGCGAGAGATTCCTTTCCTTTGTCCGCATGTAGCTATAGCTACACTGCAAAATAACTGAATTAGTGGGTTTTCTGTTCATTAGGGGAGGTTCTTTGGAATTTGATTTCAACGCCCATTGAAAGAGCAGTGTACTCGGGGGCGACAGTGGGTGCCTACCTTTGATAACTTTGTCAAGCAGCTTATTTAGTGTGTTGTCATAAACATGCGTTTAGGAGGGTGAAATTTGAAGTCTGAACTTTTCTTTACAGCGAATGAGCATAAAGTTTGTTTACTTGCTTACAGAAAGAATTTTCACAATTTTGTCTGAACAGCTCAATGCTTTTCTCCTTTTTTGCTGTCAAACTACATTTAAACACTATATCAAATTTTGACATTTTGTTTGTCCTTTTAAATTCTTTTCCTCCCTTGTTCGTCAGCTCATAAGATTTTACTGCAAGTGTTTGAAGTGAAAAACTTGCATAGTTTTATTTTATATTCTTAAGGGCAAAAATTCCACACGCACCTCACGCAATGCTTTTCATAACACAAGTTTATTATTAAAATGTTGCAATTCTTATTCAAATTTCTGACGCTACTAAATATTTCTAAACATGATTTTTATTTTCATTCCATAACTTTTATAGTTAGCACGTAGAAGGAAGTCATAATATATTAAATTTAGTTACTAAAAATATCTTCGTCGAATCTTAACAAATCGGTCTTTCTTGTAATATTCATTCATACTTGCAGTTTTACAGTCAAGGCCTTTTGAACTCTACTCTCACCTAATCTAGTTATTTTGCTATAGAAAAGCTTTTTATTCAGTTCCTTAGGTTTGTTACATTGGCGCCAAGAGTAATTTCTCAATATTGTTCGCTGTTTAACCCGTTAACTTTTATGCTTTGTAAAGCTCAATATTTCCTAATTTAGTTACTAAAAATATCTCTCGGAAATTGCAACAGTTTGAAAAGAAGCTCTTTTGTTGGTAAAGTTTATTATTCACGATTTTTCCCCTCCATTGTGTTTTTCAGATTCCCATTAAATTCCATTCACGTCAAAACTAGCCGTTTTGCTTGGGGAGGGACTCGTCTGTTTAAATTTACTCTTCGTCAGGCCACAAATCAAGATTTACTGAGACTACTGCATAACACTTTCCAAGGGAAAGTTGGGAAGTGAACGAATTCTTTCTCTTCCCAAGTTTCCTCGTTCGCCTTCGGAAGTGTACGAGAGCTCATCAAAGTCACCTGGAGCTCTCGTTCCGGAATTTAGCAGAAACGAGATCGCAGAAAGTGGTTAAAAACAAGCATTGCCCGGCAGGCAATCACTTAAGGATGTTACTTTCATCAGAAATTATGCCACCCGATGCGGGCTTCGGCAGGCAACAGGAGATCGCTTGATATTTCATTTTTTTTTTGTTTGTTTATCGATTCCACGCTGTGCCGATCCACGGAAACGTGGACTGGAACAGTCGAATGTGCCACTTTCTTCTGCCATTTTTTTTTCCTTTCCTTTTTTTATGGATTGTCATTAAATGAGATTTTCTGTTCGGTAGTACCATGTTTTTCTTGCACTGACTTGACCATCGGCTACTTGGGAGGGATCCGTGATTAATGGCGTTTCGGTTTTCTAATCGTGTTCGAAATCGACTCGTCACGTGGATGCTGTAGTAATTAAAACCAGTTCGGGTTGTGGAGATCATGTATGTCTGGAGATGGATGACTCCAGCTTATTTATTGATTTCTTCGGGAAATGGCGTACGAAGATGCTTTTTGAATATATTAAAAAAGGAAATTAGAACAGTAGTTTGTTTCAACTAATTATTTTTGTTTCTTGCGTACTGATTATAAATGTTATCCCTAATAGTTTGCTGCGTAATTAAATTGATTATGCGGTAACGTTCGTTTATGACCTCGCGTGATCGATCAAATCCTATAAAAACAATCTTATGCTTAAAGTGATTGATCTTTTAAAAATGTTTTGTTTTTGTATTACTGTACGAGAGAGAACAAGTTGATTATAAATTCGATACAGATCGGAACTTGAATGCGAAATTGATGTTAAAAATCTTGGTAAATATTCATTGTCATCTCATTTTTGGTCTGTCAGTCTGTCGTGTCAACTTTTTATTAAAATTTATTGCTGCATGAATTAATCCAGTTTCTTAGTGTGTTTTATGACCTGAGTGCAAGATTTTCTATTAAAATTTACGAAGCTCTGATGTATACATCGCAGTTGCGTTACCGATTAACGATACTTGCCAGTCTCGTACATCATACTCTTATCTGGAAAAAACCGTTAATTAACAGTTAAAAATAGTACTATGATTATTTCGCTAGATTTTTCATCGGCTGCTGCTGATAAGTTTCACGTGCTTTAAATCTGTTCAATAACCACTCTGCCTAGTAAATGCTTTGAAGTTTTTCCAGATCTTTGGCAATTTTGAATTTTTCAAGCATGTTCAATGACATCCTGCATAGTACATGATATTCAAATTCCCTTTAGTTAGCATTTGATTTTCTAGGAGTGAAATTGTAACTGATAAAACATGAATCCTATGTACTAAAACTTCGTTTAGAACATTAAAATGTAGAAATTGCTTGTCATGCGTGAATAACTGGCTTGATATCTCCAAGCACAATAGATTTTCAGTCAGCGAAAAATGAGACTCAAATCGACCTTAAATTGTCTAGTCATGTAAAGTTAGTTTTGATTTACCTTGGCCTCAAACTGACTCATTGACGACTGTCTGGGGATGAATTGCCATATTTCGATCTTTGTCAATGACCGCTATAACAATCTTTGTCAAAATTATAACCGATTTCAAATTACGATACTGTAGTAATATTCAATTCATTACTTAGCGTTCGTAATTGCCAACCTAATTGGGGGGGGGCACTCTTTTCAAATCTGAACTTCCCAGCCTTTAAATTTTCAAGTCCAGGTACTATCTTCAGTATTGTTTAAAAACCCTTATTTGCTGTGCACCCATTTCAAATGTTTTATAGTCATTGGTTGGTACTCTCATAAATGCTACACTGGGAAATCAAATTCCTTCTTGAAAGGTATGTAAACAGCCGTGGTCAGCTTTCTTAGTACGCAACAGCAGCTGTATTGTTTGTTTGTGAATGAAGCATTAGCTTTGATTCAGACTACTACTGTCTGAATCTAATCGTATTGCCCCGACATGAAGCTGCATTTCTGAATTGCACCCTTGCTCATAAGCGTAACGTGACCGAAAATTTAGGTGGGGGTCGCAAATTTATATTTAAGTATGAGAATGTTTCTTTAGTTTTCGAAAAATGTTTTTTTTTTATAATTTGAGGGAACAAGCGATTACATTTGTAGGTAGCATGTGTTTTGTACCACATCGGGATCTGGTAAGATGTGTAAAATACCTACAGTTTGTTTTTGTGCGTTCTTCCATTAACAATATATCTAAAGTTCTTTGTGTTTCGTCTTTCTAGTCTGACCGATCGGCAGAGGCAACGCCGGAGCGGCTGCGTCAGCGTCTCGAGATGGGGGGCAGCAACAAGGGCGAAGGAGCCGATGGGCAGAGGTTCGCGGTCCTCAGCTACGAACAAGTGAAGAAGCTGGACGCTGTCATGGAGGAAGTGATGCCCATCCACGGAAGAGGCAACTTCCCCACTCTCGAGGTTCGGCTCAAGGACCTGGTTGAAGTGGTCCGGGCTAAGCTGGAGAGCGAGCAGTCTGTGGCTGTCCGGGACATCCGGCTAAACGGGGGCGCCGCGAGCTACGTGCTCGCTCCCGAGGCATCTCCCTACAACGACCTTGACCTCATCTTTGCAGTGGACCTCTCGAATCAGCGGAACTTTGACAAAGTGAAGACGGCCGTTCTCGACTCGCTGCTAGACTTCTTGCCTGAAGGAGTTGTGACGAAACGAATCAGCACCTGCAGTCTGAAAGAAGCATACGTCCACAAAATGGTCAAGGTGAGATCTCCTACTTGCTTTGTCTTTCACTAGTACCTACTATGTGAGGGGGGGAAGAATCAACTGGTGTAAATCCAAAAGTTCCTAAGTAGATAAAACACGGATCGCACATTAAATAACCTTTCCATGAGGTCTTTTTGCTTTGTTCAAATTAGTACTATTACTATGTGAGTAAAGTACTAGTGCTATGGAGGTTACTAGTACTATGGAGGGGGAGAATTGGATGTAAATCCATTACTTTGCTACTTCCCAAACAGCCAAAGCCTCAATTGCACATCGAACGCATTCTAAATCTGCCTTTACTTGCCATATGGTGAATAAACTTTTCTTTACGGCTGATAAGGTTTTCAGAAGCCTAATTGCCATGGTGGAAAGTAAAGTATATTTACGTAAGTTGCTCCTTTCTGTATAGTTAGTTTACAGATGCGTTGTCTGAACGATTGCCTTTTTTTCAGAGACGGCTGAATGATCAGAACTCGCCGTAAGTCCTCATACTCCGTGCGAATATTATAAAAAAGAACAAAGCATGAAAAAACCGCTCGTACCAGGATTGTCTTATCTTCAGGTCGGCATCAGAATATCTGTTTTGATCGTGTGACTGTTTTTTTTCTGCAAAGTCATAGTGGAGCAACTTGTAAGGTCCTCTCAAAGTCAATTGACAACTATCAAAATCAATCATGCTTCATAATTTTCTAGTTTATCGAATTGGTGTCTTTCTTGGCAAGCTTAAAAGGTTTTGCGACTAGTCTTATTTCTCGTCTAGAAAACATACCTAAAGCCTTATTGAAAGAGTTTCTAGAAATATTTTGCTTGTTGAAAGTTGACTCTCACTGTGATAATCTGCTTTTTTTTCTGAATTCGTTTAAATTAACGGTCTACTTTACTTGTCTTATATGAAGACAGAATAATGAATTGATTTTCTTCGTGTAATCTTAGTCTGTTTAATCTTTGCTTACTTCCGAACTAATGGGTAATCTTCATTGCTAATCCTGTCTGATCGTTTTCGTTGACGATTTGGGCTGTCTCGTGCCTAAAGGCTATGCGAGTGCAGTACTTCTGATTTACTTCTTTACAGGAACCTCTATGAAGATTTTACATATTTTTCTTTCACCAATGAAGGTTCTTGTTTTGAAATATGGTTCTACAATTTTTAACCTAAAATAACCTCCTCTTTTCAAAATAGTACAGAGTATATACAGTACTTGAGTACCTTTTTAATGAATCTCCCTTTTTTGTCAAGCATATTTTTACTTTTATATATTCAAATTCATGAGAATATTGCCACAATGAATGCGGTAATAAGCAGTTCCTTTATATTTTACCTTTCTGCATTATTTTTTGCATGCTTCAATTATTTTAATAATTTACTTTGAATAGTCAAGTGTTATTAAATTATAAATTTAGTAAAATTTAAGTATAAACTTTACTTTCTCAAATTATCGAAAAATCTATCTTGGTCCTGCATCAAAAGAATCCGTAAATTTGGGAAGACAATGAATGTGAGTATGTAAGTAGCTAGGGAAAATTTAGCAGTGCAGTCTCTTGCAATTGGCCTAAAATTTAACTCTACGGAAAAGAAATGAGATCCTTATATCGGATTAATTGAATGGAGGTTTCAAAAAGTCATAAAATTTCTCACGTGAATTAATTTATGCATACTTTAAACTTTGTAGCTTCCTTCATACTCTTTCGTGGTGTATTTGGCATTTTAAATGACTTTCCTGGGAAAGAGGAGTTGTAAAATGTTGATATATTACTAAATTAATTTCTCGTGGCTGCGAGGAAAATCATTTTTCTAAAATTACAAAGACACATATTTGACACCAGATTATTCTAGAGTACTTTGGATTCAAGTGTACAACTCTGTGTTTATTTATAAACAAGTAGCAATGCCAAAGGAGCTGCTATTACTGAACATTTTCTTGATTCAATTATTAACACGGACTTGGTTATAGGACGATCATTGACTGTCGGCAGATGGGCGAAACAGAATCATCTTCTCAAAGGAAAATACTCAACCCCTATTAATGATTAGGTATATCAGCGCCCTATAGCAACGAATTATGTTGCAATCTACTACGGACGCACGTTTGCACCCAACATAAACTTAATGATAACGACAAACAGCACCATCTTTACAGGACACAGTAAACACAAACATTAACCTTAGGCAAAAGCAAAAAACGGTGTTCACAATACAAAACGCAGAAATAAATGAGACAAAATTTCTCTACGTTCCCCAACAATGGGAAAGAAGAGGAATTATGAAGCGCCTGCCACTTGAAGGTGGTCAGCCACCATTAGCTCGTTGGCAATGCAGAGGGATCACAATCAGAATGTTGTTTCGGTGAAGATGAGCGGTGAAGCAATAATGTCCTCTTCTCAGTCTTAAAGTTCAAACAACCCTAATTTTTTTATCGTTCGCGTAAGAGGGAGATTTCATGGTTTTGGTGTGGCTAGTTCATGTTAATTTTCATACTTGAACAGTTTGCTGCAAAAAGCAGGTATCTCCAAAGACTCAAGTTTGAGAAACTAAAATACATTTAAGCGTTCGATAAAAACCAACAAGACAGGAAGCTTCCTCTTTATGACACACACACACACACGTGTCAGACTTGACTTGAAACACATGAACTAACGATTGAAACTGCATTCCTTTGGTACAATGAGATTTTTCGCACCTGCAAGATGATGCATGCGATGCGACTCCAAGCCACTATAAGATGGTGCCATCGCCTTTTTGCAGCAAATTCATTTATTTAATGTACTACAATGGATCTGTAGCTTTCTCGGAACTCATTGTTTTCCCTTGCTCCTTCTTCCTGCAGGTGACGAACGGCGACCGGTGGAGCCTCATCAGTCTCAGCAACAATAGGGGCCGCAACATAGAGCTGAAGTTCGTGGACACGATGCGGCGGCAGTTCGAATTCAGCGTCGACTCCTTCCAGATCATTCTCGACACCATCCTCCTCTTCTACGGCTGCACCGCGCCCCCCACCGACATGACCATGAGCGACAACTTCTATCCGACCGTGCTCGCAGAGTCAGTCTACGGCGACTTCCAGGTAATCCGGATGAATTCCTTATAATCGATATTACTACTATTCGATTGCCAGCGAGATTAATCTTAGATTTGTAGTATTAGAGTTGTACTCACGATTTGCAGTGAGTTCTGCTCGCGATTTCCAGTGTTCGAGTTCTGCTCGCGATTTCCAGCGTTCGAGTTCTGCTCGCGATTTGCAGTGTTCGAGTTCTGCTCGCGATTTGCAGTGTTCGAGTTCTGCTCGCGATTTGCAGTGTTCGAGTTCTGCTCGCGATTTGCAATGTTCGAGTTCTGCTCGCGATTTATATTCGAATAGTTTTCATGTAATACTTGCCATTTCTTTTCGATTAGTACTGTAGACCACCTACCCTCCCCCCATAACACGGGTTCATATAAGGCTGATTCGATTAAGACGGCTAAAAAAGTGAGATCTTTTTCCATAATACGTTGACTTACAATACAGTAAAAGAATACGATAGAAATTTCTGTATTAGCTGTTAACATTGCTGATACTGATCGCTAACACAGATCGTATCTAACGCCTAACCAGAGGGTCTACTGTATTCTCCATTTCTATTAGAATACTTAGCGATTTTGAATGCCACGTGCCGTTCCACTACTATGTGCTGTGTGTTCGAATGGCTTTTCAAAATTGAATAGTTCGAATGCATTTAATATTCGATTAAAATTAATAGGATAAGTGCAATTGATGTATGCTATTACACTTATTTTACATTCAACACTCGTTTTGATTGAGTTTTCATGCTAATAGTAGATTAATCCGAACAGTTTATTTCACTCACTCATGTCCAACCTTTCTTGCAGGAGGCGCTGTACCACCTCAGCAAGAAGCTCATCGCCACCCGCAACCCGGAGGAGATCCGCGGGGGCGGGCTGCTCAAGTACTGCAACCTGCTGGTCCGGGACTACAAGCCGGCCCGTCCCGAGCGCATCAAGCACCTCGAGCGATACATGTGCTCGCGCTTCTTCATAGACTTCGGCGACATCTCGCAGCAGCGCGCCAAGCTGGAGAGCTACCTCGCCAACCACTTCATGGGCGAAACACAGAGCAAGTACGAGTACCTTTTGGTGCTGCATAAAGTCGTGGACGAGAGCACCGTCTGCCTGATGGGCCACGAGCGCCGGCAGTCCCTGGCCCTCATAGAGGAGCTGGCTTGTCGAACCTACTACATGGAGCACCAGTCGGTGAAAGACGTGCACATCCACCCGCAGCACCCTCACATCGTGTTCGGAGGCGGGTTCTTCTTCACCCCTTACGCCCCCTATGCGTGCACGTGCGCCGCATCCTGGATGCCTTGCACGTGACCTGCTCATCGCTTTTCTTCACTTCATCGTGCCAATAATGCAACTTTTTAAATGATGGAAAAAGAAATGTATTTTTTTTTTCTCTTCCCCGGTTATACAGTGAAACCTCCCGACTTGGACAACCCCATTGAAGTTGCACGCCTCCGTAAGTTGGACAGTTTTCCCGAGGAACGGAATTGGCTTGTGTAACATTTTCATACACCTCCACAAGTTGGACAAACTCCGTAAATTTTTTTGTGGAAGCCGCAAGTGGTCCAGCTTTGGGAGTTTCCACTGTACATATATATTATATATATATTTTTTGTTCTTTCTCGCGTCTGCAGAAGCGCCAGAAGACTTCATCCTTCCCGGGCTTATGTTCTGCCGTTTTTATTATGTGAATGGGAAAAATCGTATTTAATTTCTTCGTTTTCTTCTTTCGGTCCGGATTGGGCAACTAGATCCTTGTATTTTTATTATTTCATCTGGTGCAAGAAAAAATCGGCTCTCTTCATCGACTATTTAACCTTTACACACACACACATACCTGGCGTATTCGCTGGCCGCAGTGGCATACAGACAGTCGTCTTGATGCAACTTCAGGTTGCTGCTACGCAAACGAAAAACAGATGCAAAATGGCGAAATTCTGTCTCTCGATGTTCTATGAAACGAAGACGACCTGCTCTGAAGTGATGGTAACCGTTGTTATCCGCTCCTCCTGCGGCTTTAGAACGAACTGTATCTGCGCACAATCGACATCTGTGTATGTAGGTAACTTGGAGACTCCTCACACTTAATGATCACTCGGTGTGAAACCAGTTCACGGCTCATCCTCGGGAATTTAAGTGAAACCTTCCAAAATATATATATGCAAGTGTCGAGTCTCCTCTTTGCCATTTTTCTCTTTCTTCCCCGAGATATTGTGTGGACTGATTTTTTTTTTTTATTATTATTATTAACTAGCTTCTTCAGTGTCATCTTCAGTTGTATTTCCCCTATCCTGTGCGAGGCCAACTTGATTTCTTGTTGAGTGAAGCTTCTCTGGCGACCATCCAGTTCTGCCAAAATCCGACCACTGAAAGAAGCCATTTTAGTAAAAATAAATGTATTACGATACGGTGCATTAAGGCTTAAAATATATTTTGATAGTTAAGTCTGATATGACAAATATATTGGAACTTCAATTCGATTCGCTTAATTTAGAAAAAAAATGAATTGTTCCTCGTGGATGGGCAAGACTTTCTCTTGAATTCGAAATTTCCTTTTAAAATCAAGATACTATCAAAAAGGACTTGTTACTGCATATGTTGAGTACTCAAATTGAAGGCTGAATAAACTAGAAATATTTTTGGTCGTTTTGGAAGGTGGTCGCTGGAAGAGGCTTCTCTATTTTCTCAGCCCTGCCTTGTCTAGTCATTTCTAGACCCTTTTTTTGGAGAGTCACGAAGGACAGCTCTTAGCCGGGTTTCGAAGCATACGAATTTCTGGTTTTTGTCGTCCATAAATGTACCTTCCTGAACTGTCAACCATTTTTTTTTTTTTTTTTTTTTTTTTTTTTTTTTTTTTAAACAAATGTGCACCTATTTCATTTGTGGAAATATGTTTCTGTGATTCTCTAGTTTTTAATGCTCAGCTGCTGCTACTAACTAGCAATTCGTGCGATATTGGAAAAAAGTGTTTACTGGATATTTGTGTTCGTAACTAAACAATTTATTTTGTGGAAAAATAGTTATTATTCTTAGGATAATTTGTTTTATTCATTTACCTATGATTTGTACTTTGTATAAAACGTTTCGGGTAAGTTTTGATTCATTTTAATGTTTCTTTTTTTTTTCTGACAGAGCTCTTGCTAAGAGTAGCATGTTTTCTTTGAACATTTTCTTAATTATTTTGATAGATACTCTTTATTCGATGAAAATATTATTGAACTTGTACGAGTGATTTTTTTTTTTCTCTTCAGTGCCACAGTATTATGCTAAATTTCGGTGTCTAGTAACTGACAGAACGATGTTTTATCTACGCAGCTTGTGCAAGAAGCAGAAATGCGTTTGCAGGCTTCTTTAAAGATTTACCGGCAAGAGGCCCTAAGAGTGCAGAAAATGTTCAGTGTTTTTTTTTTTTTTACCTGTGGAAGTGTCATTAATTTTTTTTCTCCCGAAATTTCCTTTGCTTTTTTTTTAAACTTTAATTCCTTTTACCTGTAACTGTGACCCTCTTTGATTTTTTTTATTTCAATGTTCTACAATAGGTTTTTCTTTTTTTTTTCTTAAGCAATTATCGAACTTTATCGTAACACTTTTTAGCGTATAATGCATTGAGTAAGTAAACCTGACATGCGCCGCAAGCAAACACCCTTTTTAGAAAATTTCGTTGCCAAAAAAAATTATTAAACTGTAACCGCGACTAGAACAATAAATAGCTGGACGTTTTTAATCACAACCAGTAGCTTTCAGACAGTGAGTGTTTTTGATTCGTATGTATAGTGCGTAGGTCGACGTTTATTCTTTTCGACGTTTTTTCAATTCAGAGAGGGTCACAGCTCTTCAAACTCACTTCGTTAGCGATTTACAGATAACGAGTGAAAAACTAAAATCAATGTGATAAAGTTCAAAATAAATAAAACATTCCTTGAAGATATGCAAAAATAAAGATTCACTTAATTGTTTGATGTAAATACTGTTTGTAAAGAGAGTATTATTAAAAATGTTGAGATTAGAGAGAAATAAAGTATTGAAACTCTCCATCTTTTTGTCTTTTTTTGCCGTTACTTGTTATGTGTTTGTGTCATGATCAAAACCGATAATGGAAGTTTTGTAACGGTAATGCAGTCCTTTTGACTGCATTACCGTTGCATTGCAGACTTTAAAATCTGCCTTGCATATTGCTATCCTCCTTGTAACTATGATTTCGATTCAGATACTTTTTCTACTTACGCAAATATTTCAAAGTTTCAAACTGCATAATCTTGAGTGTCAAAAAGCTGTAACATTTAATATTTCAATGAACTTCGAAATTCTCCCAGTAGATGGCAGCACTTCTCCAAATATATTTTATCGGAATATTAAATATTGTAAGTGTTTAATACACAAGTTTACGTCATCTGAAACATTGATGCTATTTCTATATAAACGCAAACAGAATTGAAATTGAAGCTGTTAAAGCAAAACTAGGTAAAGCAGATTTTTAACATGGGAGTCGATGGGGACGTCCAAATCCTGCCCTTATCTTCAAATCTGAAAAGTAACCCTGTACTGGTTATGATTAATCTTCTGGACTAGAAACTCCATCGTATAAAGTCTTGAAATTCAGTGATTAGGTACAAAATTAATTTAAGATGACATAAGTAAAAAACTTGAAAATAACGTGTAATGCATTTTACTTCGCATTTAAAATCTTCCCATCACAGGGCATTTAATACTGACACTGCGAAATGTATTATAAGAGAATAACTAGCCAAATACGAGACTATAACAGAACCGTGCTCGCCCCACCTATTTGTTTGTGGTCCCTTGAGGAAGAGAGTTAAGGGGCTCTTTTGATTGGCTAAAGGAGATTAAGAACCAGTTCAAAAGGTGGCTAGGGCAGTCGTTAATTAACAACCGAGTAAGGAAAGTTGTAACCTAAGCAGAGACCAACTAATGAGAACTGGAGGAAAATAGATCCCCTGTTTTTGATTTCTCGGATTACTTCAGCAGATATTTTCGCTGGTTAGCTGGTAACAAATCCTAAAAATCTGCTTCCCAAGATTAGTCGTAGTGTTGTAATCTGTAGCGTAAAGAGGATTTACGAGTAAAACAATAGTAACTCATTTCAAGCACAAGTCAGCCACCAAAGAACTGCTGACTTAACATTAGATCTTCTCTTTCTGAAAAGGAATGAGTGCCGCTGACATTACGCAAGTTCTGAGAAACTTGCATAAACTACCTCTTGTTAAATTTTCATATTGCGTACTTGACAAGAGTTGAAACCTCCACTGTTGTAGTGACCAGAGGTTCGCAAATTTTTAGGGACGTTTTGAATATTGAAAAGCTATTATTTGAATATTAAGTAACTCAAATTGAATATTAAGCAAAACTATTTGAATATTAAGCAAAACTATGATTAACTGTTATTGCAATGAAAATAAGAACTGTTTCTTCCCGAAACAGTTGTAAAATAGAATACTGTACTGTCTTGGTATTTTCTTTAGAGAGGCTAACGCTATTTCGTCCGTCTCAGTCTGCTGCTGATCGATGATCTTACTATGTCAAAGTCCGTATCTAGGGTCCGCGAGCCGCCATTCTTGTATTCTAGGGTAGCCAGTTATGTGACCAGCGCTATAGGGCAGTTATGATTCCTCGCCCTTTGTAATCCTAAGTACAAGCCGTTCTGGTGGACGTATGTCGTTGAAACTTGGTAAACGCGCTATATGGACCATGCGCAAAAGAAATCTGCAATTAAAAAAAATCTAATTTTGACCTATAGATGGCACTTTCCACGCAGCAAACTTAAATTTTATGAAAGTTTGGAGCATTTTAAATACTGGTAGTTAATACTGTAGAATGATTCTTCCCTGTGCCTATAGAGAAGAAAAGGCTGCCTTTAGAGATAAAGTTTATTCATCCGAACGACAGTAATTTATCAACGGCAGTGCGAGAATAGACATTTGAAAAGCTTAGGAAAAGGGCATATGCCAATTCGGAGCGTTTTAAAACGTCCAGTGGTCAATGCCTTAATCAGCAAGGTGATTTTTAAAAACCAGAACTGCAATTAATTCATCAATCCTACTTCGAAATATCGACGCTTGAAAGACAAGTACTTTTCGTAAGCGTTTCAAGTGTCAATATTTTCGTAGTGCTGTTAATAAATTTTTGCAATTTTGATTATAGAAAAAACTCAGTTATACGGCATTGACTACTAGGATTTTCAAAGCACTCGAAATTTGCATAACGTCCTTTCTATGTGAAAAGCGATATCTATCTGTAGAAATTCGGGCAATTTTTTTTAATCGCAGATTTCTTTTCCTTCCATGATCCATTTAAAGAATTTACTGATTCAACGAAATACATCCACCAGAACGGGCCCTATGTAGGTCTAAACAGGTTAACTTCAATTACAACCACCCTGTGAATCCATTTAGCTCGTGGCAGACGAAAAATAGTTTCTTTGTGAAATATCACGTCATCCTGCGTAAGCGAAGTTCGAATTTTTAATTGTGTTGCTAGGGTTGCCGACTTAGCCACTTTGTAGCTAGATCTGGCCACTTTATGAACCTAACGAGCCAGAAATTTTCGAAAAAGCTACTGGTATCTTTTTCAGCCAGTCTTTGTTTAAAGCAATTTCTAGCCATTTGCAACCGTTGTTGATCATACTGTCCGTTCTGCTAGCTGATATCAGTACTTTCTATTTGCATTATTAAATGTTATTTAAACTTATTTTATAATGGGCATGCACAAACTTGAAGGTATAAAATTTAACCACTGTGGTCTTTTTAGAAACGTAGACGATCTGCGGCAGCGAAATAAAACTTCGCCGACTGCTGTCTGAATGTCGACAAAGCAATAGGGCAGTTTTACGTGACGTCTCAATTCATTCCTTTTAGAACACACATTCCACAGAAATGAGATTTAAAAAAAATGTTTATTTTGCTATTGGACTCTGCGAGCTGAGAAACAAATTACTCATAACAATCCTTTTTAGCCATTTCTAGCCACTTTTTCTCCGGCAGAGTAGGCAACACTACCAGTTAGTTACTCTAGAAATCTGTTCTAAAAATGCACGGTGTTGTTTTTTTTAATCTTTGTGCATACAAAGTTTGTCGTTCTATGGATAATTATTTGTTAGAAAAATATGTAAATTGCTATTTTATTGCGTTTCCTGCATCTTGTATTTGAAAGTTGAGTTTATTAAAAATATTTATCTGCTTTTGAGAGAGGAAAAAGCCTCGAATGTCCTGTGTTTATGGATATCGTTATGAATATTCTCCCGTTAAGAACTTTTATTCCGATGGAAAAAAAAAGAAAATCCCTCAGTATGTACTGAATTTTTAATACATTTTTAAACATAGATTTTAATACTGATTAAATCTCTGGAAACATTAAAAGCAAGTTAATTTTTTTTTTTTTTTTTTTTTTTGGCGGATAAGCAGGTATGAAAGTTTCAGAAAGCACAAATTGTTTTGAATGTAAATCATGGCTACCAATAAACAAAGTAACAATTACCATTGACTCATGGGATTTAGACAAGGAGAAACTTATTCTTCGTGCTGAATGTGTTATTTCTACAGTTTCTGTTGTTTGTCACAAATTTCATTCATCAGGTACCAATCATGGAGATTTTTTTTTTAAAGCATGGGACAATAAGTTTGCTGTACATAAATTATTTTGCATATTGTTAAATAGGTTAGAACATAACTTTTGATGATATTTGTATATGCATAAAAGTTTCTGGTTGATTGCTAACAATCAATACAACTTAACTAATACAAACTTTTAATAATTTCATTTAAAAGATGATAATCCAATCCATGCAAATAATAAGGCGCGAAAAGTAAAAAAGCTTAACCCATTTATGCCTAGTGTCCCTTTTTTGGGACGGCATTTTCGCTATTAGTCGAAAACGTTATTTATTTTTCCTAGGCTTTATTCATGAGTATTGAGCCTCAACTCTACAAAATATTTTAACATGACCACGTAGGATGTTGAAATTTCGATTTTTATGCATAATGATTTTAAAAGAAATCATCCCTTGTTCAAGAAGTTGACATCAGAAATGTATCTATTATTTCTGTTATCGGTAAAAATCGAAGAAAGTCGCAAAAATATCCAGGCACAAATGGGTTAAATTGGATCGCTTACATATTTATATAATGGAAAATTATTATTTAAAATCTCATGTAATCAGGTAATTACATTAATTTAAGCATTATATATACAGTTACATTTTTTAATGCAATTGAGAGCAAACTATTGAAATATTAACTGGCTTTTAAATATTTAATAAATTAACTTATCTTAAAATTATCTGAATTTGTCTTCCTATAAATTTTGTTGATTATTGATTTAAAAAATATATTGTTAGAAATGACACAATTTTCATTAAGTAACACATATGAACCAAATGCTTTTAATAAAGTAAGACATAAATGTTATTTATGTGACCTTTTCAAGAAGGAATTAAGTAACATTTAATTATCTTTGGAAAACTTGTAAAAGTGTCTCCATGATTGTAAGATTAAATAATTATACGTATATATATACTCATGTTTTTAAATATGGATGTTTCCTCTTATCAATATGTTTTTAAAATTTAATTGTAATTGATAATGTATTATCCTTCGAAAAACATCAATAACATTTATTACAGAGTTCATTCACATAAGAGTTGGATGTATTTAATTTAGGTAGATTAAAAACAGATTCAGATGTAGTTTTTTCCCCCATTTATATTAATAGTGATGTATTCTTTAAACTTATCCCGTGTTCGGGCCCACAGAGCGGCAATCGATCAAACGGTCGAGAGTTTTGGACATTTTTTTCCAGATGTAACATGAATACCCGTTAAAGCCCCTTGAAAAGACCTCCGCTCAAGGCACCCCACACTAGACAGATAGTCCTCGAGTAGCTTTGCCCTTTAATACATATTACAATACAATAAACATACTTATATTTTGATTTACCGAAAAAATGTTTTATCGGATAAGGTAATATTTTATTTTTTTTATCAAGTTTTTATGGATATTGGGCATTGTACAAAACTTGGGGGAAATGTAAATGATTGATATTCGTGCATACATACATGGATATATTTATATATTGCAGAATAATAATAAAAAATTATCCTCTTTTATATTAATTTATTGTGTTTTCCTTCTTTTTTTCCACGAAATATTTAAGTTACTTTATATTTATAGCAACTTTAGCAAAAATATTTCTTTCTAAAAATGGGCAATCAACGAATTTAGTAATGTGGGGATGTATTCAAGAATGAATTGTATCTCAAAAAGAAGTGCTCATTTTTATTTACGAGATTAGTCAATCTTTATTATTAAAGATTGACGTTTTATCAAAAGTCAAAGAATAAATTGTTAAACATTATTTCTATTTCTCTGATTAAGAGAGAGCGCCAATAAATAAAAGAGCAGAACCTCGCTAACTCGGAGTCACGTGACTTCAAAAGAGGGCGTGACCACCGGAGCCTGTCTATTTCGTCAGCCACGATTTAGCGCAGGTGATGGTATATACCAAGCGTAAGTTCCTTTGAAAACCGTTAAAGTGAGCATTAGTTACGCCAAAGTAGTGGCGAGAAAACTCTTTGAACTCAAAAATGGTTATTTGTAGCGGCCTGTATTTCTAGAGGCTTTAGGTATTGCCGCTGACAAGATTTTCGGGCCGCAGGGCAGGTATTTATGAAGGGCACCCCTTCCCCCCCCCCTCCCCCTTAAAAAAAAATCTTTCATATTTTATCCAGAAAAGTTTTTTAAACACTTTTACACTTTAAATTTACCGTAAGCCATATATACAAAACCTTGTACTTGATAAAACTTCCATTAAAATTAAGTTGCGAGTATTTTATCAGAATTATTTTAAAGCAATGTACCCATAATTCTGAAATTCTTCTTTAATGTACAGAGAACCATTAGGTACAAATCTAAGACTTTTTTAAATGTTGAGTACTCGCTATTTCAAAACTAAAGCAGAGTTATTTTGGAATTCGTAGCTAAATGAATAGCGCAGAAAGAAAAACGTTAGCAAACACCAATGAGAAATAATGCCGCAGACCGATTTCGGTAAATATTACTTAAAAACATCAGTGCGCGAATGTATCCTCGCACTGATGATGGTAAATCATATTTACCGAAACTGGTTGGCGGCATTCAATCTCATTGGTGTTTGCTAACATTGTTTTTTCTTTGTTAGAGCAGAGTTACCTTTTTATCAAAGGTTTTGGGAGGCACAGATATTTTATTTTCGCGTGGAATTTGTAAAAATAAATTTGTAACATAAGTTCTCCAATCCCAAGCCCCGGGGCAATTGTCCCCCTGTTCCCCCCCTTTCGGCGCCTGCTTTAGGTATACCTAACGTGACCATTTATTTTTTCCTTCAAAACGGGACATCAACTACTTTTTTGGCAATAGTGTATTTATTTTCTTCCACAAAACGGGACATCTACTTTTTTTAAGGTAATAGGGGTAGGGAGACTGAATTTGCAGGTCTGGGTACCTTTCAGTTGTTAAGAAAACGCCCGAAAAAGCTTGTGATAATGTTAATATCAAAATAAAATGAAAAAATATATAAAAACTTTGCTAAAACACACGTATACCATAAAAAATAGTGCAAGACGTAAGTTTCGGGTGGTACAAGGGGTAGGCCCTTCTTCGACTTCAAAAACACCATCCCACACAAAGCAGGAAGATAGGAAAATGAGAAATGTACACAAAAGGACACACAGAAAAAGGAAGTTGCCATTCGGGGGGCAAAAAATTCTTAGAAAACCAGAGTGAAAAGGGAAAATAAAGTGAAGAATGAGGGAGAGGAATAAGCAAAAGAGGAACATGACTTTAAAAAATTAAATACAAATTATATAAATTGAAAATTTGACAAAAAAAAAGAACATTAAAAATAACAAACACAAAAAAATACATCCCCCGGCGTTTTTTGCGTCTAGAGAGGGGAGGGAGGGAGGTCAGGATTTTTTTTTTTTTTTTTTTTACAGAAACTATCGTTGGATTTTAGATTTTTAGCGGCCTTTATTGAAATCGTTATCGTGAGTTGCTCTCTTTCTAAAAACGGGACATTACGGTGTCCCAACGTTGTGCTTGGGGATAACGGGACAAGCCACCTAAAAACGGGACGTAAGAGCAGTAGTGTAGGTGTATGTACGATAGCTTTTGAAGGATTTTATAATGCATGTCAAAAGCATGACTTGTCCTTTTTTTTTATGTTATTCAGTACATCGTTGGTTCTTTCAAAACTCGTACATACTAGTTAATTAAAGCGACTGGTGAGCAAATATTATTTAGAGGTAAGGGGGAAAAATAGAGCGTGCTCCTGTGTTGAAATACATTTGCGTAGGATTAATCATGAATAAAGTCCAGAGTTTAGCGGTTTTCGCCTGTATTTTATTTTCAACTTCAATGACATGAATTGTTTTGTCTCAAGTACAATGCAACTGACTCACTTTCAGAGAGTTCTCGACTGTAAAGTTTATGCTGCAGAGGTTCTCAAACTTTTCATATTTAAGGTGTATTGATGCAAATCATGTCCTCGCTTTCTGGTCAGAATCAACAGTGTTGTAATCTAAAGACGGTAAATAGGACTTTTAAAAAAGTAAATTGAAATTCATTTTTAGAATTTTCTAACGAAGTAGAAAGGGGCTTGTGATTTCAGTTGTCTGTCTGTCTGCCCGTGCTCTAACCAGTGGCGTAGCGAGGGGGTGGTTTTGGGGGTCAGAACCCCCCTAGATTTTTCAAAAATGGCCTTATTCTTGGCAATGAGAACTGGAAATAGAGCAGAAGTTGTTTTTGTGCAGTGGAAATATCCGATGATAAAGACAGATTCTTAGCAATAGATTAGGGGACTCTATGGCAGCAAAAAATTTGGAGTGTCTCCACTCGACTTTCCGAACACTTACGATTAAGATTACCAAGCATTTAAATAAATTTTAATCTATGAATAATTCAGCAAAAATTCTTAGCTTTTTTCAATTTGGGTCCAAGGGTTGAGTGGGTGTACTGTTTAAAAGCTAGCGCACTTTCAAGAATTCCCCCCCCCCCGTAAAAGAAATCTTTGTCAGCCCTGTAGAAAAACTATAAGTCTATACACATCAAAATCAATACTGGTCTTACGATGGTGGTTCATAACATATATACCCAATTTGAGCTCAATCGAATGCCTTGTTTAGGAGCTATCGTGTTCACTCACATACACACATATACGCATGCACACATACATAAATACATCTCATAATAGATGCGCCTCGGCCAGGTGGTCAGCCTGACGCGAAGCCCCCAGTGTTTAACTCCCAGGCAATCTCGGTACTCATTTATCGACCCATTTAAGGGATGAAAGGCGAAGTGAACCTCGCCCAGCCCGGGAGTAGAAACCCCGGACGGCAGTGCAATGCGCTAACCGTTGCACAACCGGGATTCCGAAGAATGCTTATTAGTGTCTAAAATAATTGTGTATACGTCAGTCTGGTTCTGAGGTACAGAATGAAACAGCGTAATTTCACAAACAACTACTTTACTGACAACTATTACTGCAAACTACTGCTGGCTCATGTACTGCGTAAACTGAATTTTTTTTTTTTTGTGTTTACTCACAAAGTTACTTTTGGAGAAGTTTTCGTCTACTGTCATCTAGTTTCATTTGAATAATAGAGGTAAGCGCGTTTTGTATTTTATTAAGGATTATTAATTTAGCTCGTTATTATAATCTAATAGTTTTGCTAAATTATAGTATAATTTTTCATTTTTACAATTTTGTTCTTCTGGGCCACAATCAGGCATCTTGTGGCCCTAAGCAGAGGAAGCATGCTAAGATTAATAATCGGACAACTTGTTAAGATTAATAATTAGTAGATACATATTAACGGGTTCTTTGGAGACAAGGTAAGGGAAATTCAGTCAAAAAATAGATTTTTACTTTTTCTGTTTCATTAAATTCTCTTAAGTTTTATCTTTCCAACGATATACTGCATTTGTTTATCGAAAAAAACAGAAGAATTAGAATTTTTTTATTTTTACTTAACTAAATTCATACCGACTGCTAGTATTCTTAAAAACAAGTTTTATGTAAGTTAAATACAAAGTTTAACATTTTTTAATTGCCTCATAATGGCCACGTCTGGGCCACAATGAGACATTTATTTATCTTTTTACTTTCCGAACATGTACCATGTAAGGAAAGTATTGTAATCATGAAAAAGTTCGAATTCGAGATTTTGGTGTATTGACACGTTTTGAGGTCTTCTGAATTCATTGATGCTATTTTTACGAGATGTATGTGTGTGTGTGTGTGTGTGTATGTGAGTGAACACGATAGCTCCTGAACGGAGCATTCGATTGAGCTCGAATGGGGTATATATGTTATAAACTACCGTCGCAAGACCGGTATTGATTTTGGTGTGTATAGGACTTATAGTTTTTCTACAGGGCTACGACAAAGATTTCTTTTACATTATGGTCTATGGGGAGAAATTCTTGAAAGTGCGCTAGCGTTTAAACGGTACATTGGATTGAGCTCAAATTGGGTATACATGTTAAAAACCACCATCGTAAGACCGGTATTGATTTTGATGTGTATAGGACTTATAGTTTTTCTACAGGGCTACGACAAAAATTTCTCTTACGTTATGGTCTATATGGAGAAATTCTTGAAAGTGCGCTAGCGTTTAAACCGTACATTCGATTGAGCTTCAATTGGGTATATATATTTGAATTATTCATCGATTAAAATTTATTTAAATGCTTGGTAATGATCTTAATCTTAAGTGTTCGGAAAGTCGAGTGGAGTCACTCCAGATTTTTTAAAAGTGTAATAAAGTACTTGTTGCCATACATATGAGGTAAAAAACTAATGTATTGTATAAGTATTAAGTGAAATATTGTATCTGACATATTTTGTGTGACGTGCACTTTGATAAAATAATTATAAAACGTTTTTTGTCTCATTGTGGCCCACCCTCCTTTAATACGTTCTAAGGAACAAGTTTACAGGAAACAAATAAGGAAAAAGAAATATTGCTTTCTCTTGCACTATTCACGTAAACATCGCCTTTCGAAGAACTGACAGTCTCAAACATTTTCTGAGATTTATAGGGTGAAAAAAAAAAAAGTCCAACTAAAACGTTTAGATTTTTTTTTAGTTCCTTTCTTTTAGTTAAACAGCCTGAAATGTTTTATGTAGATAAGATTACCAGTTGTCTAGTCGATAAATATTTTCAGCAAATCCGTCATTTTATTGTACGGGAAGGCATTGTTATTATTATTGCAGTACCCGTATTCCGTGTTCGGTAACGTGAGCATTGATTATCTGTAATCGCGTGATATTGGTGCATTTTAAAAATTGTTTATTTCAACCATGGATAAAAGCGGATAATACACAGATGTATAGTATAGTATGGAATGGAAATGGCCTGCTTTTATCAAACTGTTTATTTTGTGTTTCCGAACTATTGCGCGGTGATTCATGTAATACCATGTTATTTATTTATTTGCCAGGAGAGGACAGCTCACGTCACTGAATGTATCGTTTAGAGTAGCGAACGCTTTTCCCGGAGTTTCCCGCCACAATTTTGATTCTCATCAGAAGGTGGTGGACTTCTAAATATTGGAACCCCTCGGAAACTGCTAGCGACCGCAGACAAGACTTTCGGAACCACGGATTTAACGTGTACGTACACCGCATGTACATGATGGTCTTTAGTGGTACGCTAGTATCGAACCCGCAACCTTCCGGTGTACGGACATGCATTGCTAATACTGAAATGCGTGCACAGTAATCTGAGCATTGATTATCTCAGCCCTTTGACGCCCATTGGCTGCGCCGTGAAACCACCTTATTTCGGTGGTTTCACTGCTAGTCGCAAAAAGAATATGGTCAAATGGTTGCAATGCTGAAAAAGTGCATACGTTGCCATCGATAAATTTAACTACCAACAACATGGCCGTCGATTGAATCATCCACCTGGCGCCAGAAAGCTAAGGACGCTTACCGACACGTGGCCGCACAGCCAGCTGTGTGAGAAAACTTTTTTAGCTCTGTGGCACCATGTGGGCGATTCTACTCTCAGCAAACACACACAGGTTCTCTGAACGTCTATTAACGTTCACAAAACGTCTTCTGAACGTTAACCCTTTAAGGCGCAGTGATCCCGCTCTGGGAACATCAAACTCTGACGCTTTGACTGCTGCCAATCACGAAGAATAGATTTGATTTCTATAAAAATAGTTGCGAGTGACATGGCTCCACGAGAATCCTTACCTTTTAGCACGTCATTTCCCGTCGAAAAAATGGTCACGATTCTTTTTAAACAGCACTGACATCTGCTGAAAAAATGGAAGAATGCGAGAACAGCCGGATAGATTGCCCAATGCTGAAAAAAGGGCAGCCGTTGCCATCGCTCGACTTAACTACCAGCAAGATGGCGGACGATCGAAACGTTCATCGCGTTCCACAGATCTAGAGACCCTTTTTTGACGCAGCTGGCTGTGCTCGCGCACAGCCAGCTGCGTAAAAAAAAAAAAAAAAGAAATCGAAAATTTGGCGACGTAGCTTACGCTAGTTGTTAAAAACGTATAAAATTCTACGCTCAAATCCATAGCTGTATTTCGCAAGCAGAAATGTTTCAGTGCAAAACAACAATCTGACTCAACTCTGCTGACTTACGCGCTTTAAAGGTTTCCTTTAAACAACTGGATTACACTCTTTGCAGGTATTTTGCAAGACCAAAACCATACAACGGACAGGTAACGTACCAGTGAAAAATAAATAAATAAAACTGAATTACCTTCAGTTTTTAAATTCGCACTGTAGTGCTATATAATTTGAAAGGGTATCATAATTCATGCGTTGGCTGTATTTGTTTCCCTGTTTTCACTACGTTGAAAAGTGTATCATAATCCACGTGTCGGTTCTATTTTATTTTTCTTTCACTATATTGAAAAGTGTATCACAATCCATATTTGTTTTGCTGATTTCAATACGTTAAAAAGTATATCGTAATTCATTTGTAGTTTCTTGAGGATTTCATGGGTTATCGCAGGGGAAATTTAAAGGGTCATCACACGGGAGCCGCACAGCCAGCTGTGTCCAAAAACTTCTTTGGGACTGCAGCCCGCGATTGGCGACTCGATCGACAGCCAAGCTGTTGCTAGTTAAATTGAGCAATGGCAACAGCGGCCCTTTTACAGCATCAGGGCCATTTGGATCATGCGGAAGAAGTAGGCTAGAGAGGGCTATGGTCATCTTAACCCATTGTCCCATTCCGTGACTTGTGGCAAGATTTGACGCACATAATTTTTGCGCATCCATTCACGCGCATACTTCTTGCGCATTTTTGTATTTCGCACCACTTAGAAAAATAGTTAGGAACAGCACTGCTCAGAACTACTCCATTTCTAGGTTCCTTTGTCATCATTTTGTAGAATTTTGGTTAAAATACACACTATTCATTTGAAACATAATATTTGCTTTTGGTCTTTAAGTACAGGGTGTCCCATAACTATTGGTACAAAATTTAAGGGGAGATAGGGCACATAAGTTTTAAGAATTGCATAGCAAATGTGGGGCCAAAAACGACGTCAATATGACGTTACACCTGTTAATAATCACTTTGAGAAAAGTGTTGAAGTGGTCGTTTAATTTCTTAATCAAGTTTCATTAACAATGGACTTGTCTTCAAAAGCTTCATCCATGGAATGAAATAGAATTTTTTAACTATTCATTTTAGTCAGGTGTATTCTATGAAAGATGCACTAGTTTTTGAAGAAAATGGTCGGAAAGTTCACCATTATTTCAGCACATGTTCCAAAAGTGATTATTAACAGCTACATGAAGACGACGTTTTTGACCGCACGTTCCTATGTGATTCTTATACCTTATTATACGTCCTACCTCCCTTTAAATTATGTACCAATAGTTACGGGACACCCTCTATAAAGAAACCCGAAATTTTCTACGTATCCTTACCTGAGTCCGATCAAGACAACTATGGGCGCAGAAGAAAAAAAATTAGGCCCCTAGCAATAACTCCCCCCTTAAAAAACAAAAAAATAATAATAACACATTATGATTGGTTTATGCTGAAAGTTTTAAATATCTTTCCCCTTCCAGACACATATTTTGTTTTAAGTAACCTGAAATAAACGAACATTTTTACATGATGTCAATGTCATGTGATAGTTAAACGTTACGGCGAAATGCTGTATCACAGTTGCTAACATGTACAGAATACAACCACTTTTTGTAAACAGTCATTTTTGTAAAATTTCTTAAAATAACAAATAATAAAAAAATTTTGCTATTTTTTAACATTAAAAATACTCTTTAAAAAATGTGTCTAGTTATGTTCCTACATATTGGTATGCTATATCAACTATATAGAGCATTTCGAGGAATTAAAAACAAGTTTAAATTAATTTATACACAAACGTAAATTTGAATTATTTTCATTGTTCATAATTTATACTTAAAAAAATCATTTAACTTTTGAAATTTTTTATCCTTTGTAATTTTATTGTAAAATTATAAAAGTGTGAGATGTAAGATTTTGGGGCCTTGGGCCCCATTTTCCCTGTCGGTAATGTGGCACTGATCCTTACAGGCAGTATGCAAACTTCAACTTTTCGTCGTCCAGAGCCCAAAAGCAAAGATTTTGCAAGGAAGTAAAGTTTTTTTCATGTTTTTATGATAGAACGAAACAGAAAATGATAGTGATTGCCCAAAAACAAAAATCAGGTTACATAGTGTAATCGAAGCTTCTCTCACCACTTATCTTTCTTGTTTGTTTAGAATTTTTATCGTGTTTGATTGTACAGATGGCTAAGCACTTGACGCTACAGTGGTAACACAGGGGGTGGGCTGATGGGGCTGCAGCCACCCCCGAAATCAGTAAAGGTAGGTTATGGAGAAAATTCAGTATTTGTGGACATGAGCGCCGGCAGCATAGGGCAAGGGGGGGACAATGTCCCCCCTGGATTTTTGTATGCAGTGTTTTCCCTTGCTTTTTTGCTCTTTCCAAATTGGTAACCATGCGTTGAAGTTGTCTTTGCCCTAACTGGAGTAGTCTTTGCCCACCGCCCCTGGGAAATATTCTGCAGGCGCCCATGTTTGTGGATAAATTTAAAAGTTTCCCTTGATATCCCATTGCACATCTGAAAGTTCTCCTTGAGAAATTTAAGGCTCAGCTATGAACCTAGGCCAAATTAAAAAATCTTTTTCTAATGTGTTTTACCATCTGCAAAGATTTTAAACTCGATTTATGATTTTTTTTTTTTTTAAATTTTCAAACTTTCTTTCTTTTTAATTCATTTTTTTTATGCGAACACTTTTAGGCAAAATAAGGGGGGGGGGGGAAACATTCCCCTTACTCCCCGAGAAAAAGAAATATATCGATTTTTATAATTTATATTGCATTCTAGATTTTGAGTCCTCAGCCACCTGCGAAAAAAATTTCCTGGCTGCGCTACTGGTGGTTGCACCCTTTGCACTGACATCTGAACGGGCCAGCTTACGATAATCAGACACTATCTAACACGTCTGGCTGGAAACTACAACTAAACAAAAGTCAAAGGAAAAAAAATGCTTAACAATCCCTTAATTGAGGTAATTAATCCCTTAATGATGACACCGGCACTTCCAGGTTAGCACGCTCCGCTGGGCTCGAAATTGAGCTCTGAAAAACCGAGCGTTTTGCTTTATCGGGGGGGGGGGGACGGAAACAGAAGAATAGAGCAGACTGCGTCCATTTTTTCTTTATTTTTTTGTTTCACACGTGTTTACGTAATGCTAGCGAAGCGGAAAATTAAGCATTTGCACCATTTTCGAATACCTGAGAAATAATGCCGTTTAAAATGGCATCTGTGAGGGAATTTACAATCGACAGACCTCCACATTGTTCGGGTTTTGTGTTATGAGTAGTCTGGGTAGTGATGTGCCATTCGAATGATTTCCGTAATCAATTAATCGATTTCGAATCGTTTCAATATTCAATTAATTGAATACTGAATATTCGCGATTTCACTATTCAAATAGTATTCGCGATTTCACAGTTCAATTGCATTCACGATTAATCATTTCACTATTCGAATTGTATTCAAGATTGATCGCGATTAATCGTTTCACCAATGCTATTCGAATGCTATGTGCTGAGAGTTCGAAGGAATTTTTCGGAATCGATGGATTCGAATGGATTTAATATTCGATTAATTTCATTCTTTCATGCCCATCACTAGGTCTGGGCATCGGAATACTCTATTTGCCCGGATGATATCGGATTAAGGCACGACGTATTTACTTTGTTGTTGTTGTTGTTTATTTGTTAGAATTAATCCGAATGAAGGCGTAATTTAAGTATCATTCACCAAACGAAGGAGTAAAAGCTTGAATACCCTTCGTTTTCTTTTATGCCACAAAAATAAATAGCAAAATTTCACCTGCGTTATGGCAAAGCTACACGTGGGCTGTCTGCCTAGGAATGGGAATGGCTTAATCGAGGGATTTTCTATGAGGTGCCCGCGCGATAGGTCAGAACACTATGACGTGCTTTCCAATAGCAACTTTAAGCTTGCTAGTTGAAAAAAAAAAATATATAGAAGTTCCTGTCTTCACGTGCATTGAAAACAAATCAAAATAAGCGAACAGTTGTGATGGGGTTTTTGTTTTTTTAATAATTAATTCAAATGATGACGTAACGTAAATACCATTCACCAAAAAAGGGGGTGTCGAATATTCTTACTTTTCATTTACTCAAAATAAATAAAAAGAGGGGGGGGGAAATTTGATACACTTTCAAATTTTAAATACGCACTAAAGTGCTATATATTAAAAGCGTATCATAATCCATGCGCCTTTTCTATTTTTCTCCCTTGTTCCGTAGAACATATCTTTGGAATCGAAATCTATCTTAAAATCGCCCACTGAAACTGTTTTACGATCTTCGCCAAGCATATTCCAACTATACTTCACACCATTTTAAATACTGTTTGGAATGGGCATCCTAATCCATGAGTGTGCCGTGTTTGTCTTTCTTGACCCATAAAACACATATTTGGAATTGAAATCTATATTGAAATTGCCTACTAACACTATTTTACAATCTTCGCCAGGCATATTACTATAATTTTCTAGTTTCTAGCCAAATTTGGAAGATAGTGCCAAGCTTGGTTTGCTTTTGAAGTTATTTTTTGGTAGCAAACCTGGCGAGCAATTATCAGAAATTGCAAACCTGGTGCGACTTCCAAGATTTTAATCACTCCCCCCCCCCCCAACCTCTGCGTTATCTGGCAAATACATTTGAAAAGATCTTTACCGTGACGGTTCATGTCTGCGAAACTGTCTACAACAAGGGCAGATTAAAGGAGGGGGGCGGATAGGGCTACCGCTACCGACCCCCCAAGAAAAGAGAAATTAATGTAAAAGATCCTATTTTACTTCCATAAAATGGATGTATATATAAGTCATCTTACTACCAACCCCCCCCCTGATAAAATCACATTAATACGCCACTGGTCTACAAATCATGTCTACAAATTCGCTTCGACTAATACCTGGGACTAAACGAAATAGCACACTAGTGCTGATAAATAAATAAAGTAGCAAAATAAGAAAATCTAAGTTCATTCAAACTCAGTATGCGGCACTTTCCTACAGCAAATTTTATGCTTTAGTGTGTGTGTTTAAAAAATAAATAAATAAATAAATAAATATCTCCTTTACGACGGTTTATGAGAAAAAATCGAAAACTAATATTTATTGTGTCAAAAATCCTAAAAAAATTCTAATGTGTCTTCAGAAGGTGCCATTACACAATAAAATAAATGAAAAATCTGATTTATTTTCATTTTACACATTTTTGTCTTTTTTTTTTTTTTTAACTCTCAAAAAGAATCCGCAAAAGTGGAAGTACATTGCAAACATTTTGACTTTACCCTACTCTGTTGCCAATTTGTTTAAACTTTACCACCAATTCTTCCTTATCGCACGTGCCAATTTGAAGATATCATTCTTCAACTATATTGTATACAGATTGTACCAAAAAAAAACTGACCTAGCCTTTTATTACTTAAATATTGATCATAGACATATACAGTAACTTACAAAGTTGCGTAAATAAAAAAGTGCAGACTTTCTTGGCATCGATTAAAATTTTCCGAAGATTAAATCTAAACAAATACAAAATTTAAAATTTTATACCCCCCCCCCCAATCACAGAAAAAAAGAAAAATCCTAATTAGGAAAATATGCCCCACACATGAAAAGTATCGAAGGTATGAAAATAAATATATACTGACTTAAACCAGTTTTCAGTGGCTCTCGAGAAGAAAAAAATACTTTAAATGATCGAATTTCATGGGTCATACATATATTACGAAAAAAAAATAAAAATGCTTGCATCAGTATATAATACTTCTGTTAATATTATTTAGAATCCTCATCAACTTTGTTTAAACATATCTCTGAGCCTCTTTAAGATAAAAAGCTGAAACTCTTTGTACATTACCTCATTGATGTGTGGAGCAAATTTTATTAATTCGGGGGATTTTTTATTTTTATTTATTTATTTATTTATTTATTTATTTATTTTTGTACGGAAACCATATAAAAATTTAAATGTTGTATTACTCAGATTTAATCGGAAATTTCTAATCGATACCATGAAATTCTGTACCTTTTTCCACCTATCTTTGTAATTTATTGTAAATGCTTATGATCAATATTTAAAGAATAGAAACCCAGATCAGTATTTTTGGGAAACCCTGTAAACTGCTTCAGTGTTCCTTTTTTCTTCTTCCTCTTTCTGTCCCTGAATGTCTAGGTCTCATAAAAGTTTTTTGGGCATTTTGTAATTTTAAAAATTAAGATAAGTTACACACTTTGCGTAATCTAAAATATTGGCTTGGATATAGTTAAGCGCATTCATATAATCGTATTTTAGATTTATAGGCAGTAAGTTTGGCTTTGGAGTTTCATCGCTTATCTATGAAGAGATGAGAAGAGAGAATGATGGACGCTTCATACTGATAGTGTCGCCATCTGTTAGCAAACAAACATAATAGTTACATTCAAGAATTTTTTTTTCTTTTTAAAGATCAGTCAGTGTTGCCAATTCAAGGGATTTCTCCCTAAATTTAACGACTTCTCATTGCTTTGGGGATTTTTTGTTAAATTTATATACCTTTTTATTACGTTTGTAGTTAATACAACAGATTACATGACATAAAATTTTAGCGACTTTTGGGGAAATTTAGAGATTTTTATTTTCCGAACATGCACCATGTATTAAAGTTTTGTAATACTGAAAAATTTCGACCCAGAGATTTTGATATATTTACACGCTTTACGGTCTTCTGAATACATTTGTGCTATTTTTACGGTGATGTAGGTGTGTGCATGTGTATATGTGTATGATGTACGTAACCGCGATAGCTTCTAAACGGGTATTCGATCGATTCATCTCAAATTTAGTATGCATATTACAGATCATACTCGTACGACCGGTATCGATTTTTGTGTATATAGGACTAATAGTTGTTTCACAGGGGTATGAAAAAGAATTCTTTTACAATTATAGCCAATCGACGGAAATTCTTGATAGACCGCTAACGTGTAAACAGTGCATTCGATTCAGCGCAAATTACGTATGTATGTCACAGGTCGTAGTCAAATGACCTGCATAATTTTGGTTACAGGGTTGCAAAAAATGATTCTTATACATTACGGCCTATAAACGCAAGTTCTGAAAAGTTCGCTACCGTCTATATGGTGTATTCTTTTTGACTCAAATTAACTATGCAGTATATAGATCACTGTCTTAATGTACAGAACCTGGGTGTTTAGGGCTTAAAGATTTTCACTGGGCTACAGAAAGTATTCTTATACATTTCGGCCTACAAACACAAATTATTTGACCTGCACCAGCATCTGAACACTACATCCTATTGAGTTGAATCAAATTTATTTAAAGGCTTAGTAAAGATCGAATGGTTGGAAAGCCAAAGGGGGGAGTCGCTCCTGATTTTTTTCAACTTCATTTAGCGACTTTTGAAACGGAATACCTCACACTGATCACAATAGAGTTGATTCATTTTATTAATCTCTCTCTCTCTCTCTCACTCTCTCTCTCTCTCTCTCTCTCTCATTACAAACCTCAAGTGGAAAAATAAAAAATAAAAATCTGAAATTCTTCCAGATTTTATTAACGCACTCGGCTGGAAGAATTGCAGTTTTTTTTATTTTTAAATCTATTCAATCAATTCTGCCATATCGAGGAAAATGATAACTAAGTAAGTGCTCCTATAGACTCCTGTTCGCATAATTTTGTTGCTGAAAATTGCATCCATTGTTGTTTCGCCCCTAGTGGTGAAATATTTTGGATGAGTGCGTATTGGAAAATCTAAAGTATCCATTTCAGTTATGAAATCGGATCCTTGATCGCAATTATATTCTATGTTAAAATCTCCTACTTAAACAGTCTTACAATCATCCTCCTGCAGCAAAGTTTAGAATAGAGCATCTAATTTATCTTCATACGAAATTCGAGGACTAGCGTATGTAACTGCAAATTTCACTTTATCTTGAATATACGCAATGACCATTTGAACACCGTTGATCTGGCTCGTGTAGGCACGGGTAAAGTGTTTCATATTCTTTTTATAAAGTTTTCCTCTGTAAAAATCATAACTCCAGATGGCTTTCTGTTTTGGAAACCACTGTTTCATCTGTTCGACCCAAGTGAATCCTGGTATTTGAAAATCATTTGAAGGGATAGTCCATGCTTCCGTTAGTAATATCAAATCACTCTGCAGAAAATATCAATGAAACGGAAAAGTGACCACGGCACGCCGCGTAGACAAAAATCCCGTGCTTGAAAGAAATAGCAACAGAGTGCTTGGAGAAAAAAAAAAAAAAAAAAAAAAAAAAACAGATGCTGAGCCAAACAAAGTACAATTAAACAATGTGATAATAGAATTATCACAATCATCTATTATCACATTGTCTAATTGTACTTTGGCTCAGCATCTGTTTTTTTTTTTTTTTTTTTTTTTTTTTGGTTGTTTTTTTTTTTGTCCCACTTGAGGTTTGTAATTCTTGCAACTGCTGTTATATATTTTTTCATGCGGGGGTATGTCATAGTTGCAGTATACTTTGTGTTTTACTTATTAGTTATTTTCTATTCTGTTTGTCATAGCTGCATTTCCGCGTTACACATAGGATATCTTCTCAATTATGGATTCTTGATTTGAATCTATATGCCATTTTTGCACTGTGCAATTATTTTTTAAATATATATATGTGTGTGTGTGTGTTTGATACTTCGATCGTAAACTTCAATCCTTTAATTTTTAAAGAAATTATTTGAGCGTATGATAAGCTTCCTTATCACCAGATGACATAGTGACATTGAACATCGGGAAATAGTTGAAGTGTGGAGTTCCAGTTTTCTGGCCTTCCGCACAATTGTCAGTCTAGCAGTCTGGAGGTTCGAGCAGTTTTCTCTCTCCAGATTTAACGTGAATATGCGCTAGACCCTCTTAATTCCCTCGTTAGAACCTCTTAAAAAGTCCTCTTTTTGAAGAGGTTCTTACTGAACGCTTTGGTCACACATGAAGAAATAGCTCAAAAACGTCAGTTTGTAGTTGTATATAGCGGCTCAAAAATTTGAAGAGCGCCCTGAGCACGAAAACGTTAAAGTCAGACCAGGGGCGTAGCCAGAAATTTTTCATTGGGGGGGGGGGGGTTACGACTACTACAACTCATATATATGTATACGTGGGTGTGACAATGTAGTGAAAAATATACATTTTGTATGGCAAAATTTCCTCATGGGGGAGGGTTATGACCCCCCCTAACCCCCCCCCTTGGCTACGCCCCTGAGTCAGACCCTTGTTATACTGCATGTTTGTTATAAAAATTCGCATTCAATAAAATTATAAAGAGTTTACATTCTTCCCTATGTTACTCCTAAGGAGATTTTTTTTAAAAAAGGAGAGAAACAGAAAGTTTTCTTCCATTAACCTTTTGAGGCCCAACCCTTTCCCAATGCTGAAAAAAGGGCAGCCGTTGCCATCGCTCGACTTAACTACCAGCAAGATGGGGGATGATCGAAACGTTCATCGCGTGCCACAGATCTAGAGACCCTTTTTTGACGACAGCTGGCTGTGCGGCCCTTTTTTCAGCATTGAGCAATCTCTCCACCTGTTCTCGCATTCTTCCATTTTTCAGCAGATGTCAGTACTGTTAAAAATAATCGTGACCATTTATTTTACGGGAAATGACGTGCTAAAAAGTAAAGGATTCTCGTGGAGCCATGTCACCCGCAACTATTTTTATAGAAATCCAATCTATTCATCGTGACTGGCAACAGTCAAAACGTCAGAGTTTGGTGTTCCCAGAGCGGGAACACTGTGCGTTAAAGGGTTAAAAATAGACAGCAGTGTTGCGCGAGAAATTATTTTTTCGTCCTACTCTACTCTCGGCAAAAACGCATGTTTCACGCGCAACACAAACAAACCAACGCGGAGAGAAAACTAAAACAAAGGAACATTTTCTCCAACAACATAAACAACGTTCTGTAAAAAAAAAAAATAAATAAATAAATAAACTACAAAAGAAGTTTAAATTAAAGCGTTTTCCCCATTCGCAGCATATTAATAGCACTTTTTTACGCTGCCCGTCAGTGCAGAAAATACCCAAATAAAAAAACACAGTCGGCTCTGTCAATTGGAGTAATCTCGGTGTGTGTGTGTGTATTTTTTTTTTTTTTTACGGAATTACCCCGGCATGGCAAAGATGCATGTCATTTTGTGAGCCGTGGAGCATTTAATCTAGAAAAATAACCTTGGCGACCGCTTCCGCCTTCTAACGGGCACATGTGCAAACGTTTATGTGTGGAAGTTTAACACCTCCCACACGTGCTTGAAAAAAAAAAAAAAATGGTGCGAGAACAATTCTTGTTGTTTTTATATTGTTTACTCTCACGGCTGCGTTCCGCAAATTCTTGGGATCTCCGATAATTGAGCTGTTTAGAAAAGATTCAGATGATGAGTTCGCAAGTGTTGCCATCAGAAAGAAGGAAATGTTGATTAAATTCATTTATGTGAAGGAAATGAAGCACTCTCTCGGATGACTGCAGGATATATGAATGTTGAGCACATCGGTCTTAAGTTAATGTTCTGTTTGTTCCATATTTATGCATTTTTATTTTCCCAAGACTAAGAACTCGAGAAATAACTTCAGTTTTCGTTGAGTTGTTCAATTTAGAATTCTGTTATTAGTGTAACTGTAATGTAAAAAACAGAATCATATGAAATTAATGATGTATTCTAAGTAGACAAATATGAAATGTATTTGAGTAGTTTTCATCAATGCAAATAAGAATTATTGTGCTGCCAGAAAATTGCTTTTTACATGCACAGATAGTAAGAAAACCCTAAACAGAGGAAATATGTCTTTCAATATCGGACTTTTTGAGACAATTGTTCGATACTGGTCTTTGAGCTGCGCTTCTTTTAACATTGTAAAGTTCGGCTGTGAAGACAAAACTCTGCCATTTTGGTTGTTTTGATACGCGAAGAATAAGTTGGACTTCAATTCAATACCCAAGAATGACATCTAGATAGACTGCCCAGTGTCCAAAAAGTGCCGCTGTTGCAATCGCACGATTTAACTACCTGTAGTCAAATCGTGCGATGGTGGCGCTTGAAAGGGTTAAAAGAATAAGATTTTCACCGCCTGTGAAAGTTTTGTGGAATTCGTTCAGTCTACGCTTCAAGCATTTCCTCGTTTGTCTAACAGAAGTGAAAAATAACTATTATTCTTCTTTTATAATAAAAAAGAGTGGTCTGCTTGCGTGTTTAAGATTCAGAAATATGTTGACGCCTGCAGAAAAATTTCTCGTAATTAGATAAATGAGCATAATATTACAGCTCATCGATCCAATTAGCAAAAACACTTTCCATATCTTGGGGGAGTTTTAAAATAACTAGTTCACATTTCGAATTTCGAAAATATCCCTGGATATAGGTTGATTCTCCGACGTATAATCAGGAACTAAAATAATTCATTCGTTAAAGTGTCACTTTATTTTTCATTCATAAAGCCGATGTAAAAGAATCTAAAAGAGAAGATACAAAATTGGGTCGTCTTTTTCTTTTTCATTCGGATCGGAATTCTGGCAAGGCTCTTTTTCACGAGATGAACTCCCATGTGGCCCTAAGGATCGATATACGCACTTCCGTTATTGTTGAGGAGAGTTTAATTGTCATGGAAGCTGAAGATTCTTATTTTTTTTTTTTTTTTTTCGCTTAGTGACTAAATATCGGTTGAAAGGGAAAAGACCCGAAAATGGGTTATGCTATAGCAGAGCTGCCAAGTCTCCGGCTTTTTTCGGGAGATTTCCCACCACTAATTTTTACTTACAAATGTATGGTTAAATTAAGTCCGAATATTTAATGCAAAATAAAACTGTCTAAAAATTGTGGTTGGAAATCTCCCGGAAAAAGCCAGAGATTTGGCAGCTCTGCTATAGCAGGGGAATATTCGGACTTATTTTAAGTATACATTTGTAAGTAAAAATTAGTGGTGGGAAATCTCCCGAGAAAAGCCGGAGACTTGGCAGCTCTGCCATAGTAATAGTTGCAAAATATTCTTTTGTACGCTGATAAATGTATTAGAGCATAGGTTCTTAAACTGTAGTCCACAAATGCCGGTCCGAGGGGCGTGCGGGGCCTCTTTTCTATCATGTCTTATGTAAGTTCCAACTAGCACGGTTAGTACTGTTAGTTTTATTCTTCGGCTTTTTTCGGGATACATCGCAACCATCTACCAAGCTCGGTGTAATGTGATAGCAAAAAAACATGGCCCAGGCGCGGAGCCTCTTTAAGCTCGGGCCTTAGGCGATCGCCTACATTCGCACCTGAGTCCAACGACTAATATCCTTTAACCAACTCATTAGAATTCAAAATATGCAGTACAAAACTAATTTTAAGTATGCCTGGATCTGAATTTCATCTGTAAAAGGTTAACATTTAAATTTTTGACACAAGTTGGCCTTTTTATCATGTTTCTACAGGGTGTCCCAAAAGCGTGGTAACACCGTGGTAATTCTCTATCTATTAGGGATAAGTAGGCAATGTAACTTGAAAAAAAAAATGTTCAAAATGAGGTACGAATAGTTAAATAATAATTTAACAACAACAAAAAAAAAGGTACACATTCTAAAAAACCCCGGAAATCATTTTTAAGTATTATTACGAATTTTCGGGGCAACCCGCTCTTCTGGGGTTTAAAATAGTTCAAAATTCGTATTCTACGCGTCAGATAGTTAAATTTTGCTTTTTGTTGCATCAAAATCGGTCAATTAGAACCGGAGAAACGGGGGTTTCTGTTTCCCATTCATTTGTATGGCCTCGAGAAATAATGGTCCTAGGAGTTCGGTAACTTCACTTTTGGGGACTTATTTTTGGCCAAATTTGGCGATATTTCGCCAAAAGTCGCCTAGCTTAGCGGCATGTTGGTCCTTTGGCGCGTTTTTCGCAGTGGAGCTTTGTAAAGTTAGTTTTTCTGCATTAACATGCATCATAACCTAATATTTCTCTTCTGTGATGTAATCAAAATTCCCGCTTTATGTGCAATCTTCGAGAAATAGATTTTTCTGGAAGCTCCTTATAGCTTCTGCGTCTCCTATGAATACAAGCATGACAGAGGCCCCAGTTCAGTGTGAATGAAGCTTCCGAAGAGTACTTTGCTTTGCTCTGTGAACTGTGCGATAGAAGCGGTGTTTTCGCGCTAGTTTATGAAGCCTTGTTTTAAAGTGCTGTGTGTAAATTCTTCATTGCTGAGTCTTGAGGGACTGTTAGTGTTATCCCTCGTATATTTCCACTAAATTTTGCCTGTGGAAGTGATTTATTGTGTGTGAGAATTAGAGCATTTGTGAAAGCTTCCGTACTGCGTGGATTGTTATAAACGAGCTACTGGCTGTTAGTGCCTGTGAATTTTGTACAGCTGATTGTTGGACGAAGTTCTAGAAGCAATAAAGTTTGTGTTCTATCCTGACAAGTGGACTCTTTTCTAGAACTTTCCACACCTACTGGACTTTAGAACGACGAACGCAGGAAACAAGCAGAGTATAATGCAACAGAATTAGTGTGCGTCATATTTTAAAGCAAGAATTTTAGGATACAGTAACCGCCGCTTAATAAAATCACATTAATAAAATCAGTAGCTTAATCTTACCAAATAGCCATGATCGGAATCAAATTAATATAAATGTATAGTAAAGACACCGCTTAGTAAAATCATTCGTCGCTTAATACACTCAAATATTGAAACCACCCGTGAACCTGTAAAAACAAAAATTCTAGGAAAAATGATGGGGGTTCTATGAAAACACACACAGTGACCTAATCTTGGACTGCTGAAATATTCACACCAGCAGTATTGCAACCACAGCGGTCAACCATACGCGGTTACTTACCATTTGGTGGAGAACCAGAATTCTACTCACAGTATTACTCTTCAGAGGGAAATATTGAACGATTAATTGTTCCAGGAAAACAATCAACTATTGGTCAGTTTTTTAGAAAACCCATTATGTAATATAGTGTAAGTAAATTCACTTTATATATACAGTGGCCACCGCTTAACTGAATCACTGGTTAATTGAATCAGCCGCTTAATCGAATCAAATTTTGTAGAACAGAATCGAATCACTCTTTTCAAAGCCTCAATCAAAGTCGCCGCTTTTTTGAATTAGCCGTTTTATTGGATGGAAAATCGGTGGCAGGAACGTGAGCCAATTAAGCGGCGGCCACTGTAATAGGGTCATTCCACGTCGAATCAAACACAAAATTCGAAAAAGCTCCCCACGCCATTTCAGATTTCCCCCCAATTTTGTGTAAATGATTTATAGAACATTATAACTCAAAATCTCAATTTTGAAGGTTCTACGATATAACTGACAAATTACTTATAAAAATTTTTAAGGTTTCTGCAAGATACGCCATTTTTTTTCTGAATTTCTTAATTACTTTCCAGTAAAAATTACTGAATTGAAAATTTGTTTCTAGGAGTAACTTTTTACGCTGATTATAAAAATGTTATCAAAATTTTCGTATCTTCTATGGTTTATGTATGAGCATTGCATTTGCTAAAAAACATCGTGAATTTTTTTTTCTGGCATGTTTGATCAGAAACGCATGTTTTAATCCTTTGAGGTGCAACCCTTTCCCAATGCTGAAAAAAGGGCAGCCGTTGCCATCGCCGGGCACAGCCAGATGTCGTCAAAAAAGGGTCTCTAGATCTGTGGCACGCGATGAACGTTTCGATCGTCCGCCATCTTGCTGGTAGTTAAGTCGAGCGATGGCAACGGCTGCCTTTTTTTCAGCATTGGGCAATCTATCCAGCTGTTCTCTAATTCTTCCATTTTTCGGCAGATGTCAGCGCTGTTAAACATAATCGAGACCATTTTTTGAAGGAAAATGACGTGCTAAAATGTAAAGGATTCCCGTGGAGCTATGTCACCCACAACTATTTTTATAGAAATCAAATCTATTCTTCGTGACTGGCAACAGTCAAAACGTCAGAGTTTGGTGTTCCCAGAGCGGGATCACTGCACGTTAAAGGGTTAAATTTTATGCTTTGTTAAGATGGTATACCACTACATCCCAAAAATAATTTCATTTTTACTTTCTGCCCAGGAGCTGAGCCAAAAAAAAATATTAACTTTTCATGTGTCAGTTTAAAAAATTATTAAATTTTCATGTTTCAGTAGCACCAATTGTTGCTTATGGCGTTCAGCAGTTACACTTTCACTAGGCTAAAATACTTTGTAGTACAGTACACCATTCATATATCCCGCCCGACAACGCGAGGCATCGTGTTAGAAAACCGATTAACCCTTAAACGCGCAGTGTTCCCGGTCTGGGAACACCCAACTTTGACGTTTTGACTGTTGCCAGTCACGAAGAATGGATTGGATTTCTATAAAAAAGAGTTGCGGGTGACATGCTCCACGAGAATCCTTTACTTTTTAGCACGTCAATTCCCGTAAAAAAATGGTCACGATTATTTTTAACAGCACTGATATCTGCTGAAAAATGGAAGAATGCGAGAACAGCCGGATAGATTGCCCAATGCTGAAAAAAGGGCAGCCGTTGCCATCGCTCCATTTAACTACCAGCAAGATGGCGGACGATGGAAACGTTCATCGCGTGCCACAGATCTAGAGACCCTTTTTTGACGACAGCTGGCTGTGCCGGCACAGCCAGATATATCCACTGTGCCATAGTGAGGCCCATAAATGGTACAAAAAAATAAACCCTTATTTCCATTTCTCTCGCACCTTCTTTTAAAATATAATTAAGGGGTGTTGTAGCTCAGTGTTTGAGAGGCAAAACACATCTATCAGAGACCCAACGGGAGTCGGGAAGCAACGGTAGGAAATAGAGGCAGAATCGTAACCATTAGAGATGAGACGAGCTCAGCCCGAGCCCGGGCCCGAACCGGGCTCGGGCCCCGTAATTCCCGATTGCGTTCGGGCTCGGGCTCGTGAAAAATGTCTCCTTTATTGAACATACTCCTTGAAACGGATTTTAAAAAGCAATTCATCAGAAAAATAAACGAGACGCTGGGCAGGCCGGATTAAAGTGCTCTCTGGCGATTTGGCGTGCAGTCAGACTCCTTTGGCAAGAGTCGTTTCTCCCGCTGTTACACACTGCACGCTAGGGGTTGCCGCCCGCATGAAATTTTATCTCGCAGCTATTTACAGTTTTCTTGTTATCTTTTTATTTTTTCTTAATGTTTTACTTCTTTCCCTTGTCTTGCCTTTAACATTGGAAAAAAAAAAGAGAAAATGTCATTGACAATACAAGAAATTTCCAGATTTCACCGTTCAATTCACGTACCCTTGTGCCCTCCCTGTAGATCTGTGATGGAGGGGGCATCACCTGAGCTTTTGACTGTTTTTAAATAATCGGAAAAATGAGAAACTCAATCATTTGAAATGAATTGATGAAATATAATTGATGCAGATCCCATATATTGCATTATAATTTTTTTAATTTTTTTGTCTTAATTATCTGTTCTTTTAAAATTCATTCGTTCTTATTTCCCCCTTACTTTGGCTTTTAAAATTGCTATATTTTGTATGTTTCTTTTTAAACGAACAAAATCCTAAATTATCCTATACAGTATCTTAATGTTAGCAATTCTGAGGTCGTTCTATTCTAATCGAAAATTCCCACAGCTAGGTTTAGAGGATGGAGAACCGATATTTTAAACACACTTTTCTAATGAATATTTTTTGCTTGTAATTTTTTTAAAAGCACACTTCATGTAATACACAAATGAAAATAGATGTAGTTTACATGCAAATGAACTTTACAAGTCATGACCTGCAGGCTCTCTACTTTACAATGTTTAAATTAGGATAGTTAGGATGTTTAAATTGACTAGTCCCCTCATGCGTCCAGCGTTGCTTCCTAACTTTAGTCTTTCAATGCTAAAGTGCGGAAGCAATGCAATTATTTGAAATGAAAAATTGATGAAACATAACTGATGCAGATCCCATAAATTGCATCAATCCATAATCACCCCACAGGCCTCAGCGTAAGGCAACGTTGAGCGCTCTATTTATAAATCGCAAAGAGCAGAAAAACTATTTCGTTTGCATAGATCAGCCTTTCTTAAAATGTGTTCCAATTTTAAAGTTTAATATCTCTTAAAAATCACTTATCAACACCAGTCAAAACATTGTCTATGTATAAAGACAGGGGGGGAAAAAAAAAATTGAACGGTGAAATCTGGAAATTTCTTGTATTGTCAATGACATTTTCTCTCTTTTTTTTTTTTTTTCCAATGTTAAAGGCAAGACAAGGGAAAGAAGTAAAACATTAAGAAAAAATAAAAAGATAACAAGAAAACTGTAAATAGCTGCGAGATAAAATTTCATGCGGGCGGCAACCCCTAGCGTTCAGTGTGTAACAGCGGGAGAAACGACTCTTGCCAAAGGAGTCTGACTGCACGCCAAATCGCCAGAGAGCACTTTAATCCGGCCTGCCCAGCGTCTCGTGAAAAATAAACGTACTGATGTGATGCTAGGACTTGCAACAAAATAATTGGTGGGTAAAAAGCTAGCTTTTCACATAATTTATTAAATGGTGTGTTGTGCTATTTCATTTGCGTATGTGTGTTAAAATGCTGTTAATTCAAAATTTTGGCCTCATTATTTACTGATCTATCTTAGTTAAATGTATATATTCACATCGTATCATAAAATATTTTTTAAAGTAATTTTGTTCCTATCAACTAAATTCTTATGCAATTCTATGCAAATATGCAAATTTCTTAAATTTATTATGCAAAATCTCTTTTCTGGACGTGTTTTAAATATAACATTTTTTAATGTCACTATACGAGATTTATAACTTGTATTTTTCTGTATCTAATATATCTAAGTACATACGAATGTTTAACACTGATGTGAGTACTCAACGGAATTTTTAATAAAAATTGAAGCATTATTGTTATTATTTGATAAACATGAACATAAAGAATTAGAAAGTGCATTAAGAGTTTGCAACTATATTTGTCTTTAATTTGCACAAACGTCAAAATTTATCGTATTGTATCAATGAAGTAACTGAATTTTATTTATCTTCAGCTGAAATTTCGGGCTCGGGCTCCGGCTCAAATAATATTGCTCGGGCGGGCTCGGATTAAAAGTCCTCGGGCTCGGGCTTCAAAAAATGAGCCCGAACTCATCTCTAGTAACCATTGCGTATTTGCGAAAATTGAAGTGAACAGTTTCTAGTGTATAAGACGCTAAATTACAATAAATAAAATTACAATCAATAGCAGGGCCGGAAAAGTCTATTGCCCGACATGGCCGGGGCATGCCAAATTTCAGAGGTGCGACAGTAGATCTACCTCCTCGCGGTGCACCTCTTCATGTAGACTGAGTATTTTGCAGTGGAATGCAGGTGGCCTGTGACAACATAAGAAAGCTGAGATACAGCATACTCTCGTTGGCCACGATATCGAAATTTTTCCGATCATGGAAGCAAACCTAGTACATGAGGCACTGGACTTCTTTAGATTTTCAGGATACTCTTTGCATCGTCTCCCGAAAGCTAGACATGTTGCTAGTGGAATTCTCGCTGGTGTCAAGAGTGACCTCACGGCTGAAATTAAAAACACTTTTAAGAAAATGGGAGTTACCCAGGACAAATCCGAGATTGTGAAGATAAGAGTTTGGAGCTCTGGACATGTTTTTGAGATATTTGCTCTATACATTCCACCGGACAGCAAACCTGACCTTTCTCAAATACCTATTTCTCAGAAAACAATTCTTACTGGCGATTTTAATGTGCTTTCTCCCAGAGGGGTTATCAGGATACAAATGCAGCCGGTAAGGTGGTAATAGACCTTCTGAACTCCCGCCCTTCAGATCTTCTTTACGATCCTTCTGATCCCCATACTTGTCTACATTACAATGGGACTTTGACCTCACCTGATCTAGTCTGTGTCTCGAATGAACTTTCCCAATTCACACACCGAAATGTTATTGAAGATCCTGGTTCTGGGCACAGACAAGTTATTGCCACAATTGAAATGACCTCATCAAACAAATCCACTCAAGGACCGTTAAAGATTTCTTGGAATTTCAGGAAAGCTAAATGGCGCAAATTTACATCTGTTTGGGAGGAATCATTGAGAGCTGACGGTTTTGATTTTCACCAATCATCCGATAAATTGATAAAAAGATTTAATGAGTTACTTCTTAATTGCGCAAAAAAGTGTATACCTAGAGGTAAAGTTAGAAATTACAAGTGCTTTTGGTCTGCAGAGCTCAAGGATTCAAAACAAAAAAGAGGCCGGTTGAGGAAAAGAACTTAGATCACAAAAAGACCGGTTGACGTTAAAATGTGGAGGAAACAGGCTGCAATATTCAAAAGGAACCTCCCTGTGGCAAAGCGAAAGACTTTTAATAATTTTATAGAAAACTAGCTGAAGTACCCGTCCTCGACGGGTTAGTGAATGCAAATTTCCAAAAAGCAAGAATTTTCGTCAGCATTGTAGGAGTACACAGAATGGATATAGTATGTTGCCAAAGTAAAGAAAGCGAAGTTATGATTTTTATGTATTGTTAAAATATTACAGGTTAGAGAGTAACTAAGTAATATCATTTCATTCGCTTTAGTCGTAATTATGTGATGCGCGAACGAATATCTACGCATATTGAAATAATTTTCGCAAAATCTCAAAATTTAATCAACATTTTTGAAAAATTGGAAGCCTAGAATTTAAGTTGAGTGACAACCTATCATGTCACCCAAATTCATTTCATTCTCTGCAGTCTTTATTTCGTGATGCTGGAACAAATTTTCAGCATTTTGAAACTATTTTCGCAAAATCTCAAAATGTAATCAAAATATTTTTAAAATTCTCTCTCTCAACACGTGTAAATTAAGATTAGCAACTACCGATCATATCACTAAATTTCGTATCATTTGTATTAGTCGTTATTAAGTGATGTTTGAAGAAATATGAACGTATTTTGAGAGAATTTTCACAAAATCTCAAAATCTAATAAAAATGTTTAAAAAATTGGATATAGTTTCCGTTGAGCAACGATCTATCGTGTGACCAAATTTCATATCATTCACTTTAGTTGTTATTACGTAATGCGGGAACAAAGATTCACCCAGTTTTAAACGATTTTCACAAAATCTCGAAATCTGATCGATTTTTTTTAATTAGATGCTTATAGTTTAAGGTGAGTGACCACCTATCGTGTCACCAAATATCATTTTTTAACCTTTGCAGTTATTACGTGATGTGCGAACACAAATTTACGCAGTTTGAAATGATTTTCGCAAAATTTCAAAATCTAATCAAGATTTTTTAAAAATTCGACGCCTATGTTTTAAGTTGAGTGATCACCCATCATGACACCTAATTTCATATCATTCGCTTCAGTCGTTTTTACGTGATGCTTGAACACAAATTTACGCAGTTTGAAAGGATTTTCGCAAAATCTCAAAATCCAATCAAGATTTTTTAAAAATTCGACGCCTATGTTTTAAGTTGAGTGACCACCTATCATTACACCGCATTTCATATCATTCGCTTCAGTCGTTTTTACGTGATGCTTGAACACAAATTTACGCAGTTTGAAACGATTTTCGCAAAATCTGAAAATCTAATCAAGATTTTTTAAAAATTCGACGCCTATGTTTTAAGTTGGGTGACCACCTATCATGACACCCAATTTCATATCATTCACTTCAGCCGTTTTTACGTGATGTTTAAACAAAAAAAGCGTCACGGACAGAATGACAGAATGACAGAATGACAGACAGACAAACTTTTTTTTGAGGGCCGCATCGGATTCCCGGGTGCTTGAAACGGATAGAAATCGCAAAATTTTTGAAT